>OX101790.1:22024506-22534506 GCA_944452715.1 Ophion slaviceki | reverse complement strand
AGAGAGTGCTGGATCGGTAGAGTCGTGCTTTGGCAAACCAAACGGGAATAAAACGTCGATTAGATATAGTACGGGGAGAAGATGGGTCCAACGGAAAGAGCGAACATGAATGGACTCTGTCGCTACATGACCGACGCAGGCACCGTATATACGAAGAGATCTCCGAGCGTTTAAGCTGCGGTTTAATAGACTGTAAACGCAGTGCGAACGGGCCTGTTACGATGAAATTTAATGGTCAACAGATACGAGTCATTCTCCTCTCTCTCCCTCTCCCTCCCTCCCTCTCACTCTCTCTCTCTCTCTCTCTCTCTCTCTCTCTCTCTCTCTCTCTCTCTCTCTCTCTCTCTCTCTCTCTCTCTCTCTCTCTCTCTCTCTCTCTCTCTCTCTCTCTCTCTCTCTCTCTCCGGTTCAATTTTTTTAAATTTCATTTCTATCCCCCTATTCGATTATTGTTCATTTATTTGATTTATTTACGGTGTATTACACTCTTTTGGTTGCTATTTTATTTTTCCCTTGCGTATTTTAGATTAGTTTAGGTTATTTGAGTTTATTTTCGCTTTGGCTTGCCGTTACCTCTGGGTGAATTCGTAACGTTATATACTCGTTATTATTTCGTATTCTATCGATTCACAATTTTTTGTCATCTTATCCTACATCGTTGTTTGCTTCTTTATAATTCTTTATCCTTACTTTTGTTTTGTATTGTTTCGGTACCTCAATTTATTTCAAGTTATAATGGGATTGACGTTTGCATGGTTGGAGTGCAATGAAAATTCAATTCGTTGACTTGCTCAATTTACTTTTGGTAGATTTTAGCTTCGAGAATCCGTTAGCCACTTTTTAAAATGCTTATTAGGAGACCTGTAATTGAAAATTGCAATAAATATTTTGTAACATAATAAAAATATGATATGAATTTTCGTTGCGTTCCAACGATGATAACTTCGATACCATGAATTATATTGCTTCGGTATGTTTTGGCATACGCTATGGGTGCTATATTGTATACTTTTATAGAATGTATTTTTATAATTTTTTATCGTCATTGTCATTTTCTATTCTTTTGGTACGTAACGTGTTTATGATATATATTATCTATTTTTAAAAAATCGTTTTTTCGTTTGCATTTTCTTAAAGTATACATGTACAAGAATACGTGAAAAATTTCAAGTTAAAATATCGAAAACTGACCAAGTTACAGACGATTTAGTGAGACCAGATGCGCAACGATTTACGTATACTAAAACTTTCAATCGCGTTTTTCTCGAATCGACTTTTGTCGACCTAGCCGGCATCACAACACTAGCGAAATTTGTCCGATGTTTAATTTTTGAAAACCAAATTTTTTGTAATCGCAATAGCTCACGTTTTAAGGCGCCATTTTTTAAATTTACTTTATTGCTTTTTCAGCCCTCGAATATAAGTAAAAATTTCGCCAAAGTGACACTTTTTTCTTTGCACACCCGCCATTTCATGATTTTTTTTCTGTAAAAACTTACACGAAATAAGTATGCTTAATAACACACCTTTTTCCAACTTGCAAATAAAGAATCTAGTACACAAAAAAATCGTAACAATCGACCTTTTTTCGGCCCGTCACAGTGGTGCCTTCCCTTTTCACCCAAAAGTCGTGATTACCCGGGTAGGAAATCAAAAGGCTGACGATGGAAACAAGCTTGTGCGAGCCTTGTTTCACCGAGCCTGAGTGCGACAGACCTGTCCCAGGTTTCACTGCATCGTTTGGAACAGCCTGGAACCAAGACTGGCTGCTTAGCCTAAACTCAGGGTTATTTCAAGCTTCATTCAGCCGGTGAATTTTGAGGCTGAAAAATCAAGGCTGGATGCAGGCTTTTTTCAGGTTGTGATAAAATAAAATAAGTTTAAAATAATATTTTTTCTGTACTTTTATGAAAAAAAAATTTAGCAATAAATTTGTCGGGTGCGAAGGCACGAAAAACGAAAGCGAAGGAGGCAGCTCAGAACATTTAAACATATGCTCTTATCGATATTTATGAGGTACACAAAAAAGTGTTTACGAAAATAAAAGTACGCAATAAAATAAAGTATTGGTTTTTAAAATATTTTTTATATATATTTTGTAACAAATAATATAACAAATAATAAATATATATAATAAATCAAATAAATTCTTTACAAATTTATTAAATTTACCCCAATGTAGAATATAGAAAACTAAAAACAGGCCTCATATAGCCTCGGGAAAAGTTTGGGAAAAGCCTGGTCATAAATGCTCGTGAAGGCTCGTTTTGAGCCTTGTTGTTTCGTCGTTTCAGGCTTAGTACAGGCTTTTCTACCAGCCTTTGGTCAAGCCTGTATGCAAGAGCCTGAAACCGCGTTATCATTCAGAGGTTTAGTTAGGCCTGAAATCAGGCTGGTGCTCAGCCTGAATTAAAAAATGTGAGCCTTGTTTCAGAGCCTGGCGAGCCCTTTTTTCATCGTCAATTCCTACCTGGGTAGGGCATGATAAACTCGATCAATTAATCAATCTCTCTGTGTCGATTTTTTATTTATCTATTTTCATGATCTGTTTCATCGTTCGGGCTCCCTCCTCTTTTTACGTGCCCACTGCATCCCATCTTTCTCATTCTCGATTCGTTGGGTAGTTCTGTACAAATGAAGCCACGTACCTTTGTGCGAGTTATGCCCTGAACAGGCCAGAATATCAATATTTGACTGTACCTATATTTCGTGCACGTCATTTATGCAGAATTCCACGTTATTGTTAAATTTCGATACCCCCACTTAAGAAGGGTGCTACAAAAAACAATCAAAAGAAAGTTCAAACTTGATTTGAGTCTTCTTTGTAGCACCTTGTAAGAAATCATAATCGAAGCTGCGTTGGCGAAAAAATGGACATAAGTTGCTGACATATCGATACGCAAATGTAAGGCGAAAGATATTCAAGTACTGTACTCACACTGGGTCGAGCGTGGCCGCGCGGATTAAGCTGCCAGGGAACCGTCGTCGGCTGAAAGTGTTCCTTTCCCCAGGAACCGTTGTCGAACGGGCTGTCACCGATGTGTCCCTGTAACAGATTATTCAATTTCCGTTCAAACTATATGCCCTGCATACCTTACTACGATAGTATTTCGCAATGTTTAAGCTGTAAAAGACAACGTGGTAATTGATCGTCTGACGAAAATGATTTAATTTGACGTTTTATTAGGGTCAGCGAAACCTCGGTCCATCACTACACGCCGGAGACAAAACAACAATCGAAGCAATGAAGTGTAAGAACCAATCGCCACGTTTTTTTTATTTTAATGAGGTATTTCTTATCAAGTATTTTGAAAAAGGCAGACGGTGAATATTCTTTGGTTTAGATAAACATAATTATTTTGAGAGACCGAAAGCCTTTGAGAAACGCTGGACCAAGTGAATTGTGATAAAGGAAGACTGCGTGAAAAAAAAATGAGCTTCGTTTGACTCAAAGAAGTTTTTTTTTCTCTCGTATCTACATTTTGGAAAGTCTTGAATACCAGAAAAAATGGTACGGGGATAGAGTATCATAATGTTGCGATTGAATCTCTGCTGCGACTTGCAAGAAACATAACTTTGATGTCTATCTTCGATTTTATTCAACCTCATGTGTATGGTAGAGCATTAAAAACTATTAGATAAGTATTTTTCTTTATCGGCGGAAAAACGGTTTCGAGGGGTGAAACCACCCCCTTGAAATGGAACACGATAAGGGCTGATTTTGTGGTTTCACCTGCAAGCAGTCCAGGATTTCAGTAGAACAAAAACGAAAATTCATCTAGAACAAAATGGTCAGAAGTCCATTATCGGTACACTGAAAAAAGTCGCAATTAAGGGATGAACCACCCCTAGATTTCTTTCTCTCACCTCTCATCCGGCAGGGGTGCATTAAATTAGTAAAACGGGTTACATTTTTAAGAGGAGATAAAGTAGTTTGCGTTTTTTTGTCGGATAGCAAGGTTAAGAGAGTAAACCGCAATCTATACATTTTCGACGAGTTTTAATGAGAATTTAGGGTTTTGGGGGAAGTTGATGGTGAATTCGTATTTAGAAGGTTGAAAATATATCGTAAGAGACTTAAAAAAATAGTAAAATTCAAAATATTTCCGTCATATAATTTTTAGAGTTTCTTGCGTGGAGCGGTTTTTCTAATAATACATCGCAGTATCTTTCCCCGAGGAAATGTCGTCATCCTAGGCTTCTTACAGTCGGGAATCTCATGGCGTAAATGTATAAAATGAGGAAGAGCCACCCCACGTACGACTTTGCACCCCATAAGCCTTATTTTTCTTTTAACTTCTGACCTAGAGCGCGCGATCTCGGGAGTGCGAGAGAAAAGCTCTCTTCGTGCACCGTGGCCCACGCGAACGTATAAATCATGCCGTATAATGAGACCGCTTCGTCTTCAGGTTGGACGACTCTCGCGTCCATTCCCAAGTTTTCGCGACTTCTTTTATGCATCATATCATTCCTCGGGGTTCAGGATGTATATATAGGTACCATCAGTGCAGACCGGATGAAAATCATATTTATGCATCACTAATGTTACTATGAAAAAAGCTGTAAAATTCAACGAAAGAAGTCACAGTCGTAGAGACAAAAGTGAGCTGGGACAATCACCTATCAGAGGGGTGGATGCGAGTGAGCTGTGGCAGTTCTTCCCAAATAGGGTTTTACAATCGGCACAGTAATGGCCCACGACTGGTTGCCAGAGAACAAACGATGGCGCGGTAATGGCTATACAAACGGGCCAGATCCGCACCATGCATGGTTGGTAATGGTAAACCATGAATGGCTGCTAAGACTTGGCCAACTATCATACGCCCATATTGGCCCAGCAACGGCTGCCGGATCTTCTGCCGGAAATGAAAAACAAAAAATTGACAAATTATGAATATAAAAATTCTAGTAGTATCTTTTTTATTTTCTTATGCTTTACTTATGTCCATGTACATAGAATAATTGCATTAAAAACGCTTTCTAGATTGTTCAAGTTTTTACCTTTCATCGGGATCGAACCTGCGCCTTTCGTTCTAGTGTTGAGCGCCCTACCCACTTAGCCATTCTAACACTTACAGAATCCATCGTTTGTTCGTTCCTTACTTTTATGCCGATAATTTTATTCGTGACATTAAAGTTTACCGACAATTTTTTCGGTCCATTTAGGCTGTAAAAATAACTCGCTCGTTTTGGGTGAAGTTCCGAAAAGCATACTCCTCTGATCGAGCTGAAATTTTGCAATGAACTTCCTCTCATTATCCTAAGAGAAACCGTTAACGGATTTTTGACGACTAGCAATAGTTTTCGATATATCGCATTATAAAGTTTATTATTTCACGCCATACGAGTATATCTATATATCCGATAGATACTCCCCACTCCTCCGGCCGCGCTGCTTCCTGGCAAACAGTGCTCACCCGTATGTGCATATCACTTGCCATGTGAGATGGTTTTGTTTGGGTTTATTTAATATAGTAGGAGCGCAGTACAATAGATAACTTTCAATATACGATATATCGAAAACTATTGCTAGTCACCAATATCCTTTTAAAGGTTCTCTTAAAATATTGAAAAGAAGGTTGGTGCAAAATTTCAGCTTTATCAGTGGGATATGCTTTTCGAAACCTTATTCCTTGTTTTTACGTGTTACAGTTTAACGACCTGCATTTGCAAAACACCCAAAAACAAACCATCAATGGCTGGAATAGATCTGGCAAGCCGTTCATCCGCTACGATACCCCAATGCTGATCGCCACATTATCGGTGCGATAGTATTGGCCCACGCATGGCTGGCATAGATCTGGCAAGCCGTTCATCCGCCTACAGTACCCCAATGCTGGTCGACGAATTATTGGCCGATTATCAGCAAACCGTTTAATGGCTGAATGCTGGCATTTTTGTTACGACAGGCGACTCTATATGGGTTTCAGCCAATATTAGATGGTCCACAGCAGTCATCTTCGATGGATGGATGGATGGATGAATGGATGGATGGATGGATGGATGTTCCTGCTTTTTATAAACCGCAATGTCTGATTACATTTTGAATGCCATGAGATAGTTAGACTTTGTATAATATCTGTAGAATTTGAACCCGTGAAACATATTTTCTGTTCGCACCAGGTATATCGTATAAATGCGACAATGTTGCATGAATGTTTTTAATAATAAAACAATAAATAAAAACAAAGACAGAGGGACGTGAATTTTGTGAAAATTTTGGAATGTGACTTGTTCTTTTATCAGTTTTGCAGCGTACCAAGCGAATTTCAACATGGTAGTGAACTTTGGAGCGCTCAATTGGTGATGAACTAATGAATGTATTTTGATGGCATCTTCGCGCGATCTGTTTTCACGTTATTCTGATAATTGAGCAGATGCATTTTGCAATCTTTTTGCTCCCCTCGGAACAAAAGGGTATTCGTAGAGGGCAGGGGGAGATGGGGTGAAGTAAGCACCCCAGGTATACAAGTTCGACGCACGGAGAACTACGAGAAATTTCCGTTTGAAATAACGTACTAGAAAAAAATGACAATTCACGCATTGTAATTTTTTAAAAGCCAAAGGATGTACCCTTCTCAACCAGGTTATCTAATATCACAAAATCAAAAAGATTTTGTTAGTATATTAGTTTATCCTGTGATTAATCGAAGGAATTTCCAAAATATCAAATTTAGAGAAAATTGCGCGTATTCACAGTGAGTCTTGATTTTTTCGAAAAATTGGAATTTTTCGTTCATGAAATCGAAAGGATACGTCGGAAAAAATTCCTTCGATTAAATACTATATATTTACATCTAGAAAAAGCCCCCAAAAATGCAATAATTGTTTTCGAGATATTTGGCTCACGGACTTTGGGAACGTACTTTCGAGAAAAAAGTGTTTAATGTTTCGAGCGACGCTCCGAGCGTTCCGACGGGCGTCAAAATAACAGCCTATAAACCTGTCACTTTTCAGGGACCATTTAAAAGACACTGTCGAAATATATTGGTTATGAAAAAAGTGATTTTTTGACTTGTGCAACTAGGCACAACCCTTTAATCATATTATGACTGTGGTGTCAATAAACTATAGGGAATTTTACTATCCCCTTGCCATGAGCGTTTTTCTGTAAACACCAGGGACTTTGCTCTCAGTGTTTGCGTCTTAAGGCGTTACCCCCACTTGTAGAGCAAAAAAGGCCTTTTTCATGATTTTTTTTAAGAAAACTACAAAACTTTTTTAATCGATCAATATACCATCTTAAAGAACACATCTTGAAGAACTTTCAGTAATTTTTTTATTGAAAAATATTACATTGTTTAGTGGCAAATGGCCGTCAATCAAATAATGTTTTTATATACATGGTTTGCGGTGACGAACATTGCGGCGAAGTGGATCATCTGAAAAAAAATGCGGATGGATTTAGTCAAATATAAGTATAAACTAGTCTTTAATCGAAGGATTTTAAAAATATTCATTTTTCACAAAATTGCGGACAGTCAAAGTTAATGGTTCGATTTTAACGAAAAAAATCGAACGATTAAAGACTACATTTTTATGTATTAAATAAGCCTGCAAAATTTCAAGAAGATCGGTTCATTAGTGTTCGAGTAATCTTGGTCACCGACTTCAGAAATGCCATTTTGACAAAAACGCGTTTAAAGTTTCAATTTCAGTTTACACGAAGAAAATATTTTTTTTGTAAACTTACATAGAGTCATCTATTTCGGGCATAAAAAAAACCTGCACTTCAAATTGCACTTCAAAAAAATGCAATTAAAAAAATCGATTTTTTCAAAATCGCAAGTGGGGGTAACCCCTTAACTTATCCTACATAACGAAGAATCTTCTATAACAAATTAATGATCCTCGGTGACAAAATTATTTGCGAAAAAAATATCATTAACAATGTAAATCTGCTTTTCCAGTTTCCATCTCCAGTCCACTTTCGCGGAGAATTTCAGAGAACTTTACAAACATTTGGTAAATTCTTTCCATATGAAAAGCGTGGCGAGGTGTTGAATGAATAATAGGGGTGTTAGATGTGTCGAATTTTCCTTGATCAAATAATTGGTTATGGCGAGTTAAGCGTCATTATTGAATTTGGTTGACAGCGAGGAAAGATACGACTCGAAAATTCGTTAAATTGAGGTGTCGGGGTGGGAAGGGCTGATGGTTTCCGACACTCGGGCGTTCTCTCTCATAATGCAACACAGAATCCATAAATACACACGTTTGAATCAACGCGTCGATGCTGAACTCACGCGATGACATATTCGGCTGCGGACTTGCAACGGGAACGTCATTAAGATTTCGCTCTGGGCTTGAAATTTCAGCTAAAATTAAACACCGA
The DNA here is from genome assembly GCA_944452715.1 of Ophion slaviceki. Lineage (NCBI taxonomy): Eukaryota > Metazoa > Arthropoda > Insecta > Hymenoptera > Ichneumonidae > Ophion > Ophion slaviceki. The sequence goes on along the minus strand of OX101790.1, from coordinate 22,526,171 downwards.
TGAAAGCTGTTAAACGTCGAAGCAGTCACATCGTGTTACTCGGTTCGTCAAAGGGATCACGTTCTAGATACTCAAGTATGCCTGTGCACATAAATATATGCTATTCTCACGTTTATACGTCGTCGTGTCTTATTCTTGCCGAGGAATATAATCATATTCGTTCGTAAGCAAGAAATCGAATAAAATTTTGTGAATTACGCTCGTGACGAGAGTAGCCGAGGACAGTTTCTAATTTCGTGCTATTTGTGTGATATTGAAACTTGGAGCTGTTACGTTGCAGGAGTACGTGGTCGAATATATCAAGAGACTCGGCCGAGTCTCGGCGCCGAAGTAATTATAAAGAAGAATTGCATGTATTTTCAGAACATATATGGTCGGCATTGTGTCCGTTATAGCCCGTGGGGTATGTAGACAGCCTGTGTACACGGAACGAGTTTTATTCTGTACGGACAGTTCACTTATTCATTCGTGTTGTCGCGTTCGTATAGACAAGACGTACCGATCGATGCTGCAAACACTAGAACTCTCTTTCTTCACACCCTTTCTCGATAATTATCGCTGAGGCGAATACCGCCGAGGAAAAAAGACAGCTAGTTTCTTTCTTCAGGGACGAACGCGCCCAGTCCATTTTTCAATATTTTTATTCGGGATGAATGTTTAAAATAATCATCAACGGGCTCCGTCTACCTGGGTAGGTAAAAATTGCATTTTCAAATAATATTTTTATTCGACGGTAGTACCTTTTAGGTATAATCCCTAAAAATGTCATTGAAATATTTCTGAAATTGAATGAGCTACAGCTTCTAACAGTCGGCCGAGCGAGCGGTGGCAGCATCATACTTCAAACTTTATGGGCTTACTGTAAACGTCTAAAATTAAGTGATTTTCGCGATTTTTTTTTTGGTGGACGGACAAGTAAGAGGATAATAATATTCAAGGATGTTATTAGTCATAACTTCAAGTGAACAAATAAAAATTATATTAAAAAATTATACAAAATGGTGACGCTGGAGTCATTCTCGCGAGACATGTTGAATTTGGAAAATAAAATGATTAAGGGAGACTTTGTCCTTGAAATTTTCAAAAAATCAATTTGAGCTCAACATGAGCAGCTAGAAGAAGAGGAGGGATGCCTCTATGGACCAGGCATTGCCGATTAGCGGTAATTATAAACACATTTGTGTAAACACATTACAAAACTTTAAACGCGTTTTTCTCGAAAACACGTTTTTAAAAATGGCTGACATTCTCCTGACCGCTGTAATTAACATATCGACCCGAAATTTGGAGAGCATATTCAGAAAATATGTCTTCACGGAATGACGGATCGTTTTTTCGATAGATACATTTTTGCATTTATTATTTATCTTTTTATGCGAAAAAAAACGCGAAAATTCGATTTTTTTTAAGTTGCCCCCATTTTACGAAATTTGTACTAAACGAAAAACCCATCCGTCATTCCATGACCAAAGGGTCACAGATTGATAATATGCTTTGAATTTGTGTTTCAGATCAACAAAGAGGGGGCAGTGATGTCAGCCGTTTACCTCCCGCGATTTGAGGACCTGTTTTCGCGGAGCTGCAACGGCCGCCATTTTGGTTAAAAAAAATGTTAACGTTCTGTGTATCATGAATAAAAGCAAGAAAAAAACCGCACTCAAAAAGCTTTACTCGTTTCCTTTAAAAAAAATAAAATGTAAACACCTGAAATATGGCACTCCAAGGACAAAGACTCCGTTAATTCTATTAAGACGGAATGACACCTCATCGCGGTCGGTATGGTAGAACAATTATAGATTCCCAAAAATCTCTGAAATGGCTCTTCAGATCCCGTCGAAACTTCGCCAAACGACGTCAAATAGATAGACGAATAGCTTCCAGCCCCTCAAATTTTCTGAATTTGTGAAAAAAAACTAGATTGGCTTATGATAAGCCAATCTACATTTTTTTTCTCAAATTCAGAAAATTTGAGGGGCTGGAAGCTATCCGTCTATCTACTTGACGTCGTTTGGCAAAGTTTCGACGGGATCTGAAGAGTCGTCTCAGAGATTTTTGGGAATCTATAATTGTTCTACCATACCGACCGCGATGAGGTGTCATTCCGTCTTAATTCATATGAGTATAGCTAGAGAAATACGTAGGGGATTTTAAAAATATGAATTTTTGTGTAATTGGCAAGCACTTAAAGTGCAAACTCAATTTTCGACAGAAAAAAACGGACAATCATTTGTTAATAACTAATCTTATAATTAACTTATGGAAAATCCCGTACGTATTTCTCTTTGGAATGTTATTTTAAAGATGTGCTCAAAATTTGGAGTGTAAAGAATGAAAATTGTTGGAGTTATGCTGCGTGTCGTTTTGAAAAATTGTGTTCCGAGAAAAACGGTTGATCCCCTTATTCTAGATGGTTTAGAGAATATCTGAAGCCAATTAAAAAAAAAAAAATTCGAAAATTTTACAGTTGTGTTACCCTGTAACGCGTTTTTCTTGACCTACTGTTTTCAAAGTCGGTGGACATGATATCTCGGGAACCACTAGATGGATTGTTGCCAAGTTTACAGGACATGCGATTAGAAACATTGAAAGGTCGTTGATGATCTCACTTTTTTAAAATCGATCTTCACTTTTTTATAGCTACGTAAAAATTACTTTTTTCATGGATTTCGTATGCTCGAATTTCTATTCGTCGCAATGTTGATAAAAAAAATGATTTAAAAAATCGACGATCGTCAACGACTCGTATTTATTATTAATTTGAATAGCCCGTTTAATTTTTAAATTTCAAATGGACCGATCAAGCTGGAGAGTGTCCACCGCCAAACGTCGCGAAAAAAATGTCATGATCTGCCGGTGGCCAGGTTTTTGTCATTTTTCTGTATTTTTTGATGATTTTTTTTAAGGCTCTCAATATGTGTACCTTTGTGTTGAAAAAATGTGTTTCTTTTTCACCAAACATATGCCACAAAAAATTCAGAACCTGGCCATTTTTTTCGGGAATTACCGTTTTGCTTCCTTTACTTCGTTAAAAAATGCCAAAACTTCTAAGTTTTGGGATACCTGGCTGAATTTTTATACATCAATAGGTTATCATAGGAAGTATGTTCTAAAGCAGTTTATCTAAACGCTTCAGGATTTAAGGGGGCTTTAATGTAAAAAAAACATGTTGCGCCGTAGTACCCACAATTTTTCAGGTGTCTGATAGATTTTTTGCAAGGTAGTAATCATAAGAGAGGTATATTCGGATATAATTCTGCCCAAATCGCCGAAAGGGTTCAGATTTTACGTAGGTTTGAATTTTCCAACAATGTCCTCACGGTGTGACTTTCTCAAAACGTAAATGATTGTTTGCATATAAGTGGAGTGGCATAGAAAAAATGTAGGGATTTAATTTAGCGGGTATCGGCGAAACTGTTTAGATCTTAAGTGCGTTTGAATGTTTTGAATGATTTGAAACTGAAAAGAACGGATAGGGATTAAATAATGTCGTACATACAAATTTGGATGTACCTCATCATACGAAAGAAAATTGGGCAAAAACTAAGATTCTTCCTTACAAATTTTGCATCCCTTTAAAGCTGACACTACCAGCATATTTTTTTTCTCACAAAGCTTCCTCGCCAACAGATCCGAAATTGAAATGCAGGCGTGCTGGGGTACTGGGGTACCGTCGATTAAGAATAAAAATTCGCCAAAGTACAGCATCATGTAAAAAAAAGTTGCCCCCATGATTGCCTTCAGGGGCGAAATAAAATGAATTAGGAAGCGATGTGCTTCTTTTATAAATGTTTATAAATTCGCAAGATTTGATTGAATTCAAATGGCACGTTATCTCACCACAAATAGAATCATTTCCTCATTTGTGCATCCTACCTCAGTAAAAATGTTTCAACTTTAAATTCAGCGTTTTATTCGGAGATGCGTCGTACCAGAAATGTTCTACCAGGGTCTCTTCCATCACACGTGGTATATACGTCGAGCCTCGCGCACAAGTGGAAATAAACAGACGACGAGGTAAATAACGAATCGTGGAGTAATCGCAGGCTACAATGCAATACAACGAGAGAATAAAGAAGGAGCGAGTGAGCAAGCAAAAGCGAAAAATAAAGTGAAGGCACAACGATAGCTGTCGTATATGCATGTGCAACTTCGTTTTATATCTATAGATGTACGAGTTGCAGAGAGAGAAAGACACAGGGTGCAAAGACGCAGAGGTAAAGAGAACGAGAGGGGGAGAGAGAGGGGCGAGAGAGGGGAGAGGGAGAGAGAGAGAGAGAGAGAGAGAGAGAGAGAGAGAGAGAGAGAGAGAGAGAGAGAGAAAGCTTTCGAGACGTCCATTGTGCCCTCTCATTTGCATGTGCCACAGTCCACAACCGGCAAGAGAAACCCGACAACCAACAGCTGGACATACACTCCTATTAAATACACTATATACAGATAGATGAAGATGCAGAAAATTACACAAACGTATAATACGCGGAGCCAGCAACACTGTACACAGCGAGCGTTATTCTGACGAGACTGGGACACAAAAGAAAACTCACGAGCAAACAAAACAAGCAAACAAGTAGTAATGGCTGTGCATGTCGCGTATCTCCATATACGTCGACTGCTACGAACCGGAAGGTCTTATCCAGCGCGACCCATCGCGCAAACCGACCGCGAGTTACGCCCTTTCGTTGTACCGCAGCCCATCCGTACGTATTTATAAATACACCTGTATGGGACGTTCCAGGCCAAGTTGACGAGACCAAAGGGAGCGTTGAAAGCTGATCGGTATTGTCGTTCGCGGCTATCGGACGAATCGCCATCGGGAGAATTTGGAATGTCAGTGGGCACCAATTGGAATATCAGTGTGCACAGTTTTGTCTTGTCGGCAAGCATGAACGAGCAAATGATAAGCCTGGGGAAAACATCCCCGAAAACAGCAGATTTTCGGTAAGGCCTTAAAAACGATTATAAGATGGAGATTTAAGGTCGTGCCCTGGAGGAACCCTTCGATCACCACTTCCGGTTGAAGCTTTAACCGGTTATGCCTATTTGTGACAGTAGAGAACAGCTCATTTTTGGTATTTTTTTTGACGATCGTGGTGATGTGTTTCTACGAAAATTAGGCATTTAAAAAAGTATGATCTAAAGTACACTCTGTAATTTTTTATGTAAAAAATATTCAATGATCATCGATTTAGAGCCCATATCCGAAAATCACTTCTCCAAAACGGCTTTTTCAGTGGGCAATGCCGTTCTGAGCCAAGTTATCGAATATCAAAAATTCAAACAGATTGCGTTAGTATTTTGATTATCCTATCATTAATCGAAGGAAATCCCGAAACGTCGACCTAAAAAAAATTACGCGTGTTCAAAGTGAGTGTTGAGTTTGGCGAAAAATGGGCGTTTTTCGTTCATCAGATAGAAAGTATACGTCGGAAAAAGAAATCCTTTGATGGAATACTATATTTTTACATCTAGAAAAAGACCTTAGAATTTCAGAAAGATCGGTGCAGTAGTTTTTCTTAATATTTTGCTGAACGATTTAAAGAATGTACTTTTAAATTGTGCTGTTTAAATATATTGGTTTTAAAAAAGTAATTTTTCGACTTCTAGAACTAGGTATAACCCCTTAAGTGGCGATATATTTCAAGGATGTTCTGTCAATGAGGAAAATGGTGAATCGACGAGTGTTGAGTAAAAGTCGAAGGGATATCCCAATGTTCCAAATGTTCACGAGGGCATCCGAAGAAAAGGTATAAATGAAATATAAATTCATGTAAAATTTGTTAAAATTATTTTTATTATATTTTTCATTGAATTTTATCTTCATTTAATTGATTTTATTACATTTTGATGTTTTTGATGCTTTTCCATTTTTTTTACTATAGAAGAAAAATCTGCAATCAATGTAGCGGGCATTTTATTAAAATGTATACGAAGCTCATTCGCGACGTTGAAATCGATAAAACGTTCTCCGTCGGACATTTCGTGGCTGCGTCTAACGTTCGCGGAGCTTAAGGAGTTATATACAGATGCAATTTCAAAAAATCGATTAAAAAAAATTCCGCATTGTACATATATTTAAGTACACACGCAGAAAATATCTTGTCAATCCGGCGAATATTTTCGAAGTTACACGTACATTTTAAATGACGTGTCAGAGCGTTCAAATGTGCTTTTGAAACTTTAAGGGGAGATATACACCTAGATGGTCGAGGTCGAGGATTTAGAAGCTATGAACATTCCGTCGAGCGTAGAAGACCTACACTATGGGCCTGGTATCGATGATTCCATGTAAGTTGACAAATTTCATGATTTATTCATTCCCAAATTTTCAAACGCGTTTTTCTCAAAACCACGTTTTTCAAATCGGTACCCAAAATTTCTCGAAAACCAATGAACCGATTGCCTTGAGGTTTTTTGTGGTTATTCTATACACCATTATCTAGTACTTGTCATAGGATTTTTTTTCCGTTACTTAGTTTTTGTTTTATAGGCAAAATAATAACTATTTTTTGTCCAAAAATCACTATGTTCAAACGTCCGCCATTTTGTCATAAATCGATATTTTCAAAATCGGCTATGACAAGTACTAGACTATAGTATCTAATTTAATAATCTTTCTGTTTTTTTCAGATGATTTTTGAAGAAACGCCAGTGGGTACCGTATACGCAGATTTTTTTACGACGCTCCAAGGATCATATAATATCCTTGTATATTTTTTATATTTTTAAATAAAGAAAATCAAACATATTTTTGAATGTATATACTTTTAGATAATTAAAATCGCAATCCGAAATTTCAAATAGTTTTCCTTGAAAAAATTCACAAAAATGACCTTTTTTCCGGCTCCTAGGTGTATATCTCCCCTTAAATGCCTTTTTCTCAAAACTGTGTGTTTTAAAGTCAGTGAGCAAGATTTCTCGAAAACGGCTGAACCGATCAGTCTCAAGTTTCAACACAATCTTTTCAAGTATATTTTTTCAGTAATAAATAGAAGGTTTTTTCTCACCGATAAATATTTTCCATTTTATAAACAATTTAAGGCCTAAATTATTGTCAAAAATCTATTTTTTTAGAACCCGCCATTTTGTCACAAATTCTTGTTTTGCTTATTCCTTCGATCAATTACAAGATAATCCATTATATTAACGAAATATTTTTGGTTTTTTCATTTCGGATGATCCATTCCAGAGATATCGTGCTCACCGCAAGACGCCTTTTTTTAGAGGTGCTCCCGGAGATCAGCTATAGCAGCTTTCAATATAATTATTTTTACAAATAAAATATGTTAAAATACAGTTCAAAGTTACCATAATAAGTGTACAATTTTTTACGTTAATAGATTTAAAGGTCTTCTCAAAAAAAAATCCTTGAAAAATCGATCTTTTTGGGCCTCCTGACTGTATATAACCCCTTAACGCTGACCATGTGGTCTGGAATACTTCGTACATCCACTTTGTCGTCTAGCCTGTTTCGCATCGTTTCGTCGGCATGGTCATTCTTCTCGTTTCATTGCGCGCACGGCAGTATTTCCATCTTCATGAGACATACAAGTGCGACTTGGCACACGCATACTAAATCTTTGGGTCCAATATGCTCTAAAGTATTGCGTCTGCGATGCCCAACGAGGAATAAATAAGCGGATTCTCTTTGGCTCGGTACGACAAAGGTCTAGCAATGTGCAGCGAAACGCGAGTTCAATGTATGGGCTGCACTCTCCATCGGCTAGTTACTCATCAAGAATTGCGGCCGTTCAGTCGAGAACGAAATAGTATATGGCACATGGCTCAGATTGGAGTAAATCGCTTTCGAGAAACGATGTGAGATACATTCCTCAATGGAGCACGGAAGTAAATTGTTGTCACTATAAATTGTAGTATGATTTTTAGTACCCAGTGAAATAAGAAGAATGAGGAAAACATTTTGCCAATGCCTATTCAGGGCATTTTCATGGGTCAGCATTTTTCACAAGACGAGAAATCAATTGTTGGGTACTGCGACGATGTGCCTTCTGCATTATCTTTGAAAAATATCGTTCGAAAAATTGATCTGGTATATTTTGAAGCATTCAAATCGTCAATAAATCGACTGTGTTCGATAGTGTGGCGCGATAAAAGGATTAAAGGTGCGTAATCACCAATTTAAAAAATCGATTATCTTCAATAGAGATAATGTGGTCCAGTGAAATGTTGACCGGACGAATTAAAAAAATGCTAACTTTTGCAAAATCAAATTTTACTAATGATTTTTTTCAACGGTTTATTTTTATATTTTCCGAATTTTAATTATACAGATATGTTAAGAAGTGTTAAAAGTGTATTACTGATAAAAATAAATAAAAACCTACCGAGGGGTTGTCAATGGCAAGTGGATGAAGTACCATCCGGGTAAACTTGACCCAGTGTGGCCAAATCGTGGGAACAGGTAAGTATGTCAAGTTTAAAAATTCGATTATCTTCAATAAAGCTAATGTGGCCCAGTGAAAGCATTGAGGGTATCGACCCATAAATAAAAAAATCGATCATCTACAATAAAAATAATCTCGCCCCGTGAAACGATTGAAGGTACCTGCGTATCAATTGAAGAAATCGATTATCTTCAAGATTGATAATGTGCCCCAGTGAAATGACTAAAGGTATTTACACATCATATTAAGAAGGAACCCACTGTGACTGGTAAAAACGTTGATTTTATTTTTATTTTCTCAAAGTTTACATATTCAAGAATATGTGAACAGATTTTCAAGGTTAAAATATAGAAATTTGACCAAGAAGGAACATCACTTAAGTGTCCACCTTTGTCCACTATTAGACACGTATTTTTTTTCTGTGGAAAAACGGCTTTTATGGAGAAAACGACCCCTCAAAGATTGGCGTGTCGACCTTGAATTTTTTTTCAATACTTCTATAGTGGAATTTTTATCGCTTTACATTGGAAGAATTTTGGTTTTTGTTTCATTCAGATCGGTGGACTGGTCGGTGATCGGTGGATCAAAGTACAAAACCACCCTTCGACGTGCCTTTCTTTGAGGCGTGGTTTTCCCCATTAGAAACGTTTTTTCGCAGATAAAAAAAATACGTGCCTAATAGTTTTCAATGCTTTATCAAATATATGACTTTCAAGAAAATCGAAGGCGGACATCCAAGTGATGTTCCTTGTAATTTATGGACGATTTAGCGAGAGCAGCGCAGCGATTAAGGCGTTACCCCCACTTGTAGCGCAAAAAAGGCCTTTTTCATGAATTTTTTTTTAAGAAAACTACAAAACTTTTTTAATCGATTAATATACCATCTTAAAAAACACATCTTGAAGAACTTTCAGTAATTTTTTATTGAAAAATATTACATTGTTTAGTGGCAAATGGCCGTCAATGAAATAATGTTTTTATATACACGGTTCGCGGTGACCAACATTGCGGCGAAGTGGATCATCTGAAAAAAATGCGGATGGATTTAGTCAAATATAAGTATAAACTAGTCTTTAATCGAAGGATTTTAAAAAATATTCATTTTCCACAAAATGGCGGACAGTCAAAGTTAATGGTTCGATTTTAACGCACAAAAACTGCCGTTTTTTGGCTATAAAACGGCCATTTTTTTCGAAAAAAAAATCGAACGATTAAAGACTACATTTTTATGTATTAAATAAGCCTGCAAAATTTCAAGAAGATCGGTTCATTAGTGTTCGAGTAATCTTGGTCACCGACTTCAGAAATGCCATTTTGAGAAAAACGCGTTTAAAGTTTCAATTTCAGTTTACACGAAGAAAATATTTTTTTTTGTAAACTTACATAGAGTCATCTATTCCGGGCATCAAAAAAAAACTGCACTTCAAATTGCACTTCAAAAAAATGCAATAAAAAAAATCGATTTTTTCAAAATCACAAGTGGGGGTAACCCCTTAACGTATACTAAAACTTTCAATCGCGTTTTCTCGAAACGACTTTTTTCATCCTGGTCGCAATCATGAATCTTGCGGTAATTGTTCGATCTTCGACTTGAAAGAACAAACACTTCCGTACTTGCAGTAGCTATCGTTGTACGTAGCTTTTTTTATTCGGTCTTTTTTAAGCCCCTAACTATGAGGAAAAATTCAGCTAAAATTACACTTTTTTTTAACACCCGCCATTTTGTGAATTTGCTTTTATTTTTGAAAAACGGTCACATACAACAAGAACAGCGCTTTCACAGGTTATACAACGTTTTTATTTTTATTTTTCAGCCCAACCGTAGTCAATTATCGATTCGGCCTTTGGACCACATTTTTAGGCGGTTCTCTTATACCTGATATACCTTGTGAATTTTTTAATCTTCGAATTAAACATTTACACGAAATAAGTTTAATGTATGCTTAATCCCATACTTTTTTTCCAAATCTAAATAAATAATCTAGCAGACGAAAAAAGATTTTACGGACGTCGCAGTGGCGTCATCCCTTAAAAATTCGGTATTCCTTCTATAGTTTTATTCCACAATACCTAAAAATGTTCTGTTCTTGAATCTCACCACGATTTAAAAAAAACGTGTTGATGAAATATGTGTCAATCGAGGCGAAAAGAAACATGTTTTCCCTATCCGTATTTATCACAGATACATTTGCCGACAGCCCAGGTAGGAAATTAAAAGGCTGACGATGGAAATAAGCTTGTGCGAGCCTTGTTTCACCGAGCCTGAGTGAGACAGACCTGGCCCAGGTTTCATTGCATCGTTTGGAGCAGCCTGGAACCAAGACTGGCTGCTTAGCCTAAACTCAGGGTTATTTCAAGCTTTATTCAGCCGGTGAATTTTGAGGCTGAAAAATCAAGGCTGGATGCAGGCTTGTTTCAGGTTGTGATAAAATAAAATAAGTTTGAAATAATATTTTTTCTGTACTTTTATGAAAAAAAAATTTAGCAATAAATTTGTCGGGTGCGAAGGCACGAAAAACAAAAGCGAAGGAGGCAGCTCAGAACATTTAAACATATTCTCTTATCGATATTTATGAGGTACACAAAAAAGTGTATACGAAAATAAAAGTACGCAATAAAATAAAGTATTGTTTTTTTAAATATTTTTTTTATATATTTTGTAACAAATAATATTACAAATAATAAATATATATAATAAATCAAATGAATTCTTTACAGATTTATTAAATTTACCCCAATGTAGAATATAGAAAACTAAAAACAGGCCTCATATAGCCTCGGGAAGAGTTTGGGAAAAGCCTGGTCATAAATGCTCGTGAAGGCTTCATTAAGGCTCGTTTTGAGCCTTGTTGTTTCGTCGTCTCAGGCTCAGTACAGGCTTTTCTACCAGCCTTTGGTCAAGCCTGTGTGCAAGAGCCTGAAACCGCGTTATCATTCAGAGGTTCAGCTAGGCCTGAAATCAGGCTGGTGCTCAGCCTGAATTAAAAAATGTGAGCCTTGTTTCAGAGCTTGGCGAGCACTTTTTTCGTCGTCAATTCCTACCTGGGAGGATGTCTGAGTAGCAGGAATACCATAAGTTTGCCTGTCCCGATCCCGTAATTATTGAATCTACTGATCTTTTTTCGCGTCACGTTTAAAAAGTTTGTGCCCCGTTCAGGGGGGAGGTGTAAATAAATCCAAGTAGAGCGGTCCACGTCGAGTGTTCGGAGTTATAAGAATTCGCGAGAGGTAAAAGCGCTAGGGGTGTTTTCCCCCACCCCATAGCTCTCTCCTTCGCCTTCTCTCCTATCCATCGGTGATTGTAATCATATTTTCAGTAGCTGCTGGATTTATGCATCGTGTCACGTCGTTCGTGTATACGTAACGTGAAGCGGATATAGGGGGTGGGATATTCAAGACGAGCTGAAAGACGGGGTGCTGCTCGCGCGAGAAAAAGTACCTCGGGCGCGAGACCATTCGACTTTCGTCGGTTCTTCGCGAATTGGCGGAGCAACTCTCGGCACTGTGTTTGCGAGCCATCGTCGTGGGGTTGTAATTGGCAATATCTATCGAATTTTACAATAAATCTCACCGAGCTCCCAAGGGACGGAGGGATGGGGAAGATAGCGGGGGAGGAAGAAGAAGAGGAAGAAAAATACGAGAGGTGAGAGCTTGCGGTTCGATAGCGGCGAGGGGGATGCAAGAGAGAGAGAGAGAGAGAGAGAGAGAATCATTGGGGTTAGGGTTTTCTGCTGTGTTCGCGGAGCAATAAAACACGGCGTAGTATCGCACCCCTCCAAGACAGGGGCCGACGCACCGTGCACTTAAATACGTTATCTTATCGTCAAATTAGGTCGTGCTTGAAGCCATACTTTTACAGGTGCACACACGCGTGAGGAAGTTGGCAGGACGTTTTCTCTCTCTCTCTCTCTCTCTCTCTCTCTCTCTCTCTCTCTTCCTCTCTCTCTCTCGCTTTGGTACCCGATAAAGCGAGGAGGCGTCGGTGAAATTTGCGACGAGCTTTCCGTTTCGCAACTATATGCAAACGTATATTACAAAACACATACACACACACACATTCACACATATACAACATCCGCATCATGCCCCTTGACGCTCTCCCACAGTCGAGTTAAGGACTCAGCGGCGAATCGGATTAAAGATGTTTAGAAGTCTCGCGTGTCTTGCGGCACTCTTAAAGCTCTTTTATTACGAGCGTATAATTGTTATTACGTAAAAAATGCATAAACGATAAGTTATCATCGTCATAGTGGTTAGTTATTTTTCATTTCGTTTCTTACATCCCTTCGTGGGTGCTTGTGGACTTTTTATACCACGTACTGCTTTGAATTTTTTGTTCCAACACATGCGGTTCATTATTTTCAGATTCTTCGAGACTCAGGGACCTCTACAGCTTCGTTCACGGTTACTCTTTTCCAATGCAGAATTGTGGACAAAGCTTCGTTTACGCCACCAGGTGTGCAGAAGTTGTTGTTGGGATCTCAGTGGGTTGCCATACCCGCTGAGAAATTTCTTAGGGTCCCGATCGGGGTGTGATCCGGGTAACACCTATTACAGACATCCTGATCCATCCCCGACCGGGCCGGGAGTATCTAGGCCCTAGATCAGGCAATACTGAAATGGGCCTACTAAGGCTGTCCCTGATAAGGTCCTACTAAGACTTTTCCCGATAAGCCCCTACCAAGGCTTGCCCTGATAGGCCCTACTAAGGCTTTCCATGTTAGGGACATACTAGGCTTTCCCTAATGAGGCCCTACTGAGGATTTCCATGATAGGGCCATACTAGGCTTTCCCTAATGAGGCCCTAGTAAGGCTTTCAATGATAGGGCCATACTAGGCTTTCCCTAATGAGGCCCTACTAAGGCTTTCCATGATAGGGCCAGAAATGCACTTGCCTTATAACTGCGTCAGCAGTCAATAGATGCACATAACCTCTTATTTTCCACATGGAAACTTCGATTTGACAGCATCGTAGCTTCGGAGTTTCGATGTATTCCTGCATTCTATAAAAAAAAAAAGGTTTTATGGACTGTCACGACAAAAAACATTATGCAATTCGGATGCGTGTTAGAAGATCTTGGCAGGTTTTTAAGGCTGAGAGAGAGGAGTTATATATATATAAGGTTAAGTTAAAAAAATATATGTTTTTTGTTCTAGGTAAAAAATTGTGGATGCTAAATGTTACGCCGCGGAGCGCCTAAAAAAAGATAACAAAAGACAATATGACATGAAAAAGTGATTCACTCATAAAATTAATTACACATCTATTTAGTATGAATATCAAGCTGTTGGAGAAAATTTTTTTTTTTCGATATAACAAACGGACTTTTTTTAAACTTATATATATATATATATATATATATATATATATATATATATATATATATATATATAAGGTTAAGTTAAAAAAATATATGTTTTTTGTTCTAGGTAAAAAATTGTGGATGCTAAATGTTACGCCGCAGAGCGCCTAAAAAAAGATAACAAAAGAAAATATGAGTAGTCCGCCGTTTGTTACATCGAAAGAAAAAATATTTTCTCCAACAGCTTGATATTCATACTAAATAGATGTGTAATTAATTTTATGAATGAATCACTTTTTCATGTGAAAAAAAATTGGTTAATTCGCACATGATTTTATGCCCGTTACTGTGGCCTAAGGCCTTAATCGGCAAAAAGTCCGGGATAGTCTAGAACGCAAGCTGAAGCTCCGTATTCCTTTTTCCACATTGGATCCTAATTTTGGGATGCTACGTGATGAATGCGGTTTGTAGAACGCGAGGTGTTTGTCCACAATGCAAAGCTTCGACGCGAGTGTTTTTTTTTACCGGCAGTCGGTATCCGGGCAACCTCGACTGTCAAATGACGCTCAATTGTCAAACGGCACACCTTTAATAGTTGACAGCTTCAACTTTTCCAACTGTACGGAAAAAAATCGGAAAGACAATAAAAAAATGCAATTGTTTTTTCTTCTTTTCGATTGAATACGTGTTTTCTCTCCTAGGCAAGCAGCACAGTGTACATCGTCTCTCCATTGTCTCATAACTGCAAAAACAGACAGCGTAAATACAGAGTTGAATCGATATTGATCCACAATGGAAATTAATTGTTTGTCGCGACCGTCTCCCATGACGTTCATAATAATAACAATTATTGCGAAACCTATGACAATCGTTAATGTAGCGCGGGAAGAGAGTGAGAAAGGCGCTATTGTCGATTATCCTGATCTCTCGTTGTCTCGCGCGTGTATGCGTAATTCGATCGATACGCAGGCGTCGTAAACGTGTACGACCAGTGTCAAAACAGCTGCTACCGACCAATCGAACGTTCCATACGTTGTTTATCATATTTACTGTATAAACACGGCTTATATTTCGCCCACGCGTATTTCCATTTTTATTCTTTGTTTTTTCTACGTCCACCCGAGGCCTCGAGCCGTGTCACTTGACGTATCGCTTGAATTCTCACTCGTCTTTGTATGTAGTATTTGGCGAAAAAGCTGTCCCAATGGCTCCTCTCTTCGCCCAGCTCTGAGGGTAAGGGAACGAAAAAAAAATTATTCCACCAATGAGCGATGCCTGAGGATTTCTATTGCTCGTCATTATTGAAATAACTATTTTTTTTTATTATTGCCAATTGGTCGGAATTTTATTACTTATTTTATTATTTTATCACTTGCGATTTTGAAAACATCGATTTTTTTTATTGCATTTTTTTGAAGTATAAGCATCCGGGCCCATACTTTTGTATGGGCCCGGAATACATTACTCTATGTAAGTTTACAAAAAAAATATTTTCTTCGTGTAAACTGAAATTGAAACTTTAAACGCGTTTTTCTCAAAATGGCATTTCTGAAGTCGGTGACCAAGATTACTCGAACACTAATGAACCGATCTTCTTGACATTTTGTAGGCTTATTTAATACATAAAAATGTAGTCTTTAATCGTTCGACTTTTTTTCGAAAAAAAATGGCCGTTTTATAGCCAAAAAACGGCCGTTTTTTTCGTTAAAATCGAACCTTTAACTTTGACTGTCCGCCATTTTGTGAAAAATGAATATTTTTTAAAATCCTTCGATTAAAGAATAGTTTATACTTATATTTGACTAAATCCATCCGCATTTTTTTCAGATGATCCGCTTCGCCGCAATGTTGGTCACCGCAAACCGTGTATATAAAAACATTATTTCATTGACGGCCATTTGCCACTAAACAATGTAATATTTTTCAATAAAAACATTACTGAAAGTTCTCCAAGATGTGTTCTTTAAGATGGTATATTGATCGATTAAAAAAGTTTTGTAGTTTTCTTTAAAAAAATTCATGAAAAAGGCCTTTTTTTGCGCTACAAGTGGGGGTAACCCGTTAATATTACTTTGTAATTATCGCAATTGTTGATTGTAATGTCAAATTTATGAAAGTTCGATTCGCAGTACTTTTGGAGTTTACTGGAATATAGTACATTTTTACTTTTTCCAAATAAAAATTCACGCGTAATGACTTCAATATATGTTCAACGATGTACCTTTTTTCCAAATCCTAAATAAATATTCTAATACACAAAAAAGAACGCTTATTCCGATTTTTTTGTCTACTAGAATATTCATTGAGGATTTGGAAAAAAGGTATGTTATATTGAAAGGCATATATTGAACTCACTACGTGTGAATTTTTATTGGGAAAAATTAAAAATTAACAACCTTATTGAGATATAATAGAGTCTGTATAAAAAATGTAGTCCAACTGCCGATACGATGACTTGACAATGAATGGTCTGAAAAGTGAAAATAAAAAACTTTTATGATCTCTATAAATGTAATTCGCGCTGTACGTAGCCGTTTTTCGAAAGTAAACAAATTTTACAAAACGGCGGATGTTCAAAGGAAGTGTAATTTTGGCGATTTTTTCCTCGCATTCGGGGGCTTCAAAAAATATAAAATCAAATAAGGCGGGGAGCTACTCCAATTACGAAAAAAATTGAACATTACCCAATTGTAGCTCAATTTCAAAGTTTCAGTATACGTAAATCGTGTAAATTTAATAAACCGTATTCCCCGAACGTTCAACGACATTCAACGCTTTGCAATTTTCAAACATACTCTTCTCTGCCTTCCACACCACCGTCACTCCGTTTCCTCGCATGTGTATGGCCGGCGGTAAATAGCTGGGAAAAGCGGAAGAAAACGAAAACAAATAAATTAAACAAATAAATAAAATAAGGAGACTCGACGAGACGGGGTTGGGCCATATATGCGCTGTCAATCGTCCCCTTCGTACGAACGCCCGGCACGTTGTGCTTCCAAAAATAAATGTGTTATTTATTCACAATTAAGCCGGATGCCGGTGTTTGCTTTGGAACAAATTGTTTTGTTCGGTTTGGCCGAGGCAACACGCAGAGCCAAAGCGAAGGGACATCGGAGAATGAGACAGCGTTGAAATGTGACTGAAAACGTACATGTGAGTAAGTCATATTTCTCTCGTTGTGCATATGTACGGTCTGCTTCTCTCTCTCTCTCTCTCTCCCTCTCTCTCTCTCTCTCTCTCTCTCTCTCACACTCTCTCTCTCTCTCTCTCTCTCTCTCTCTCTCTCTCTCTCTCTCTCTCTCTCTCTCTCTCTCTCTCACACACACACACTCTTTCTCGTAATTTTCTTGACTTCCAGTAGTTTGTGTCACGTGTGACAGGACGTAATTGAAAAATTCATATTTTAAAATAATCCACAACCTACCAATAAAATGGCAAAATATCTAAATTTTTTAAAAATGTTACTACTAAAGTTTCAATCACTTTTTGAATCTTGTGGATTACATTTTTAAATCCATTTTATTTCAATGCGAAATAGACACAATTTAATTCGAAGGATCGAAAAAATTTCGAGGCAGACTGCTCGTTTGATAAATTTAAAAAGTAAAGCATTTGAATATACTCGTTCCCAAGAGTTGCGCAGATGAAAACAGTCTGTTATTACCGCCCTTATTTTTCGAGTTTACGGAGCAAGACTTTGTTCCTACCTAATTATTCGCCTGTGGACGTGAATAAAGTCGAAAATCGATTTTTTTTTCTACAGCTTGCCATTTTCGTAATTTTCAAAACATCAGAAAAGTATCCAGCCATAGGAAAGTGTTTTAGTTATACTAAAAGTACATTTTTGTATGTTCATTTTAGATCATCCTAGTTGCCCGAACCAGCCACACTGATTCGCCATGCATCAAGGGCGGCACTTTGTTTAAATAATAATAACTTCGTTGTTCATCAATATTGTTCAATAAAAAAAACTCAAACTTGGCAAGATTACGTATCAAATGTGTGTAAATTTTCGACCTCGTCATCCCAACACTCTCATCAGAAAAAAATATTGAAAACGAACCTATTTTCGGGCGCCAAGCTTGCGAAGTCTCAAATTTCGATAAGATTTATTGATTAATTCGCGAGGGCTTTTGTAACACAATTACGAGAGGAGCCATGAAGATTTCTAGGAGAGGTCGGAGAGTGTTTAGTCCTCGTCACCCTTGGGATGTCGTCGTATTCGTCTCTCAGCCCTTCGCACACGATCGGTCTAATTTACTTAAGAGGACACACAAGTATACGTTCGAGGGAGCGAGACGAAGAAAAAGAGAGGGCGGCAAGAGAAGTGTCGCGAGAGGGAGAGAAAGAGAAACGGGAAAGTCATTCGACGCCAGTAGCTCGTTCGTTTCTCCTCTCATGAGATTCCCTCTCGGGTTGCTCGAAGGGTGAATCGAGCCAACTCTCTCACCAGCGTCCACCCACACACCTATCCACGGGGATACGTGCATAGAGACAACGAGGTGGAGAACAATCTTACTGTTAATCTTGATTTAATCCTTGACAAGCGCTTAAGCGTCCCTAAACTGGCGTTAAATCGTTCTATACGTCTACTCTACTCGTCGCTGTACATACCCTCCGAGCCCTTCCTCCGGAATGAATCGAGCCGTTACCTCGCGTTGATTAAATTGCAGTCAAAATCGTAGAAGATCTTTTTCCATTGCCAAAAAGGTTCATTTTCGTTTCGTCACAATCGAATATTTTCACGAAAGGACCTTCGAAGCACGAGAACAGATCGCAAGCATTCCTAGCTGTCAACAGTGTCTTTGCAAGGATGTAGTCCGCCCTCGTTTGTATCCTGACCCGTGTTGAGATTATCGTAGGAATCCAATTGGATTTCCATACTTGTCACTTCCTGATGAAGGTCAAATGGGTCATCGCATTGGATCCCTACACTAAAACGTCACGCTCGAACATTGGATTCTCATTGGGATTCCTCATTGCAATGTATGAATCCAATTGGAATCCTTAAGGATTCCCACACTATCGAATCCCGATACGATTCTTGATGGATCCTATCGCATTCTGTACGTTGAATTTTCCAAAACAATATATAGATACACAAACTGAGGGGATCATAGAAAAGGAGAAATCCAATCTCAAGGGGGGCGATATCGGCAGGCGAGGAAAAAATTTGCTGATTTTTACGATTTTGTTTTTTTAAGGCACAACACCACTGGGACCCCCTGTCTTTTTGCCATTGTTCAAGA
The DNA here is from genome assembly GCA_944452715.1 of Ophion slaviceki. Taxonomy (NCBI): domain Eukaryota; kingdom Metazoa; phylum Arthropoda; class Insecta; order Hymenoptera; family Ichneumonidae; genus Ophion; species Ophion slaviceki. Next base: position 22,507,217 of record OX101790.1, on the reverse strand, counting down.
ATTTTTTTTGTGGGAAAAAAAGAGATATTAGAAAAATTTTTTTGTTTTGTTCGTTGTTTATTGAAGATACATAAAAAAAAATTTTCAAATTTTTCACGCCCCATGGTGACGCTGGCGAAGCTCCCGCGTCAGGTACTGTTGCCTCTGCAGTGGTTCGCGGCACGCAGCAGAACTCTCTTCAAAGTCGATCTGAAAAAAAATACCGAGTGTTTTCGTTAATAATATGATATTTTGAAGAGAAGTACATAGGGATTTGAAAAAATATTGATTTTTAAAAAATAGGCACGCTTTTGAAATTAAAGGACGATTTTCGAGCAAAATTTCTCGTCGAAAATAGGCTATAACTTTTTTTATTATTGAGATATCGAAAAAATCCTATGTACTTCTTTAGATAATCTAGTTTTATTGATGCAGTCTAAATTTGAAGTCGATCGGATAAAAATTGCTCGAGTTCTGCTGCGTGCCGCACTCAAAAAAGTGGTTTTGAGAAAAACGCGTTCAAAGTTTTAGGTTTGTTAATTTATGCGATACATTGGAAAAAAAATGTTTTACCTTTAATCAGCGATGCCGGCACCATATAGCTGGCCTTCAAGAAGCAAATCATTGTCCCTAGCATCTTTTCTCGAACTTGTAGAGGCTCTTCTTGCCTCTTTTGCAGCGTCTGTGAGCGAGCGCTCCGCCAGCTCGATCCGCGCTGCGTCGGTTTCAACGCAAAAATTGAAACAATTTGGGCCGATAGTTATCCCCAACGTCTCCAAAACTTTCATGAGGCTTCTCAGGCCATCATTGAATAATAATACCGCGATATCAGCTGCAATATCGACGATTTTTTTGCTCCCGGACTGAATCTTGGGGGCTATTGCCCAAACTGATTTGTTGTAGCTTTCGTTGTTGTTTTGCGTGAAGCCGCCCAAACAACGCTGCAGCAAATCGTCTCTGCTCAAATTTATATATCCCGGTATACCTGCCGACCCTGAGGCGCGCAGCTGCGCGGGAGCCCGAGCGTCATGGAGCGCTGCACGGCTCCACAAAATATTCAATATCTCCGAAAATAATTATTTTTTCGACCTGGGTCCAACGGCATCTTAATCTTAAATGTATTTTAGATTTTTCTAGATGGTTTTCAAAAAACCGATTTTTTGAAGCCGTCACAGTGATGTTGTCCCTTAAGAACATATTTCTTCACCATTTTTTAGACTTAGGGATGTTTTATTATGTTTATGTTTTATATAAAAATAGTGGTGGTTTTGCACGGTATTCTAGAACTGCATTTTCAAAACTGGCGTGACGTATAGCTAAAAAACGAATAGACCGGTTCTGATGAAATTTGGTATGAAACTTTTTGACCTTATTGTTTAAAACATTACCCTAAATGTTTTCGAAAAGTATTATCGTGTTGCAAAATATCGCCATTTTTTACGGAAAATTCAATCCTCTTCTTTCAAAGTATACCATTTCATTGGTTTTCAACATGTCCCACTTTTTCTTGGTTCATATTCTAGGTATGAGTGTTTATGAAAGAGAAATCTTCATTGGTTTTTTTCAGATCAATCCCACCGGGGCTACGTGTCACGCCGTCTGACAACATCCGCTGCAACCCGTTTAGAAGATCGTGCCATTGCAAAATGTAGCAATTCTGTAGCCATCCCGATACGATTCTTGACGGATCCCGTCGCATTCTGTGCGCTGGATTTTCTAAACACAATATACATATACACAAAATGAGGGAATCTTAAAAAGGCATACCTTTTATCTTGAGGGGAGAGTTATTTTTGAACGCAGTCGGGGTTGGGTTCTCCATTTTGACCAGATTTAAAGATTAATTTAAAGGACCATTTTTAAAGTTGAAAAAAATTTGAAAGATTAATTGAAAATAAAAATACCATGTAACAGTCAAAAGTACTAATAAAACGTACCCTAAGACTCACAAAACGTCAGCTATTTGAGGTACCTTAATCCCGTGAACCTGGGTCGTTTTCGTCTTCGCACTACCGAACCAACAATTAACAATTGAAAAATCTGAAAACATGCATGGTCAATCTTTAGGCCGTACTTCTGAAGCAAAAATAGGGTTTTTTTTTCTAAATTCTCAATATATTTTTTTTCATTAAATATTAAGCAGCCTGCGACGAAAAAGATTTTGGGCAAGACGAAAATGACCCAGGTTCACGGATTGAGGGTTAAAAAAATTGTGGAGGGGGGCTTGCCTTTCTTATACATTTGATAGCCAGAAGACACATTGTTCTATTGGAGCAAAACAAGTTGGAATTGTGGATGTTAAAAAAAAGTTACCAACAAAAAACTTCCAAAACCTGTTCAAAGTAACCGGATTTTTCGGTATCTCCCCTCTTAAGGGGTTAGGTTACTTGCGCGTTATGTTTCAACACGCCGAGTTCTTTCTCGTGACTTTTCTCATATTTGCGATTTGAACCTGGTGACAATTCTTAAACCGCGCTCATTGGGAAACTCCCTATCTCGGTGTCCCTAACAAACCCCTATAGAGATGTGTTTGCATCTTGAGACTCCCCAACAAATGTGTGCACGGCATCACTAAAGGACATTTTTTGGGAGATCCACCAAATACCGGTCGAGAAGTTCAAACAAAAAATGCTCAAATCACATCAATCGGGAAGTAGGGAGGAATCCACCTGGATTCCAATGTGGACTCCCTACGTGCGGCTTCCTTATCAAATCCCTATAGGGATGTGCCAGGATCTGGGGACTCCCCAACAAATTTCCGCAGGGGCAAAAGGACAATTACCGAATAAATTATGATGTCCATTTCTTTCCAACTCTCCGATTGGTTAAATAGATTTTTCCTTATTTCGTTTCCGCCAAAAAATCAATGACGTCATATCATTCGAAATTGTTAAGGGGTATGCATAACCTTTGAAATAAAAAAAATCGATTCTTGGGTAATTTAATTTTCTTATTGCGTAGAGTCTTAAGGGGTTGCCCCCACTTGCGATTTTGAAAAAATCGATTTTTTTTATTGCATTTTTTTGAAGTATAAGTATCCGGGCCCATACTTCTGTATGGGCCCGGATGAATAGATGACTCTATGTAAGGTTACAAAAAAAAATATTTTCTTCGTGTAAACTGAAATTGAAACTTTAAACGCGTTTTTCTCAAAATGGCATTTCTGAAGTCGGTGACCAAGATTACTCGAACACTAATGAACCGATCTTCTTGAAATTTTGCAGGCTTATTTAATACATGAAAATGTAGTCTTTAATCTTCCGATTTTTTTTTCGAAAAAAATGGACGTTTTATAGCCAAAAAACGGCCGTTTTTTTTTCGTTAAAATCGAACCATTAACTTTGACTGTCCGCCATTTTGTGAAAAATGAATATTTTTTAAAATCCTTCGATTAAAGACTAGTTTATACTTATATTTGACTAAATCCATCCGCATTTTTTTTTCAGATGATCCACTTCGCAGCAATGTTGGTCACCGCAAACCGTGTATATAAAAACATTATTTCATTGACGGCGATTTGCCACTAAACAATGTAATAATTTTCAATAAAACCATTACTGAAAGTTCTTCAAGATGTGTTCTTTAAGATGGTATATTGATCGATTAAAAAAGTTTTGTAGTTTTCTTTAAAAAAAATCATGAAAAAGGCCTTTTTTTGCGCTACAAGTGGGGGTAACGCCTTAACTTTGATTTGGTTCAAAGGTTTTGTAAAAATTCAGAAAATTGACCGAGTTATGACGATTTTAGTGGAGCAGGTCAGAACGTCCCGTTGCGTTACGGCTCCAGCGCTGCGCGTTGCATTGCATGGTTTCTAAGGGCATTAATATGACTTTGTCCAAACAGACTATTTCATTGTTATACGGTGCGGGAATCGCAGATTGAAGTTGAAAAAAATAATTGTGATTTTATCTGAAGCAAGTAGTCCATACACCAAAACACATTTTTACAATTAAATTTTTCAAATAACAATTGGTTCGAAAGAGTGCATTTCATAGATGGAAATTTGAAATAAAAGACGTTTAATTTTTTACTAACTCTATTAGTAATGGAGATACAAGCGGCGAAAATTAATCGCATCACCTGCACCTCCCACTTATCGTGTCGTCCCTTTTACTCATCGTTCCGTCTCTCTCATAAAAATATTCCTTGGTCATAACTAATAGAGCTAGGAAAAAAAATGAAAGCGTCATTTTTTATTGTCAATTCAAAAAGAAACATCTTTTATTTCAAACTTTTTTCTACAAAATGCGCTTTTTCGTCACAATCGTCATTATAACAATTAAATTTTTTATAACGAGAAAAAGGTATTCTAGAACAAAATAAATGTCCTATTCGTATTGCCCGTACTCGAAACAATAAAGAACCACCGAAGATATTGAGCAAACCCAAATATTTATACGAAAATTGTATACGAAAAAAGTGGATTTAGTACGTTTTCTTCTCTTGCGTTCATCTCGAAAGTATATTTTGCAATTTGGCGTACGTTATATCTCAAAATCTAATCGTCCTATTTACTTCAAATTTGGACTGAACATATTTTATAACATTTTCAATCGCCACACCGGATGATTTTTTCACATTCTCCTCCGTTTGTTAATAACAAACATTTAAAGACGTTATTTTTTGTCGAAAATCGACATTTTTTTTAAACAGTGCAATCTATACCAATTTCAAAATTTCGAAAAAGTATCCGGTGGATTTGCACCTTCACCATTGTACTAAAAGTATATTTTTCCATTTTTTACTTTAGATGAATCTAGTTACCGGAATCATGAGCACGGCCGAGGCGTGCGGAGGCTACATTCCCAAGATTGAATGACAATGATTACGTTGTATATATATATATATATATATATATATATATATATATATATATATATATATATATATTGCACTAAAAAAAACGGTGATATGTGGACCTTATTATCATCCGAATACCTCAGATGAAAAAAAATTGAAAATCGATCTGTTTTTTTAACTTCAAGGTTATGCATACTCCTTGAGTCGAAAGTGTTGTTTCGGCTTCCTAATGTTAAGGTAGTCCTATCGCCAGGCTTCAATCCACAACATTTTCATAATTTTTTTTGAGCTTTACTAAATATATTAATAATCGTCTCTGTAAAATTTTAGGATCGTTTATCGACCTAATTACAGAGAAAAGAAATATAAAAATTGCGTATTCTTGTGAAGAAATTCCGAGACGACATAGAAAAACTCAATTTCCGGTCGCTACAAAAGTGTATATAATAGTGGCAATCCGTCAGATTCTTAAAAATAATCAGATTTACATACTTGACACTTGAAGTAATCCAGTGCTCTCAGAACAAATTACGCTTATTGACCTAATTTTGTTGTAATATCAAGTTTAATTCGAACTTCCGGTATTGGATTTACTACCACTATCTACGACAAAGAGACGTGACAGCAAGGCAACAGCTGACTGTAGTCCTAACCTCATCTCACTCATTCGAATTTCCACACATATTTAATTTTTAACCGACATATTTCGCCGACACAAATTTTCCACGCTTTTTACCTAATATAAGTATTTTTTTCATTTCTCCAATTAAATGTGAACATTTATTAAACAGTTTACACATGGAAAATTTACTTATTACAAATTTTTTGTTTGCATATGTTAAAAATTCAAATTGTACGAGTCTTGCGTATGATCAGTGGCATGACTAGTGTGAAGCGATAGGACTATCTTAACGAAGCCAATGAGCATGAAATGCCCTACAGACTCGTACTCGAGGATAACTCCTCATCCACGTACGAAAAGAAATTGTTATTCATGCAGGAGGCACGCAGACTGTCTCCCTTTCGCCCCATCTCCCTGGCTCTCTTTTCTACGACTCTCCGAGAGGGAAAAAAGGAACAACTTGGAGGGGTTGAAGTATCATATTTAATTTTTATTATATCAGCCGTTGTATGTATCGCATCTTCCGCCAAGGAGAGTCGTGTTCTTTTCTTGTCGTTTCGGGCACCGAAATTCTGAATCCTCCAAGCCGGAGATCGAGGGGGCGGCACCGGTAGCCTTGAGCTATATATCTGCGCCACGTTTTACAGGACTATGCACATATATATATATGTATATATATATATATATATATATATATATATATATATATATATATATATATATATATATATATATATATATATATATATATATATACAGCATAGTAAACGGGCACGGGCTGTATGTAAATATAGCGTGATACATTGGATACTCGCTTATAAACACCCCATTTTTATTCGAGTAACGTTTTCGCAAGCCATACCGACCACCCCGTGTCTCACAACCATCCCCTCGCGATACGACGGCCCACCCCCGAAAAGTGTCGCGGACGAAAGGGCGAGAGAGAGAGAGAGAGAGAGAGAGAGAGAGAGAGAGAGAGAGAGAGAGAGAACCCACCCCCGACCTTCGGCCGTCAACTTCTCGGTAACGCAAGAAATAAAAAAGCATCGAGCTGAGAGACAGGGCAACCCCTACTGTACTTTAGGGTTTTCCACGATATCACGCGCGAACGAGACCTCTTTTTGATGCTCTTTAGCGCCGAAGATGATTCAAAAAAAAAAGGAAGAAGGAAAGGAAAGAGAAGGATTTCGAAATAAAAATAAAAAAGGGTATAAAAGGGATAAGGGGTGAGTAGGTGGACCCCGTGATAGAGCCGAGAAAGGGACGACGGATGAGACGATTGGTATTCCATGAAAATTCGAAAGGACTCCAATTGAATTTGGCGATAGCCCGGCTTTATCGTGGCTTACGCGAAAAAGAAAAAGTCTCTCGCAAGCGTTCGCTTTATCCTTCTTCTCTTTCTCTCGTTCTTCCCTGACTTTTTGCATAGCGCGACGCTTTTTGCTCGGCACTGATTGACGCCTGAATTCGACAGAGGGCGCGGAAAAAATCTCGGTGCCCTTCGAGCCCTCGATTGCAGGACCTTTTTTTTCGCACGAGTAATGTTTCGACACGCTCATTTCGCTCGCGAGCCTCTTCAAATATTCCTGATTTTTACGCAACCTTTACCTTCCGCGTATATTACCGTGAAACGGGGGTACGTTGAACAGGTTTTGGAAGTTTTTGTGGGTAACTTTCTTTTAACATCCTAGATACCAACTTTTCTTGCTCCGGTAGAACAGTGTGTCCTTTGGCTGTCAAATGTATAAGAAATGCAAACTCCACAACCTCCTCACAATTTGATATATACATTTTTTAAGATGTCAAAGTAGCCCCGAGTGTGGGGCCTCTTTGACAGGGAATTGAAATGCAACTTATGTCAAAGATCAAGGGTTACTTTGGAATCATTTTGATAAAAACATGTAATATTTTAGGCATTACACATGGAATTAAATGAAAAATAACGATTTTTTTAAATCAAATTGTCATCGCTATTAAAGCAGCAGAACTCGAACAATTTTCGTCCAATCTGCTTGAAATTTTAACTGTAGCTTCGTAGATTGCTTTAAGGCGTTACCCCCACTTGTAGCGCAAAAACGCCTTTTTCATGAATTTTTTAAAGAAAACTACAATTTTACTTTTACTACTTTTTTAATCGATCAATATATCAACAATTTTACTTTACTACTTTTTTAATCGATCAATATACCATCTTAAAGAACACATCTTGAAGAACTTTCAGTAATTTTTTTATTGAAAAATATTACATTGTTTAGTGGCAAATGGCCGGCAATGAAATAATGTTTTTATATACACGGTTTGCGGTGACCAACATTGCGGCGAAGTGGATCATCTTAAAAAAAAAATGCGGATGGATTTAGTCAAATATAAGTATAAACTAGTCTTTAATCGAAGGATTTTAAAAAATATTCATTTTTCACAAAATGGCGGACAGTCAAAGTTAATGGTTTGATTTTAACGAAAAAAATCGAAGGATTAAAGACTACATTTTTATGTATTAAATAAGCCTGCAAAATTTCAAGAAGATCGGTTCATTAGTGTTCGAGTAATCTTGGTCACCGACTTCAGAAATGCCATTTTGAGAAAAACGCGTTTAAAGTTTCTATGTCAGTTTACGCGAAGAAAATATTTTTTTTGTAAACTTACATAGAGTCATCTATTCCGGGCATCAAAAAAAAAAACTGCACTTCAAATTGCACTTAAAAAAAAACAATAAAAAAAATCGATTTTTTCAAAATCGCAAGTGGGGGTAACCCCTTAACAGTCAAGTACGAGCGCTTTTTTCGATGAATCGAAAATCGTAAAAAATATATCACTTTCAGATGAAAATGATGGTCGAAAAATCGAACTTTTTTTCAAACTCGTCTCTATTTTTCTTTTAATTATTTTTGAATTCCCCCCGTACTTGACTGCTCAAAATAATATAATTAACGAAAATATTTCGCTCTTAGTTCCGAGACTAAATTTACGACAGTTCTACTGCGTGCCGCGGAGAGGGTTGGCGGAAAAACAGTAGTGCTACAGTGACGCGTGCGCCGCCATGTTGTATACTTTTGACAAATAATTTTTTTTTACATACTTCAATATATACCTTATAAAACCTAAAAGCTCTTTTAAACATGTATTTTATTCCTTAAAAATATATGAAATTTTCGAACAGAGTTTTCTCAGAGACGAATAATATTTAGGGCAAAAGGAAATCATCAAGCTCTGCGCCAGGGAATTCTCCAGAGCCTAATGCTTTGTTTTTCCTAAAAAACGCAGCCATCTATGAGAAAATAGGGTTGAAAAATTTGTGAGGTTATGTTGACGTTGTACATGCCCTTAAGGAAACATTTTACATAAAAATATCAAGTACCTGGGGTGCTATTATAGGCATTTAATGAGTGTTAAAATTGTCATTGAGATCAAAGTCAACTTGAGCAACATTACAACCTACTTTAGCAACATTATGATTCTTCGCACCCGCCGCTCGCCACAGGAGGTCAACCGGGCTCGCTGCGCACACATTTAAAACGTATTTTAACGCTCTGTCAAAGTAGCCCCGAAAACTGTCAAAGTTACCCTGAATGTCAACGTAGCCCCGTTTTACGGTATTTTTCGACGAACTTGTCCGGCATTGTCGAACTTGCGTTTCTTCGCCGATCAAATTTTTCTGCCGCACCAAAGAGGTGGCAATTTGCAAAAACTTGGTTTTTTTTGTTTACTACCAACGCTCGTAGTGTTTTTCACGCGATATTTTACACGGAATAAGTAATTTAATTTTTGTTATTCTATTTTTTCAATTGTGTACTGCGTCAATATTTTTCACGACTCTCCGAATGATAACGGGCTGTAGCCACGCATGCCTAAAGTTATAATAAACTTTCCCAAGCCTGAGCGATGTATACCACTACGGAATTTACGGCGGTGAAAAATTGGTCGTACGACGGCACAACGGACACAAAGTTACGTGGCGAGGAGGAAAGAAGGAAAACGAGAGGAGAAAGCGAGAGAGAGAGAGAGAGAGAGAGAGAGCCGTTTTCTCGGCAGCCGGCTTAACGCGATTATTTATTATTTCATACAGAGGTTTTTTGCGTCGATAACGCGGCGGCGTCGGCTGTTGAATTAGCATTTTTTTGTTGTTTAAAAATGAAATATACCGAGCTTGTCTTGAGTTTCTTGGAGCTGGAGAGAGTATCTATGTAGAAAAAGGTGTACACGTGAGAAAAAAGAAAACGAGAGAGAGAGAGAGAGAGAGAGAGAGAGAGAGAGAGAGAGAGAGAGAGAGAGAGCAACCATGGGGTTGGGAGAGTCGGTACACGGAGGGTTGTGGATGGCAAGAAAAACGTGCCTCGGTGTGCAAGACGCCTCACTCTCCTCTCTCGCTCTCTTTTCCTCTCTGATCTCCAAATAAGTGAGGCCATGCTCTTCGGAATACGAAATCACGAGAGCGCAAGTGTCGAAGGACATTGAGGTCGCAGTGAACGCTTCTCGTGCCCTTTCTGAGGACCACGAAAAGAGTCAGGAGCCCTTGCATTTTTACCCCTCATTCGCCCGATCGTCTTTTCAAGGGGGTATCCCTCTGTGGAAACACCAAAAAATCGTTTTTTTTTGCATATTGTTATAGTGTGAACTTTCAAGAATATTTCCAGACCGATCGGACCTTGAAATTCTAAAAATTGACGAAGTTATACCTATTTTAGTGGATCAGTGTGCGTCGGGTTTACCGCGATCTGTCGAGTGTGAACGCGATTATCTCGAAACTGCATATCTTGACACGGCGGGATTGATATCGTGAGTAACTTTCACACTATTGACTTGAATTTGCACAGTTAGCGTTTTAGCAGTAGTCATTTTCGGTTCACGAACGCATTTTTTAATTGGATGAACCATTTGTTAATAACAATGACTTCAGGCCTCAGGCCACTGTAGAGGCCGAAAAATGGGCTTTTTGGGGATTTTTTTTCAGAAAAACTACAAAATAAATCGAGATTACAAAAAAGGGTGTTTATCATACATATCAGTGACTGTATACAACAATTTTTTTGAAGCGATTAATTTCAAAATGGCGGCCGTGCAGCGTTTATCTCGAAACTGCATTTTTAAGTTGGCCGGAAACATAACTCAGACAATTTTCAACAGATTCACTTGAAATGTTGAATATATTTTGAAAAATACATTGTCTATGGAAATACGTACGATTTTTTTTATATTACATAGTTCATTTGTTATTAACAATTATCTGACGATTTTTTAGTCAAATTTTTGGAAAGTGAACATTTTTGTCTCCTTCCACTCCCTCCACCATGTTTTGTCAAACTTAAAAAAATATTTTGATGTTCAATAAAGACCGCTTAGTCAACATACCATATATCGACATTCTATATTTAAGGCGTTACCCCCACTTGTAGCGCAAAAAAAGGCCTTTTTCATAAATTTTTTTAAAGAAAACTACAAAACTTTTTTAATCGATCAATATACCATCTTAAAGAACACATCTTGAAGAACTTTCAGTAATTTTTTTATTGAAAAATATTACATTGTTTAGTGGCAAATGGCCGTCAATGAAATAATATTTTTATATACACGGTTTGCGGTGACCAACATTGCGGCGAAGTGGATCATCTGAAAAACAAAAATGCGGATGGATTTAGTCGAATATAAGTATAAACTAGTCTTTAATCGAAGGATTTTAAAAAATATTCATTTTTCACAAAATGGCGGACAGTCAAAGTTAATGGTTCGATTTTAACGAAAAAAATCGAACGATTAAAGACTACATTTTTATGTATTAACTAAGCCTGCAAAATGTCAAGAAGATCGGTTCATTAGTGTTCGAGTAATCTTGGTCACCGACTTCAGAAATGCCATTTTGAGAAAAACGCGTTTAAAGTTTCAATTTCACAACGGATTCTTCTCTTTCAACGCTCATATCTGTCAATTTTGTTCGGATCGACTTGAAATGTTCAGGACATATTCTTAGATACTCATACTTCAAAAAAATGCAATAAAAAAATCGATTTTTTCAAAATCGCAAGTGGGGGTAACCCCTTAATACTTTTTGCATAAAAATATGGTGAAAAATCGAACATGTTTTTCGCCAACAAGGCAGAACCTTCCCTTAAGTGGCCGCCTTTGACGTCGTTGAAGCTCACAAATGTGAAAAAGCATACAAAATTATTTGATGCTTGATTGACGTATTTTTTTTATCGGCGGAAAAGTGGTTTTGAGGGTCAAAACCGCCCCACAAAGGAAGGCGTTTTGAGGGGTGATTTTGAAGTTTCCCCCACAAGCAGTCCACCAATCTGAATGAAGCAAAAACCAAAATTCTTCTAATACAAAGCGATGAAAAATCCAGTATTGAAGTATGGAAAAAAAATCAATTATGGGGTGCCACGCCTCTTTTGACGGGTAGTTTTCCTCCTTTGTACCGTATTTCCAATAGTTTTCAATGCTTCTATGTGATGAAGCATGAGTTTCAACAAAATCGAAGACGGACCCTCAAGTGATGTTCCTTGTTAGCTACACACTATTATTTCTACAACTTCCATCTTCACTTTCATCCTTCTAACTTTTTTAATCAAGCTTTCGAACAGAAACTCGAAAAATATCGAAACAACGGTATTCCGATATGACAACATGTTGATATCGAAATAATACAGGGAATGGAAAAAGCTGCAATAGTCCAAGCTCTAGCCCCGATCAAGTTGGGGAAATCCGATGTGGGCCTAACCGAAGCCTCTTTCCATACCTATCAGGCTCAACATTACAAGTGCAATCCAAGAAACCCATATTCTGTTCACTCGGTGATTGCTTCGTACCTATTCAATGATTATATCGATAATTAATCAATAAAACAACATACCAACCAAAAATGCCATGAGAAACGAATAATTCCATAATTTACGTCTTTCGGTAAATCGGATCCACGGGCAAACCTAAGTTATGTGATTTGTCCGATGTTTCGACAATTCGAAAAAAGGTCGCACGTAAATAGGGCTACCAGGGTATCGAGCAATCCTGTGGAGAAGCTCGTCTCGTTATTATTTGGGGAGTTGAAAGCGGGACGAATATCGCCAATTGTAGTAACAATTGCGATACGTATCCTCACCATCTGGCTCGTTTTGTCATCCCCTCTTTGGATTCATCGGCTACAGGGTTGGAAGCGTTTCAGCCACTCGAGAGATTTCAACTGGAGCATAACGGACCAAACTTTGTCGACTATCGGTGTGCGAAAAGCACACGTAGCCATGTGGGAAAATGGAAGTGAGCATGAGAGAGCGAGAGAGCGAGAGAGCGAGAGAGAGAGAGAGAGAGAGAGAGAGAGAGAGAGAGAGAGGGCGAAAAGGAGTGGAACAGAAGGCACAAGACACGCAGCAGAAACGTTTGAACGAGAAACCGAGTAAAATCTGTGAGGTATACAAGCCCTTTTGTCGCTCCCAAACCCTGTACCAATTACAAACACTGGTGGCTTCTCCATTTCTGATGTTAACTAAACACGAAGCACTATAACGATAGACATTGCGATCGCGGGGGCGAGACTTCGTGCTACAACGTGAAGTCACGCCTGGAGTACCGAGCATTGCACTATTGTACATACTGTGTTTATATTGCTGAACTCAAGCGGTACAGCTGTAAAGCCGCGTACGAAATCGAGAACGATTAAGCGTGTGTGTTGCGCGGGCTCGCGCCGGCTTAGCGCGAGAGTAAATGTCCCATAATCCAATGCGCCGTACAATTATTCAAGATTTGTATAATTTACTAAAGTCAAACCAACCAGCATCGGTTTCGGCGATTTGCCTTGTTTAGCCACGTTGACCTGGCCCACTACTTGGATGGGTGACCGTTTAGTCGTTTGGTGACATACGGGTGCAAATGCGATGCAGTAGTGCAAGGGTGCCATATGTGAATAAACATTTGAGAAAAGTTCTTCCCCGGCCTAAAGAGGATCCTTCAACCTTGGTAGACATCCTTTTTGGAACAATGTGGTTGAAGTCAGGGTCCTTTTGTAAAGCTGACCCTCACTCCCTTTCATTATTCGAGTTTTCAGCCAATTGGTCGATCTTTTCTTCATAGGATCTTGGGGCATCGTGGAATCGAAGTTTGGATGATCAACGCTGATTATCATTGATCAGGCAGAATTAATGTGAAATCGAATCGGGGTGAGGTCGTAACCGCGCCTTAAACGATCCATCCGAGTGCGCGAGCACTTTGCACGAGGAAGCCCGTGAATCACGGGATTCCGTGTTTACTCCGTTTAACGGATGGCATTGGGCGTACGCATGCAACACAGAGCTCGATGCACACGAAACGGAAAGCGAGAGGAATTTTGCGTGGGCCTCGGACGTTTCGCGTCGTTGAAGTTGATCGGGGCTAACAGATCGTTAGGTGTATGTTGAGTGTAACGGAATCGGTAATGGCGAAGCTCTTGGAAGGTGTAGGGGGCCACCGAGGGAAGAAGTAATCGTGGATATAGGATGAGAGAGTTGGAGTTGGAGAACATAGCCCTTCTAACCCCTTGCCGGGCGACACCCTTCTTCGGGAACAATCGAGGTTACCCTCAAAGCCAGAACGCCGCACCCTCGCAATTCCAGTATTAAATCTGGCCTCCTTTCTTACTATCGTTACACACTTTATACACACCTTTATATCATACCTTTGCTTCGTATCTTCTACCACATTGCGTCCTACCTTTAGATCGCTAAAGTCCCTCATACCTTCCCATTATCCTCGTTGCGAAAATAAGCCTTCTTCTTCAACGAAACGATGGTTTGGGCCCTTGGACCATCAGCCCCAAACGCATGCTTCGTGAGATCGAGGAGTGAGGATTTTATTCAGCGAAGAGGAAGCACGATGAAATGAGCGAAGTTTCTGAAGTCTTTTTGGATTACTGGTACTTTTAGTCCTCTAGTGTACAGTGCTGACGGCGATTATTTCCTGAGGCTTGTATCGCATCAGCAGAAGGGCGCAGGGAAACTGGAGAAAACCTGTACTCGTACCAGCAGTTCTATTTTACTGAATTCCAGTTGTTTTACCATTGGCAGCTGTGACACTGATCCACCACTCAGCAGGAGCGCAAGTAAGAGAGTGACTAAGCAGTTACCTATCCAAGTGCTGACCTTGTCACCCGGGTCACCGGGTCATCGCGGCTGCACGGGAGAACGTCGAAGCCAGGCGGCAACTGCGCGTAATACTTTCGGTATATAAGGTTAAAAAAACGTGATGTCTACTGACCGTCCAGAGGAAGCTTCTGCCTGCTGAAATTTGTTGGGGAGCCCCCACATGTTACCACATCCCAATAGAGAATTGATAGGGACGCCGCACGTAGGGAGTCCACATTCGAATCCAAATGGATTCCACCCTATTTCCCGATCGTCGTCGTTTGAGAAATATTTATTTGAAATTTTAAATCGGAATTTGCTGAATCGCCCTAAAAAAATATCTTCTTGTGATCCCGTGCTCAGATTTGTCGGAGAGTCCCAAGATACACCCGTATCTCTATGGGATCCAATGGATTCGACACTATTCCCCGGTGAACGGCGTTTGAGAATTCTTACCACGTTCCAGTCGAAAATATGTGAAATGCCAAATGCAGTAAAATAAATAACAAACGATGATTATATGGGTTTCGGTTATAGGATTGAAATGCGATATTTTGTATTTATGTTATTAGCGGTTTATTCTTTTTTAAGGGGTTACCCCCACTTGCGATTTTGAAAAAATCGATTTTTTTTATTGCATTTTTTTGAAGTATAAGTATCTGAGAATATGTCCTGAAAATTTCAAGTCGATCCGAACAAAATTGACTGAGATATGAGCGATGAAAGAGAAGAATCTGTTGTGAAATTGAAACTTTAAACGCGTTTTTCTCACAATGGCATTTCTGACGTCGGTGACCAAGATTACTCGAACACTAATGAACCGACCTCCTTGAAATTTTGTCGGCTTATTTAATATATGAAAATGTAGTCTTTAATCTTCCGATTTTTTTTTCGAAAAAAATGGACGTTTTATAGCCAAAAAACGGCCGTTTTTTTTTCGTTAAAATCGAACCATTAACTTTGACTGAACGCCATTTTGTGAAAAAAGAATATTTTTTAAAATCCTTCGATTAAAGACTAGTTTATACTTATATTTGACTAAATCCATCCGCATTTTTTTAACATTCACTTGTTTTGTATATCAATACATCTTGTTTAGAAAATTCGTCCAACCGATTGTGATGGGATCCATCAAGAATCCTATACGATTCTTGTTCGATAATGTAGACATCCTTAAGGATTCAAATTGAATTCGTACATTGAATTCCAGTGGGGAATCCCGATTAGAATCCACTGTACGAGCGAGACGTTTTTGTATAGGGATCTAATGACTCATTGGATCCCTATCAGGAAGTACGGATAAGTATGAGAATCGAATTGGATCCCCGCGACAACTTTTGCATCCGTGGTCGTAAGTGATACTGGAAAAAAGCATGTAATTCGCTTCAATAATTTCGCAGGATTTGGAAAGGTACGGATTTTCCAAAAATGTTTAGCTTGTTCCGTGTGGAAGCGTAGATGAAGTTTCGCAAAGAGACGGAATAGAGCTAAAGGATCCAAGTGGCATGTTTGCAACCGCCGAGGTCTATTATGCAATGAGTTCCGAAAGTTCTTTATGAATTTCACGTTCGTCGGATCAATATTTAGCGAAGACACAATAAGTGACATAACCTCGAAAGTTTTTCTCGTGCTCCGCGAAGAAATACGAATGTTTTTTGTTGAGAATATAACATCTAAACGAGTACTGGAAGTACTTTGGTCATCACGGGATTCCGTATTCTCCATCTCGTTCCAATGGGTTCGCGTTTCCCTGAAGAAAGTCTCTGCGGGGACCATCGTTTCGCTCGCTTTTAATGAGACTCTTTTCTACTCGTCCCGAGGTCGTCGGTACGAGGAGAGGGCGGCGGGGGGGGGGGGGGCAGAGGGAAGTCTAAATGCTGTTGCCAAACCTCGTTTGGGCGATATGGATCAGCGACGTCGATCTACCCGGCCGTGCATTTCACGGACAAGCCCCGTCGACTTTGCGGGATATATAAGGAGGGATTTGGAATATCGTGCTCTCGGTACCGCCACTCTCCTGTTTTCTGGTCCCGTGGCCGCGCAACGTTACAAACCCGTACATCAAAGAACAGCAGACCGAGGGTTCCCAAGTTTTGAAGATCGGGACGAGCACGGATCTAAAGTTTTCGTTCCGCAAGTTTAAGTTTCCGCACATAGACCCACACACACGACTGAAACGATGTGTACGTCCATACAGTCGCCTCGGCTCCCTCTTCCATTAACGCTATCCTCTTTGTTTCATTGCCTTCTCGCAATTGTGCCCTCAGTCGTCCTGCATTCGCGCTAGCACATCGCCATCTTCTTTGCAGCTGGCAAGGCCGTTTCTTCTTTTGGATTCCTCCACGTAACTACCTCGTTCAACCATCAACGCAACGGAAGGAAAGTGGCTGGCACCCACACCGCTACGTGGTTGAGAATGCTCACTTTTCGCCTACTTTTCCATTGATGATTCAGTGGGTTGGATCCACTGAGGCTTGTGGGTTAAGCATCGATAGTAATGGCAACCGTTTGACGTCGTCAAGTTCAGCTCTCTGGGTAATTGTCGCAAGCAACCGGCTGGATTGACGTTACTGACGTCAGTCGATCTCTTGATGTCTCTAAGGGTGGCTGCGGCTCATTCGTATCCACTAATACGCGGTTGTTCCAGTTCAGGTTTTTAGTGGGCGTCTACACTTTGCTCAGTCCACTAACAAGTGTGTATTCCAACGCAGAGACAGCTCTTGTCCACAATTCAGGCACTTGTCACACGCATTTGGGAAACGTCGAAGATACCGTTCGATGTGGCAATCTAATTCCCAAAACTCATTACGCCGATTCTCTGCCCACAGAGGGAAGCTGCGATGAGGGGAGGTGGCCAGGACAAGATGCATTTTGCATATTCACGTGGTTCTTCTATTTTCGTTGGGAATAAATCTTGAATATCTAAGCGAGACGGGGTAATATAGTGAAAGGGAGAGAGCGAGAGAGAGAGAGAGAGAGAGAGAGAGAGAGAGAGAGAGAGAGAGAGAGAAAAGGAAACAGCAGCGAGTGTCCAAACGAATGTACATGCAGCGTATTATTTATAGGTCGAATGCATTCTGCCTGTGTAAATCCGGCTCAGGTCAACCGACTCGATTCACCGTGCCTGGGCAAACGGAGAGCTTGCCACCAGCCTCTACTTTGCCGCTGACTTATTCTGGCACTTTGATGCATAATTCAACCGCGTGGGTCACCGCAATAATAATACTCCGATTCCTCGCAATTTGTTTCTCGCCACTGAAAAGCCAGAAGGAGCGAGCGTATGAGAATAAAGAAGGAGCGAGGAAGATGCTGATGCCTCACCTGGTCAGCCTCGATAGCACGCGGTGACTAATATACGCTTTACATTAATCTTGCAAGACGCAACGAATAAAGTTTTCGTTCTTGCCACGAGGAACTCGAGGAAAAGAAAGTCGTAAGTATAAATACACGAAGATTGCGAGTTGCTTTTCGATCGAATCGATTTTTCCTTAAATCCTCTTAACCCCATCAAATTGCCGAGGATGTCCTTCGTGAAAATAACATTGACGCGGAAATAGAAACTGGGCTGCAACTCTGTGCTTATCCAGTTTGCGTTTCTTTCATTCTCATTTAACCGCCCCAATTTTCTCGCCTCGCTCAATCCTTGCGCGCAGGGTCGAATATAGCACTGTACGTTGATCAAACATCAATATGTAACTGCGAACTGAATTATCCGATGTATACTCCTGACCCCGTGCGGCTGCTTATCAACAGTTGTGTCAGGTTGACAATTTGGGTCGCCAAGGTTGCACGGAAAAATAGCCGCGGTGGGGTTCGGTTGAAAATAACGTGTAACGGTTTATGATAACCTCAAAAGCCGTCCAGCGCACGTGACGAACTCGGAATCCAGGGTAGAGCATATCCCGGTTAACTTCGGCTAAATTAATAACGGGGCTAGTGGCCCTTGCGACAATTATGAAAATTTATGCAAGCGGAACGAATATATCGTATAGCGGGACAGAATAGACGAGTGACGTTGCGTGTAACGTGGCAGGCATCTCGATGACAGGAGAATCAGACCAGTCAGGCACCCTACATCTTAGGCCGCTTGTCTATTTTTGCCGACAACCGCAACCAGCGAACCTACCGTCAGAATCTCGAACTAAGAATGACGTAGGGCCCCATACCCGCGCACACACTTTTTTTTATCAGTGCAGTGAAGTGATGGATACGCCGATCTGGTCCGGTGTGCAGTAAAAGTACCAAGTGATGTTTATGGTAAAATGAATTCGCCAGGTAGTAAAAAAGCGCGATTTCCATCAAAACCTCGATTCATTAAGGGGGGAGGGCCACGTAAACGGGCGTTTTTTCACGAATTTATTTATGAAATATCAAACAATTCGTTAAATTTTGGTCTAGAACTTCGTAATATTGACAATAAACGCTATAAGATTTGTTTTTGTGTCATAAAAATTCAAAATGGCGGCGCAACAGCTGCTCGCAGTTGACTCCTTTTTTTGCGCGGTGCAGGCTAAAGATCGTTCTGATTATATAAAATAAAAAATCACAAAACTTTCCGTAAAAATATGATTTTGTGCAGATCTTGAACCTAAATTGAAAAAAATGCTGGACACTTAAATAAAATCAATTAATGTTTTTACAAACAGCTTGTTATAAACAAAATTGATTATTGATTTTCCAATGGTATTTTAGGTTCAAGATATGGTAAATAAGTTGAAGAAGATCCGTGTGCAATTTGAAGTCGACAGATCAATTAATTTTTCAGCCAGATTGCACCGCGCGCAAAAAAATGTCTTGAAAAAAACGCACCTAGAGTTTTCGACAGGAAAAAGTAGTACTTAAGTAACGAGTTTAAGTTCACAAAAAAAAAGAAAAAAAACCGTACCAGAGCGTCATGCCTGAAAATAGCAGTTCATAATCCTCATGAGTGTGTTGCTGGTCTTTTATAAAAATCTGTACAATCAAATTCTTCGTTCTTCGTTCATTTCGCGTTTCGTATTCCGTCAATAGCCGTAAACGCATCATCGAGCGGATCGATTTCGTCGCGAGTTTTCGGTGGCTCGTGACGTCAAAACGAATTTGTCCGCCGCATCGACTCTTCGCGATACGACGCCGAACGTCCTCATTCGTAATCGTGCAAAAGTCAATTAATCGTTTCCGCGCGTGTACGCGGGGGGAAGAAAATTTGCCGAAATTGTTGGGTTCTTTCGCTGATAATAGCCGGGTATTGGCTGCATTTTGCATAGATCCATCGTCGGCTTCTTCGCTAGCCTCACGGGGAATAACGAATGGCACACGCGGCAAAACACGAAAAGCAGTTTGGCGGAACGCGGCAATCGTATATTCGTTCAAGCCGGAAACCGAAGAATTATTGACGCACCGCCGGCCGGTTGTGTCGGTGGCGCGTTATTACGTGTGGTTTTGAGGCGGGTACCGATTTGCGCAAAACCCCTCTACCGCGAAACACCTTGGTTATCCTCAAGGCTTTTGGGTATGAAGAGAGAGAGAGAGAGAGAGAGAGAGAGAGAGAGAGAGAGAGAATGTGGTTTCCACGGGGGTTGGAGGGAACCCCTCAGGACTGTTTCGAGCCCCTCGCTGTAGCAACGAGTACACGCTCGCTCGATAGGTATAAAAGAGGTTGATGCGCAGCAGTAGGAGGAGGACCGGGAGTTCTAATTGTAGGCATATTTGTTGGCAGGCACTATTACGAGGTACAATTATGCATTTGAGTAATAACGCCGTGCCATACCTCTGCACACACACACTCAGGCCCGCACATCCAACTATAAAGTACACACCGTCACGAGTACGGAAAAGAGAGATGGCGATAGAGCTGAGGGGGGGAGAGACTTCACCTAAACATTAACCGTCTATTCGTTGTCTCTGTGTGTTTGCACACCTCAGCTATTATTACCTTCGTACCGATAATTCCGACCGTGTGTTAGGCTTGAATGTGTACACATAACGCGTGGTGTACATAGTGTATAATGCAATGTATAGACGCGTTGGAACAGACCGAGATGGCAACAGAGAGAGAGAGAGAGCGAAAGAGTAGATTCGAACCCCTCATTATTTCGTATATTTGTACGCTTATCTATACATACACGCGCGCGGTCATGACAATCGTTTGTCACTGGCACACCCTAATTATCAGGACTTCCCGTGACGCATACCTAGTCTCTCTCTCTTTCCGTCTTTCTCTCTCTCTCCCTCTGAAACAAACGGCATTTTCATTCCGCGCTACAGTACTCGCAAGCCAACGTACATAAACGTTATACATGCTCATCCACAAACAGGTTGACTCTGCAAAAGCGTGCGAAGTACTAAGGCAGGTAATCGCCGAAAGATTGTTACGGGATGAACCCGTTGTCCGATGAGTTTGTCGAGCCTATTGGGGTGGTGATTGTTCCAAGGATGTTCACGGCTAAACGCCACCGAGTTGGCGATCAGGGTGGATCAAGTACCCTGGGGGGGTTAAAAGTGTGGAGGGCACAGTCGACTTCGGTGCACGGGATTGAGGGAGAGGAAGAGAAAGGAAGAAGGCACATGTAGTTGGATTATACGTGAATGCAAGGCGCAAGGATCGGCCCAGGAGCTCGACGGTAACCTTTCTTAATCGCTGAAGGCTAGAGAGGGCTCCAAACGTTGATGACAAAATAGCGTGATTACGGGCCATCAAATAAACACCAGACTTACGGTTATTCCACACCACCGAGGCTACTTCGAGGCTTGGAATACTCCCGGCGACTCCCGGCAGATCGGTAGGTCGTCTCCACCCATACACCAACCCTGTCACCCCTTTTCCGTAAGCCCAGACAATGTTTTCGTTCATGATCGTAGTAACGAAACAAATACTGACCAACGGCTAGGCTTCTTCGCTCTGCCTTGTTCTCGCAGAGGCATCGCGGCCGGACTACCGGCGCACGTTCAACCCCCAAGAATGCCCTTGAGCTTTCGCGGATTAGCCGCCAACGGAAGTGGTCAGAAATTACACTCGTTCGTTCACATTCGCAATTTCTTTTCACATTTTTCAACCTACGTAGCTTGGAATGATCCCGGTCCAATTGCCAACTGAATGCCCAGGTAGGAATTGACGATGAAAAAAGGGCTCGCCAAGCTCTGAAACAAGGCTCACATTTTTTATTTTAGGCTGAGCACCAGCCTGATTTCAGGCCTAGCTGAACCTCTGAATGATAACGCGGTTTCAGGCTCTTGCACACAGGCTTGACCAAAGGCTGGTAGAAAAGCCTGTACTAAGCCTGAAACGACGAAACAACAAGGCTCAAAACGAGCCTTAATGAAGCCTTCACGAGCATTTATGACCAGGCTTTTCCCAAACTCTTCCCGAGGCTATATGAGGCCTTTTTTTAGTTTTCTATATTCTACATTGGGGTAAATTTAATAAATTTGTAAAGAATTCATTTGATTTGTTATATATATTTATTATTTGTTATATTATTTGTTACAAAATATATATAAAAAATATTTTTAAAAACAATACTTTATTTTATTTCGTACTTTTATTTTTGTATATACTTTTTTTGTGTACCTCATAAATATCGATAAGAGCATATGTTTAAATGTTCTGAGCTGCCTCCTTCGCTTTCGTTTTTCGTGCCTTCGCACCCGACAAATTTATTGCTAAATTTTTTTTTCATAAAAGTACAGAAAAAATATTATTTTAAACTTATTTTATTTTATCATAACCTGAAACAAGCCTGCATCCAGCCTTGATTTATCAGTCTCAAAATTCACCGGCTGAATGAAGCTTGAAATAACCCTGAGTTTAGGCTAAGCAGCCAGTCTTGGTTCCAGGCTGCTCCAAACGATGCAATGAAACCTGGGCCAGGTCTGTCTCACTCAGGCTCGGTGAAACAAGGCTAGCACAAGCTTGCTTCCATCTTCAGCCTTTTGATTTCCTACCTGGGTGCTGATGAGGTAGTACACTTTTTGTTCTTGTTCGATCAAGGATTTCGAAATGGTGTTCGCTAAGGATTGCGAAGGGTGGGTCCATCGAGCTGCGGGTTTGCGACACGAGTTTTCTGTCTGTCTCGTTATTCTTAATTGGCTAATAATGAAATTATCGACGCCATAAAGTTTTCGAGTGACGTAAAATGGCGCGGGTCTCCCCTTTGCAGTGTTGGGGTCGGGCTGCTGCCGGTCGACCACACAACGGAGAAAGCTCGATAGGATTCTTCGCTGGTTGACGCTAAGGGGTCAAGGGTGAGTTTTTGGGCTCTAGACGGGGGTTGTACTTTCACGAACCACCACCAGTCGCCTCCTCGTCGTCGTTGAGGGCTTTTAATTGCAAATTGGTGAAATAATTGAAACAACTCTCGTAAAAATAGTTGAAAACTCGTAATTCGGCCGTAAAACTTGAAACCGCAACGCGCGCGCCATCAGCATCGCGACCATTAAGGCTTTAACGCCGCAATCGCCAGAAGGGGGTGTAGCGGTGTTTTGTACCCGAGCTTTTGGCTTCTTCTTCCGACTGTTCTCCTCCCTCTCGCTCCTTTCACTCGGCTCGATTTCCTCGCGATCTTGAGAGGGTCGCGATCTTCCACGGGGATAATCTTATCGTTTCTCGGCCTCGGCTGCTAAATCGCTATGAAATTGTACGAGAAAATACAGGATAAAGTGTGGCCCCTTCACGCGACCTGAGCCGAGGGAAAATGTGGACGAAGGGAGCTTCCCTTCATCCTGGCCACTTTATTAATCGATTTTTCAAAAAAATATTTTACACTCGTATGACGTTATTTCAATTCCAAAATAGAATTATTTCACTAAAATTCTCATTTTTAATTCGCTTTAATGGATTTGAAAAAGAAAGTTTATTGGCGCGAGTATAAAGATTAGAGATTTTATTATATAATTAGATTTCGCTCGTTGATCGCCCGTAGCTGTGCTGTTGAATCGATATGTATACACGGAATCGTATGTCCCTGAATATTTAAAATTCGTGAAGGGTTGGATGGAGTCTGACTCGAGCTATAACTCTCTCATCTTTATCTTTAATCTGTGAATTCTCCGGTATCCTATATGCCTTCCCTTTACCTTTTGCCCCGCATCGAGCTTTTCCTCAGGCGTACGCGAGAAACAGCAGTAGCGGGATCCCCCCACCTCCCCTGACGTACTTTCCTTCCCTCCGCCGTCACCTCGTCTCGTCCTTTTTCCCAACATGAGCATAGCCCCCCAGCCACGTAGAAAACCAGAAAATCTCAGAGCGAGATAATTACGGTCGGAAGCGCGCGGATATTATTTAACCAACGTTTCGTTGCAGAACGCCACACTATTGTACATGTATATATATATATATATATATATATATATCTAACGAAGAGGCAAAGATTTGCAAAAGGGGTGATTGGGGGAAGGATGATACGCGGGGGAGCTTGCGGCGTAGAAGCGCGTGTTCTTACACGAACAGAGAGATAGCCCAATCAAATATAACGGCTGGCGAGGGAGAGAAGAGTTTGCAATCCTCTCTTACACTTTCCATCCGCTAATATCCGCGGTACGCGCCCGTCTAAACATTTCTCCTGTCTTAACGGTACAACACGTTTGCCACCCTCTTTTCACGATGCGAGAGACACCTATAGATAGCCCCGCCAAATAAATATCACGAGAAATTTTCGCGGTGAACGTTACGACGGAAGTGTAATTTTGTTTATTACAGATTTATGTGGTGTTGGGCCGTGCAGAAATTGTTGTAGGGATCCAATTGGATTCTTGTTCCCACTTCCTAATAGGGATCTAATAGGTCATTGCATTGGATGTCTATACTAAAATGGCAAACATTGGATTTCCATCGGGATTGCCCATTGGTATGGATCAATCTTACTTGAATCCTGATTCCCAGGATCATCGAACAAAATCCGATACGATTCTTGGTGGATCCCATCGCATTCTGTTTGTTGAATTTTCTAAACAAATTATCGAAGTTGTAATGCCTCGAAAAAAACTCCAAGAGAACTATCCGAGAAAAAAAATGTGGCGCGCTTCTGGGCCGGGACCTTTTTACGGTCGACTGCCCTGACCACTGAGCTACGCCAGCCCGCTTACCTCACCTTTCTCGGATAGTCTCGATATTCGTAATGCAACGTTACAATGCCTCCCTGCTCGAAATTTGCCCAAACTGAACTCAATACGCAACGGGTACTACTGCCGATGCGGGGATTGTCTGAGGGACGAAAAGGAGAGCGGTACTACAGGTCCTCCTGGCCTGAGGGGCAGGGAGGGAGGCTAGCTCAATGAGACTCTTATCTCAGGAGGGGATTCTTTTCCACGGTGATCAAAGATAGTTCTGGTTCCGTATATTCTTGATGCCGTGGGTTGGGCGCCATTTGTAATCCTTCGAAAAAAGTCCAAGCGGTTGCCGGTCGACTGCCCTGACCACTGAGCTACGCCAGCCCGCTTACCTCACCTTTCTCGCTTAGTCTCGATATTCATAACGCAACGTTACAAGGTATACAAAATGAGTGGACATTAAAACAAGAATGTATCTTACTTTGAAAAGTGTAAAATGTTTAAAAAAGTATATCTTAAAAATCGATTTGAATCACATAACTGAAAATTTACTGCAACTATCGTTTGTTACTTATTTTACTGCACTCTGACATATCACCACACACGTACATGTTCACGAAGCGTTGCAGGTTATGCTTCAACATGCCGAGTTTTTTCTTGTGACTTTTTACATTTTTTTTTACTTGAACGTAGTAAGAATTCTCAAACGTGCATCATCGGGGAACAGTGCAGAATCCAATTGGATCCCAATGAGAAGTCTCTTTGTGCAGTTTTCCTTACAAGTCCCTGTAGAGAAGTGTTCACATCTTATTCCCAACAAATTTGCGCACGGGATCACGAAAGGTTGTTTTTTTTCAGAGATCCAACAAATTTTCGTTGGACATTTTTAATAAAACATTCTTAAACCACGTCAATAGGGAAAACGCGCAGAATCCACTTGGTTTCGAATATGGACTCCCTACGTGCGGCGTCCTTGTCAAATCTCTACACGGATGTGGTAGGATCCGGGGACTCGCCAACAAATTTCTCCACGAGGAAGCTTGCATAGTTGGAATGCGACGAAAATGATTTCTTTTTTTTCCCAAAATTTCTTTGGCAGATTTAAGCTACGATGATCACGCAAACGTTTTTTAAGATTCTTATTTCGCAATCTACAACCTAAATCTGCGAAATGTAATTTTGGATAACATTAAAAATCACAAAATAAAAAGCATTTTCGTTGCATTCCAACGATGCAAACGGCGATCCCATTTATTCGTGAAATCAATTTTATTTATGAACTATGTGATTCAAGTATGTATTATCCTCCTTTCTGCCGTCCCTTCCGAATTTACCGCAATCGATCTTCCCCACACTGACAGAAAAATTCTATTGATATTGACGAACCGCGTCTATTGGATTTAAATTTTTTTTAACCAACTGGATTTTTCGTGAAATCAAATTTTTTCTATTGCATTGCATTATTGGAATTATTTATTTTCAATATATTTATTTATTCGAAACAAAATCTATTTATTATCGTCTAATAACTAAACATTTTATTTAATCCTAATAAATGTGTGATTCGGTTTCATCTGTTCAAAAAACAGTTTAGTTGAATCCACTAAATGTATCTATTTGATTAAAAAAAAAATTAAAGTAAAGGGAATTTTCGTAGAGTCAACCATTTTTCTGTTTGATTGAACTAATGGTCTGTCTTTGTTGCAACAAACATATTACAAGGGAGTGGGGGGTAGAGAGGGGGTAGAGAGGGTACATATATATACATACATACATATATATATATATATATATATATATATATATATATATATATATGTTTAAAAAATCTATAGCGTGTTATTCGATAAAACCCTCTAATTATCATAATGATATTAACTAATTGATATAGTTTATGTGACACAACAAATAATTATAGAAATTAATTTGGTCTCTTATGCCACATCTGCGACTAAGATGTTACAAGTACTCGGTAGCATAGGGGCAGCGTGCGTAGCTATCAGTAGGTAGGTTCTAGGCTCGATTCCATATAGGTGAAATATTTTCTTTGAAAAAAAAATCATTTCAGAAGGCCAGGGAATGACAAATTACGACACAAAATGTGATAAAACTCTGAATTAAGTGTTTCATTTCATTTTGGATTTATGCAATATTTTATGCATATGGTACACTTAGATTTACAGCGTACATTGTAAACAAATGAATGTTTTTTTAAATCGAATCTTTATTTATTTAATTTGAATGTATTTAATATTTAAAAAGAATAGCGGAAACGAATTAAAAAATATCTTTGAAACAAATAAAATCATAGCAGGCCGTGAAACAAGGGAAAAACCTATTTGGGTTAAATAGATCCTATTTAAATTAAATCATTTTTTCGGCAGTGCAATGCACCACCTGCTTCGCACGAGGGCATGGTGAAACTGTGGAAATCCCGTGTCATCACAGGTGTCTGATTTTGCCGAGGTCCAATTATGTTCACCAACCGAAGATCAGTAGTCGGCGCACAAGTCAATGCGCGACTGAGCGGTCACCCATCCGAGTACTGACCCGGGTCAATGCTGCTGAACGTGGAAGATCGCCGGACAACGGTCACGTGTCCACGACTGTCGTCTAATTCAACTATGCAAGAGACAATATATAGGGTGAGACACATAAAGTGTTACAGAGCATCAGCACTCAAACTATTGATCATATCCAAAAATGTTTCAGATAAAAGTTTCAGTGTTCGAGAAGGCCGTCATACTGGACCACCCTATTTTTTTAATCGGTGGAGGCGCTGAAGCTACGGCAAGGTCAACTCCACTTTTTTATATAGAATGGTACATATTTTTTTAAATCCTCTTGTGGAGCACCTCAAGCCGCATAAAAAACATTGGGGGGTCAAAGTCGTTCAAGGTCATTCAAGGTCAGTATCGATGATACAAATCTATATATCTTGCATCACTACCAAGTATTTGCTGGTGATCCGAGATATTTATATTTGTATTTTATTTTAACAGGTGGCCTTGAACGACCTTGACGACCTTGAATGACCTTGAACGTGGAGTTGACCTTGACGTAGCTTCAGCGCATCCACCGATAAAAAAATAGGGTGGTCCAGTATGACGGCCTTCTCGAACACTGAAACTTTTTTGGTTATGATCAATAGTTTGAGTGCCATTGCTCTGTAACAGTTTATGTGTCTCACCCTGTACATGGTCGAGCTCGTTTGATCGAGTGTTTTCATTTGATCTGAATATACATACGTATATATAAAAATGCAACATATTCACGAAGTATTGAAACATTTTGATTTTTCCTCCATTTACAAAGGGTTGAAAAAATATGCACTGTTTAATCAGAAATGCCGGAGGACCTGGCCGGAAACTCGTACCGAGACTTCCACCGTTGGCGGCTTTTCTCGACGTTGTTTCGACGTCTCTCATATCCTCGGGCCTATTGCACCCCCAACCCTCTCCAACCCTCTCAGGGATTTCGGGAGTTCCATATCCTGCGCCATTCGCGTTTATCCCGTTCCACCCCTTTCTCCCTTTTTTTCTTCCCTTCGCCTTCTTTCTCCTTCTTGTACGACACTCTTACGCGGATCGCCTTCCAACCCCTAATGAACCCACCGTGCACCATCTAAACTTCGCCACCAGTCCGGAATTCGCCTCGTTTTTTTTCTTCTTCTATTTTTTTTCCTCCCTCCGTCTCTTTTTCTCTCTTCGCTGAGCCATTGCCCTTCGCCCTTCATCCGTTTACTTCGACTCTTTAACAACGCCCGTTTCTCGCAACAATCGCCAAAGTGGACGAACTTTTGATACCCAACGGTGGCCCCACCCTCGCGGGCTCGTGCTCTCGCGACTGCGGCTGTATTAACGTTATTGTTATTGCTAGTTAACCCCTTTATCGCGATACCCCGCCGAGACGACGGCGCACTTTCGCCACTTTTCCGTCGAAAAGTCTCGAGCCCCAGAATATCCAATAAAAACAAAGAGCAAACGTCACTCGCATCCTACGACCGCCAATGATCGCGGCAAGTGTCGTGTACCAATCGAACGTATACAGCAATGAAATGGCGACACGGATGTTTCATTGAGGGGGTTTCATCTGGGGGACTTACCTGGTTCTCATAATTTTTTTTTTCAAAAACATAGTTCACCATTTTTACCCCGATTTTATCAACTCGCGTTCTTGGTTGTCTGTTTGTCTGTTCGGTAGAAATTGTGCAATCGATTTTAAACTAACTTCCGGATGAGCTGGAGACTTGAAACTTCTAATAAAGCTCAGATCTGGATGACAGACGAATAAACAAACAGGCAAGTCTGTCACGGAGCGCGAAAAAGAGAGAAAAAATTAAGAGATAAACAAATATAGTTTAGTGAGAGAAAACATTTTTTTTAATTAATATAATAATAATAATATTAATAGTAAATAGTACATTAGTGACAATTTGTACGATGGTCAAGGAGACAATCCCCCAACGCAAGCGACGCCTAGAAAAGGAAAAGCAAAATTTCACACACACAAGAATAAGACAGAAAAGAAAATTATTTTAATAAAAAAAAACATTAACCACGTTTTTAAAACGGACTAAAAAAGTGTAAAATATTTTCTCCTAGCCCCATACAGATTACCGAGAGGGAGAAAAAGAGGAAAACAAATACAGAGATAAAAAAATATAGTTTAGTGAGAGAGAAAAAAAATTCAAAAAAATGAAATAATAATAATATTAATCGTGAATAGTGCATTAGTGACAATTTCTACGACGGTCAAGGAGACAATTCCCCAACGCAAGCGACGCCTAGAGAAGGAGAAGCAAAATTTCACACTCACAAGACTAAAAAGCAGAAAATAAAATTATTTAAATGAACAAACATTGAACTACGTTTTGAAAACGGACTAGAAAGTATAAAATAATTTCTCCTAGCCCTATACAGATTTATAACCCAAACAGATTCCTAACCCCAAACCGATTGTCCTGAAAATTTATGATTGTAAATTTTTTATAGTAATGAAAATACTTGTAGGATTCAAAACGAAACATGTGGGGCGCATGCAATAGATGGAGTGTAGGGATAGGAGGGTAGGGAGTAGCCGTCATTGAGAAAACTCACACAACAGTATATATCATTTGCAGTGCAATCAAATTGTCAGTGACTTAGGCGAACTATTCATGCATCAATTATCTATTGCATGCGCCCCACGTTTTTCGTTTTAAATCTTACAAGTATTTTCGTAGCTATTAAAAATTCACAATCACAAATTTTCAGGACAATCGGTATGGGGTTAGGAATCTGTATTGCGTTCTCAATTTGCTTTCCGTTCGGTATGGGGTTAGGAATCTGTATTGCGTTCTCAATTCCTAACCCCATACCGATTGTCCTGAAAATTTGTGATTGTGAATTTTTAATAGCTACGAAAATACTTGTAAGATTTAAAACGAAAAACGTGGGGCGCATGCAATAGATAATTGATGCATGAATAGTTCGCCTAAGTCACTGACAATTTGATTGCACTGCAAATGATATATACTGTTGTGTGAGTTTTCTCAATGACGGCTACTCCCTACCCTCCTATCCCTACACTCCATCTATTGCATGCGCCCCACATGTTTCGTTTTGAATCCTACAAGTATTTTCATTACTATAAAAAATTTACAATCATAAATTTTCAGGACAATCGGTTTGGGGTTAGGAATCTGTTTGGGTTATAAATCTGTATAGGGCTAGGAGAAATTATTTTATACTTTTCAGTCCGTTTTAAAAAAGGGGTTTAAACAATATCAGACTTAAAAGTAGAAAATAATCTATATGTTAATTTTTTTAAACATGCTTTTATTTAATATACCAAAGGGTAGAAAATAATATTTTTTTCCAAGTCACCTATATGTGATTATAAATAAATGATTAGGGCGCTCCAAATTTAGACATATAATCTTTAATTTACATAAATCGGTTAACATATCAACTTTATTTAATTCACTGTAAAACAACCTTAGTTTTCTTGTATAAAAATTCTAAAACTGAGTGTAAACGTGTGATAATAATTTCTCTAATTACTATTGTTGCCAAATAAAATACAGTTAATGAAACTGATTTGATCAAATTTATTAAACATTTAAAAAGTTGAGCGGTACAAACTTTTATTTATAGTCACACATAGGTGACTTGGTAAAAAAATTCATTTCTACTTTTTAATACATTAAACAATTTAAATTAATAACAAGATTAGATTTGAGTGGGAAGAGGGCATTTTGTAGGGGTAGCGTTAGTTTCGTGTGACATTCAGCTAACTCAGACCGCTATACCCAGCCTACCTCAACAAACATATACAGTTTTAAAAGCATTTTCAATGATAAAAATACCATGTAAAGCCAAAAGGAGTAATAAAACACACCCTAAGTCTCAAGAATGGTGAAGAAATATTTCCTTAAAAAAAAATCATGAAAATCAGCAATGTTTTCCTCGCCTAAAGGTACCTCCCCCCTCAATTCAAAACACACGAAGACATTCGACTTCCAGAACCGCTCGAAATAGCTCATCGTCCCTCTTATTAACAGTATGTGGAATTGGATTTTCGAAATCGAATGTAGATATAAGAATAAGATATCTAGATATAAGATTAAGAATCTCCATGCAAAGGTCATTCCAAGGTTCCTCCTGGCCTCAAATATCGCCGATTCGGTAACAAAAAATGATAAAAAGTGTCTTTCATACAGCCAGATTGGCTGATAATGATTGTCAAGTGAATGATTCGGGTCTTTCCAAAGTTTGAGCTCAAGAGTGGAATCTACTCATAGCAGATTCAATTATTGACTGTATTCTATTTTGAGGTGCACAATTTACTATTTATTTTTGAAGAAAGGCTACAAAAGAAATGTACGACCATTACTGAATCGATATACCACCATTTACGTATACATTATTACTATGCGCTTTTGTTTGAAAAGAAAGGTACGCTCTATCTACACAGGAAAAGAAAGAGGTGGATCGATGGAATTATTCATCACGAGAGGCTTACAAAATATTGAAGAAATAGTTGAAGTTTGCATCGTTGGAATGCTACAAAAATTCTTTTTAATTTTCTTATTTTCATTATTATCCAGAATAATATTTTCCAGATTTAGTTCATAGATTACTAAATAGAAATCCAAAAAAACGTTTTCTTGATTTTCACAGTTCAAGTGAGCTTGAGGAAATTTGGAAAATGAAAAAAATAATAATTTTCGTTACATTTCAACGATGCAAACTTCGTCACCAAAATATGACTATTTGGAGTATACGTTAGTTCTACCAAAGTAGCATAATCTTAAAATTACAGAAACACAATTTTCAATTGCATACTGTTATAGCCTAGGGTCTCAACTTTAATTTGCAATCAAAGTTTTGTAAGAATGCTAGGATACGGTTCCGACCCCCCACCCTGATCGAGTTGAAAATTTACGCAAACCTTCTTTTTAATATTTTAAGACAACCCCTAAAGGGATTTTTGGCAACTCGCAAAAGTTTTCGATATATTGAATTTTCAAATTTTTTTTAACCCGCGCCGACTATATATCTGCTACGTCTCCGTTCATATCTCTGTATGTTATCGCGCTCTTCGTTTTATCCAAACAAAGGCACCTAAATAAACCCAAAGCCAAGAACTATTGCGCGTTGCCACAAATCCCTTTAGGGGTTGCCTTAAAATATTAAAAGGAAGTTTTTTGCAAAATTTTTGCTTGATAGGAGAGGGGGCTCGGAACCTTACCCAAATTTTCGAAATTGATCGAGTTATGACGATTTTTGTGAAGGGTTGAAAGCACATTGCGCCACGGTGAACCCCCTCGCTTCGATTTACCGTTTTTTCTTCTACGGTCTCGTCCGATTCACCTCACATTCGGAAAGAGCATACTTTATAATATTTTCTCTCGTATGACCGGATACTTTTTTCACATGTTTATCCATTTGTTAACCCTTTGCACTCGAGACTTTTTTCGCTCGGATAGTAAGTAGGGAGCGAGAGTCACCTCTCGACTGCAAAGGGTTAAAAAAATGCTTACAGTGATTTATTTGTCAAAAATCGAAGTTTTTGTCGACAGCCTGCCAATTTCGTAATGTTGAAAATTTCAAAAAAGTATCCAATCATGCAAAAGTTTTATTGCTATACCAAAAGTATATTTTTTTTTAATTTCACATCACCTCAGTTTTCAGAATCACCTCCACCGATCGACCATCTAGCACCGGCGGCACTTTATTTAAACAATAATTACTTCGTCATTTATGAATATTTTTTCAATAAAGAACAAACTCAAACTTGGCAAGACTATACGTTAATTGTATAAGAAATCCCGCGTTATCCGAATACTCTCATTACAGAAATATATTGAAACCCGACCTATTTTTTGGGCAGGGCTTATGCAGCCCGCAGGGCTGCATAAGCCCTGCCCAAACCCTGCAGGGCTTATGCAGCCCGCAGGGTTAGGCCACAGTAACGGATATAAAATGATGTGCGAATGTAACAATTTTTTTTCGTATGAAAAAGTGATTTACCCATCAAGTTAAGTACACATCTATTATGAATATCAGTATGAATATCAAGCTGTTAGAAAATATATATATATTTTTTTTCGATGTACAACATGGCCGACTACTAATATTTTCTTTTGTTATCTTTTTTTAGGCGCTCCGCGGCGTGACATTGAGCATCCACAATTTTTGACCTAGAACAAAAAACAAAAATTCTCGTCAATCTACATTAGAATACCCAGAGAAGTACGTACGGAATTAAAAAAATATTGTTTTATTCAAAAGTTGTAGGTATTTGAATTGAGTTGTAGGAATTTGAATGAATTTTCAGTGAACAATTTCGTATAAAACTGCTCATATAATGAAAAGTTTTCGATTAATCAGAAATTCCGTGTGTACTTCTCTGCGAAATGCAATAAGGAACATAACTTCTAAATTTGAAGTAAATCGAGTGAAAATTGTTGAAGTTATTTGTCACGCCAATTGGAAAAAAGTTGTTTCGAGAAAAACGCGTTTGAAGTTTTAGGTACTCTATGGCCGTGCCAGAGAGGAGCTTACGTTATACGCTCAAAGTCGGTGAAAAAAACATTTACTTGCTATAAGTCGAATAGTCATTTATTCTTATGATGATAAAGCATCGTTTAAGCGAAAAAAAATCGATTTTTTGAAAATTCTACTGTGGCCTTACCCCTTAAATAAATCAGTCGTGAAATAACCTAAGCTTTTTCAAGAAATAATTCTTGTCGTCCGGTGACAGATATAGTCCTCCAAAGTCACTCTCTTCTGTACAAGGTAAAGGCACACAGAGGTAAGAACTCAAAAAATGTAAAAGCCCGTAAGTCCCACACTACAGAACATCATAATCAGCCGGCAACGTCATCAACATCTCTACATCAAAGAACTGGAATCCCAAATGTTCTCGTTGCCCAAACGCATATCTCGAATTGGCTACCACGACTCTTTGATACAACGTGTAGCCGTACCCACACATGTATATGGATATACGTGAAAACTAATAGTGGGCGCGAAGCGATATGCGAGCAAGGGCGCAAACTAGAAAGACGGCAAAAAAAAGTATTGTTATTATGCCATACAGAAAGAATATGAAAACTACCGTGGCGGTGTATGAGGGCAACGCGGTTCCTATGGCTCTCAGCAGCAGCAAGCTCTCACAATCGATTTTAGATAATTGCAAAGCGTATAGTATACGAGAGAGGCGCGGCAACACGAAGGGAGAAATAGGAAAGAGAACGCGGACGAGAGAGAGTTTGCTCAACGAGTGGTGAGAGGGTTGCAGCGGGGGGCGGGCGTCGAGGGGTGGTGCGGAGGAGTCAGGGAGGAATATGTAAAGTGTTTACGATCGTGCAACATGCCGCAGCCCTCTTGCACCCCCCTTACCCCTTTTCACCCCCTTTGCGCTACACACATATGGGGTTATTGTATCTATATAACGGCCATATAAGCGCGAATGTGCACCCCGCGCGAACACGATTTCGTCCCCGTATAAAAAAGGTTCCACAGGCGACTATAGTAAAAAATAACAAATAAGAAGGAAAAAAACATTCGACGATAAAGTTTCACTCGGAGTCACCACGAGCATCGACTTCCTTTGCCTGGAGGACTTTTGATGCGTGTAAAGATATCCCTAAACGGTTTTCCGGCCTCTCGACTCGCGGAATTGGGAAAATTAGAAAACCTATGGAAAGCGCAGCAAGGATTTTGCAGTAGCCCAGGTAGCAATTTTCAAAAATTTGTCCAAAAGTCGGCTAAAACGGTGCCAAATGTCCGCCCGGAAGTTATCTTAAAGTCAACAACCATCCAAAAAGTTTACTGTTGGACACATGATAACTTATAGGTAACTTTCAAGCGGACATTTGGTACCCATTTGGACAACTAATAGACAACTATTTTGAAATTGCTACCTGGGAGGTTTGACGAAAGCAGTGATCGCCAGCGTCATAGCGAACACTAGATATTATTGTTGCAGCCCAAATAGTTTGTGGCACAAGCGAGGATTATTGAAATTTTCGAGAGACGCTTCGTACCCGGGCAGACATTGTCGTGGAGACCCAATTAGATTCCCATAGTTGTCTTTACTTCCTGATAGGGATCCAATGGGTCATCGCATTGGGTCCCTGTGTTAAAACGTCACGCTCGTACATTGGATTCCAATTTGAATCCTGGAGGCCCAATTCCTGCAGAAATTTCCGTAGGGATCCAATTGGATGTTCAAACTTGTTCCTACTTTCAGATCCAATGTGATGACCCATTGGATCCCTATACTAAAATGTCACGCTCATACATTGGATTCTAATCGGGATGCCACATTGGAATCCAGTGTAAACATCCATTTGAATCCTCAAGGATTCCCACATTATCGAACATAATCCGATACGATTTTTGTCGGATTTCATTGAATTCTCCACGTTGAATTTTCGAAACAAAATATATGGTTATACAAAATGAGGGGATCTGAACAGAACTATAAATCTTGTGTTCAGAAAATACAAAACGCATAAAAAAGTATATCTTATAGATCGATTTGAAACACATCACTGAAAATTCACTTTAAGTACCGTTTATTTATTTAACTGCACTTTGATGTATCACCACCCACGTATACGCTCACGAAGCGTGCAGGTTGTGTTTCAACACGCTGAGTTTTTTCTCGTAACTTTTTACATATTTTTTATTCGAAACGTGGTGAGGATTCTTAACCCTAGGACCCTACAGTATCTGTACGAAACAAATAACCTACACTGGGGTTACGCACACCCCAGCACTTTAAATCAACGCTGCTAACGAACTGTTTGTCGTAGAGAGATTTTTTTTTAATCGAACGCTCGAGAACCGACTAATGGAATAGGCTTTGCGAGGAAAACCTAATATAAACGTATCACCGTGAAAAATGCGATTGAACAAAGCAAGAAAAATGATCTTGGCATTTCTCACTAATAATGTGGGGTTTGCGGTACCCATGTGTAGGGTTCTAGGGTTAAACCGCGTTAATCGGAGAACAGTGCAGTATCCAATTGGATCCCAATGAGGGCTCTCTATGTGCGGTGTTCCGACCTAATCTCTGTAGAGATGTGGGTGCATCTTAGGACCCCCCAACAAATTCGTGCACGGGATCACGAAAGGATATTTATTGGGAGATCCAACAAGTTCCAGTTGAGCATGTCAAACAAAAAATTCTCAAGCGACGTCAATCGGGGAATAGTGCAGCATCCATTTCAATTCCAATGTGGACTCCCTACGTGCGTCTCTATGAAATCCCTATAGGGATGTGGGCATTTGGGGGCTCCCCAACAAATTTCGGCACGGGTATACGGTAAAATAATTCGAAACAGCTAAAGTCAGCACATTTTATGTATCTTTGTTTGGCGCAACAATTTTTCGATTCATTTCTGCCAAAATGTGTTTGGATTCAAATAAACGGTTATTGTTGACGTATACCTGGCGGTTCAAATAAATATTTCATTGGGTGTCAATTTCGAAAAAAATAATTCGCTCGAGTTGAATCGATGTCATAGCACAGATATTCATCCGCACAATGTTCTTGCAGAATACAATAATTGCTTCGTAGGCGGAACAAGAGCGCGGAGAGCGTCACAACCTAAACAGGATCATCGTGTTGTGTGATGATCAAATCATGAAACTCACAACCACCATTTGGGACCTACCGTTTTATGGTGACAAGCTTCGAAGGTTTGTATACAAACATCGAAAGCAAAAATATTTGTCGGCGGAATAAATAAAGTTATGAGCCTTTTGAGTTCTTACACTATTGGAGTCGAACATGCATATCTCTATTAGAAGCAGCATCTTTTTTTGGCAAGGTAACGCATTTTTACAAGATCAATATACAATGTCATTGCAGCGAATTAAAAAGCCCATTAACTGAAATAAAATTCTATTGCGGTCAGTATACGCGGTTTGTCTTAAGGGGTTACCCCCACTTGCGATTTTGAACAAATCGATTTTTTTATTGCATTTTTTGAAGTATAAGTATCCGGGCCCATACTTCTGTATGGGCCCGGAATAGATGACTCTATGTAAGTTTACAAAAAAAAAATATTTTCTTCGTGTAAACTGAAATTGAAACTTTAAACGCGTTTTTCTCAAAATGGCATTTCTGAAGTCGGTGACCAAGATTACTCGAACACTAATGAACCGATCTTCTTGAAATTTTGCAGGCTTATTTAAGGAGGTACACCAGCTTCATACAATGTTGCCATGCTAAACCATGGTAAAATTTCAAAATGGTGATAGATCAATAAAATTTGGTGAATATATTCTTTAGTATTATATATGTCAATACAATTTTTTTCAGATTTTTTCATTGTGCCGTTATCGAGTAATTGAACATTGAAGTTCACGTGTATAAGCATAGCGTTTTTATAGATATAGGTATATATTCCGGGTATAAGAATAAACGCTTGTGAATTATTTGTAAGAAAACGGCACAACCAAAAAATCTGAAAAAATTTGTATCTACATGAATAATACTAAAGAATATATTCACCAAATTTTATTGATCTATCACCATTTTGCTGAAGCTGGTGTACCTCCTCAATACATAAAAATGTAGTCTTTAATCGTTCGATTTTTTTTTCGAAAAAAATGGCCGTTTTATAGCCGAAAAACGGCCGTTTTTTTTCGTTAAAATCGAACCATTAACTTTGACTGTCCGCCATTTTGTGAAAAATGAATATTTTTTAAATCCTTCAATTAAAGACTAGTTTATACTTACATTTGACTAAATCCAGCCGCATTTTTTTTCAGATGATCCACTTCGCCGCAATGTTGGTCACCGCAAACCGTGTATATAAAAACATTATTTCATTGACGGCCATTTGCCACTAAACAATGTAATATTTTTCAATAAAAAAATTACTGAAAGTTCTTCAAGATGTGTTCTTTAAGATGGTATATTGATCGATTAAAAAAGTTTTGTAGGTTTCTTTAAAAGAATTCATGAAAAAGGCCTTTTTTGCGCTACAA
This sequence comes from Ophion slaviceki, assembly GCA_944452715.1. Taxonomy (NCBI): domain Eukaryota; kingdom Metazoa; phylum Arthropoda; class Insecta; order Hymenoptera; family Ichneumonidae; genus Ophion; species Ophion slaviceki. The sequence continues at coordinate 22,469,211 of OX101790.1, read as the reverse complement.
TTGGGGGTAACGCCTTAAAGCCAGTTGCAATCAATTATAATATTCAGATTAAGTTGAAGTTTGCACCGTTGGAATGCAGTGAACATTTTTTGTAATTTTTTACTTTCATCACTATCCAAAATCATATTTTGCAGATTTAGGTTGGGATCGCTAACTAACAATCCTAAAAAATGTTTTCACCATTTTTGTAGCAAAATCTGTTGAAGGAAACTCGGAAAATAAAAAAGTGCATTCTCATGCATCCCAACGAAGCAGACATCAACGTTCATCCATTTAGATGACGTGAATTTATTATTTCGTTGAATCTTGAATAAAAGTCAGCTAAGACTCAGGCGACATTGTATTTGATTCAAACAAGTCGTTCTTCTCGGTGCAGCCCGATTCGAACCCCGCGCTTGTACAGGGCTTGCATGGATGTTCAGGGTTACGATTTCCCCATTCCGTCACTTTCGAATACTTGTAGAGGCCGCTTGATGACATCAAAGATCCAGTGCTTCCAGGGGCTGGAAGGGGAGGGGGGGGTGCAAAAGAGGTTGATGAAAATTGGCAGTGCCCTGAGCCATTGGACGCGTATACTTTTGCCGCAGGAAGGACGCGAGGGTGGGCGAAGACCAAACCGTTTTCGCTACAGGCGTCTCCACTTAGAAAAAAAGAACGCAATTTCCTTGTAACAATATAGCGTAATAAAGGTCGACGAGAGTGGGCAAAGGTGGAGGAGGGGTTGCTTTTTCATGGAGAGGTATAGTCGTGGAGGCAGCATAGCGGAAGGACGAGCTCAGAATAAGGTAGGCTGTAGGTTGAGCTCAAAATGTTCCTCTCGCTCTCTTCTCGTTGTACAGACGCGAAGGCCCAAGTACCTCCGATTCGCCATTACAGTTTGTAATGTACTTAGGTAACTTCTGTTTATACACCAACTTTTCTTCCCGTTACCTCGCGCGCGCCGAGATCACTCGATATAACCGTGCACGCGAAAAGCACCCGGCAAAACGGAACACAGCTTCCACAACTCCCTCGGGCGTTCATTCTCTCTCCGGCACGGCCGCGCTTCTCCTGTTTTGCCTTACTCCCGCGTGCTCGCAAGAACGAACCATTCTCGGGCATTTTCATCCCTTATCCCGCGGCGTTTTGCTCTGATATCATTTTTAATGTCGAGAAATTATCTCTACCACCTCCGTCTCCCTTTATCGTTCTGCCTTCCACCCTCTCTCCATCTCGCTTTTCCCGTAGAGAGTGGTGGTCCGTTCAGCCTCGGTTGCCGGTGAAGTTCGTCGAGGTCGCATCACTTCCAGCCCCTTAACCCGGCGCAACGGCGAAAACGAGCATGGCGTATGAAAAGCTGTTGCAAATGAATTACCGACTCTTCGGATTTGTGGTGTTCCCGTCGTGTCTCTCGTGGTCGCTTTCGACTCAACGCTGCACGAACGTCCCTTTTCCCACGCACAGGCGGTGCAATCGTCGCTTCGATAACGTCAGCCCGTTAACCCGCCAGGGCCTGCAGCAACGTTCACGCAGCGTCTGCATCGGCAAATCACATTCTCAACACTTTGGACGTTTCTTTTCCTTCGCCATGTGGCAACGGATCGAAATAATGGTAGGCTCGGAGGTGTTTCAGGCGTTGCGAGCTTGGCGGAACCATCTTCGTATCACCACAGTCTAGATTGCCGGTTGTCCGGTTGTCTTACACTCCGCGGTATATTTATAAGCGTAGCTGGGGAACATTGTCAGATGTGCCGACAGCTCCGATGAATACGAAATGGATACCTTGACACATGAGGTCATCACTTCCAGCCGGTTCTCGAAACTTGCCAACTTCGAGGCTCTTCCGTCCTCCTACGTCCGCAACATCATCTTAAGCTGAGGGGTCGTCGATATCGAGGGCGAAAAAAGAGTTTCGTTGGCGACACGAAGATAACGAGTTGCAATGGTCGATGCGCGCAAGCGGAGTTTTCTTTTTCGTTCTCCGTTTCATTTAGTCAATAGTTCGAACGCGAGAGAGAACAGGCCTTGATGCATACTCCCACACACCTACACACACACACACACACGCACGCACACACACACACACACACCTACACATAGGCGTACTCATCGAAGCGAAGCTTTGTTTTGCCGTTGTTGTTTGACGCGAAGCTCTGAAACGAGCGAGGTGGAGACTTGACGGGGCGAGAACGCGAGACGAGGGTGAACACATTCGGTGTGTTACGAATTGCGTGTACATCACAAGGTTGCGTCCCCGGCATAGCATATTCCCGATAACGATGGCACGCTAGTCGAATGCGAGCGAGGTGCACAATAATTGGAACGAAACTGTGCATACGTTGTCTCGATATGCTGTTGTTGTACGGACGAAGGATAAGGTGGGAAGGGGTGTAGGGCAAGCTGAGGGACTGGTAACAGCGCAATTCGAAACAAAACTGCAGTTCTGTTGCCTCACAATGCACACATCTATGGGAAAGTTCCCACCCCCCCCAGAGCCTCAAGCTGTTGCTCGATACGTACACACGCACACCTACACCATGGATCATGACATTCAGCATTCGTTCGTTCCGACATGCTACACACCCTTCACACTCCGCGTACTTGGCCCCGCGCTTCCTTTGATTTTCCATTCCGACAGTCTCCAAACTTTCCGTTTTCTGCAATACGGCAAACAATGCGACGCGCTCCCTCGGCCATGAGAATCCACAATTGTCGCACCTCGTTGACATTTCTCGCGGGATTCAACAACGATTCTCTTTTGGGTTATTTGTCTGGTGAATTGACTCGAGTTTATCAAACGTTACAGGTGTAGAGATCGGACTACCTGGTCTTCTGCGCTTAGGGGAAGATGGAGGCGAGACAAGCGCTCACTGTTACAGACATAAACTAGCTGATCAACGTGGGGCTGAAGTTTGCATTGATGGAATGCAACGAGTATGGTTTTTTATGCCAAATTTCTTTTGGTAGATTAAAACTACGAGAATCGCGAAAACATTTTTTGGAATTCTTGGTTAATGATCTGCAACCTAAAATCTGTAAAATATGATTTTGGGTAGCGTTGAAAGTAGCAAATTAAAGAGATTGAAAAGTGCTCACTGTTACAGATAGAAACTAGCTGATCACCATGACGATGAAGTTTGCATCGTTGGAATGCAACGAGAATGACTTTTCATATGAAATTTCTTTTGGTAGATTAAAACTACCAGCACCACGAAAACATTTATTGGGATTCTTAGCTAATGATCTGCAACCTAAAATCTGCAAAATATGATTTGGGGTACCATCGAAAGTAGCAAATTGAAAAGATTTTTGTTGCATTCCAACGATGCAAACTTTAAGCACATGAATGGCCTGCTTGAGAAGATAACCACTGTTGGATTCGCTCTCGTATTTTTAAAGCGAAACTTCTGGTGCCGCGTTTTGCGCTTTTATGGTAGAGTTATTCGGATCCCAGACCGTTACGCGTACGTGAAGCGTTTCACGTGAAACAGAAGTCACTTGTCATGTGTATGCGGCGCTTTAACTTTGCGGACGTGGCCTCTGATACAAAGCATAAAAAATATAAAAAAATATCGGAGAAAATAATTAACGGGTTACCCCCACTTGTAGCGCAAAAAAGGCCTTTTTCATGAATTTTTTAAAAGAAAACTACAAAACTTTTTTAATCGATCAATATACCATCTTAAAGAACACATCTTGAAGAACTTTCAGTAATTTTTTTATTGAAAAATATTACATCGTTTAGTGGCAAATGGCCGTCAATGAAATAATGTTTTTATATACACGGTTTGCGGTGACCAACATTGCGGCGAAGTGGATCATCTGGAAAAAAAATGCGGATGAATTTAGTCAAATATAAGTATAAACTAGTCTTTAATCGAAAGATTTTAAAAAATATTCATTTTTCACAAAATGGCGGACAGTCAAAGTTAATGGTTCGATTTTAACGAAAAAAATCGAACGATTAAAGACTACATTTTTATGTATTAAATAAGCCTGCAAAATTTTAAGAAGATCGGTTCATTAGTGTTCGAGTAATCTTGGTCACCGACTTCAGAAATGCCATTTTGAGAAAAACGCGTTTAAAGTTTCAATTTCAGTTTACACGAAGAAAATATTTTTTTTGTAAACTTACATAGAGTCATCTATTCCGGGCCCATACAGAAGTATGGGCCCGGATACTTGTACTTCAAAAAAATGCAATAAAAAAAAATCGATTTTTTCAAAATCGCAAGTGGGGGTAACCCCTTAATCGAGGGTTTCGGAGTATATTGTGAACGAAAATTTAAAAAAATATGAAAGTCCAAGTGAATTTGTGTATAGTGGCGTTAAAACGTGACGACCTTAGGCAAGAAACGACGCAGGCACGAAATGGAAGATGGAATGGACCATCAAATACTGCTATTCCTTGTGAATTTAGTAGATTTTTTATTTCGATGTGCTTGGTTTGAATCTCAAATTAAATGTTTACAGGGTAAACTGTGTAACATGTTAAATTTAAACTGTACACTGTGCCTAATAATGTTGAACTATGTAACTTTAAGGAGAGATATACACCTAGATGGTCGAGGTCGAGAATTTAGAAGCTATGAACATTCCGTCGACCGTAGAAGACCTACACTATGGGCCTGGTATCGATGATTCCATGTAAGTTGACAAATTTCATGATTTATTCATTCCCAAATTTTCAAACGCGTTTTTCTCAAAACCACGTTTTTCAGATCGGTACCCAAAATTTCTCGAAAACCAATGAACCGATTGCCTTGAGGTTTTTTGTGGTTATTCTATACACCATTATCTAGTACTTGTCATAGGATTTTTTTTCCGTTACTTAGTTTTTGTTTTATAGGCAAAATAATAACTATTTTTTGGTCCAAAAATCACTATTTATGTTCAAACGTCCGCCATTTTGTCATAAATCGATATTTTCAAAATCGGCTATTATAGTATCTAATTTAATAATCTTTTTGGTTTTTTTTTCAGATGATTTTTGAAGAAACGCCAGTGGGTACCGTACACGCAGATTTTTTTACGTCGCTCCAAGGATCATACAATATCCTTGTATATTTTTGATATTTTAAAATAAAGAAAATTAAACATATTTTTGAATGTATATACTTTTAGATAATTAAAACCCCAATCCGAAATTTCAAATAGATTTCCTTGAAAAAATTCACAAAAATGACCTTTTTTCTGGCTCCTAGGTGTATATCTCCCCTTACTAAATGTTTTTGTAGAGGCATAGATGAGGTACTATAAATACGCTTAATTTTATTTTGAGAATATTTTTCACTACGATTGATCCCTTCACAGATAAAAAGCTCCAGCCTCCATCTGCAACATATTTCTCTCTAATGATAGAAACACATAACAGAAAATGCATCATTCCTCGCAGTACAAATGAATTGTGACAATAATGAAGTTGCAAACGATAAATTCAACTTAAGGATGAATTACTCTTCATTTGGATCACCAACTGATGACTCTGCTGTTGACGCAGGATTTTTTCAAAAATTCAAAACAACCAAAAATCAAGTTTTGTGTTTCCAATTTTCGCAAGCACAAGTAAATCGATAAATTCTCGAACTAAAATTTACCAAGCGCCGACTAAAATGGACAAAATACATTTTATTGAAAGCCTACTCATCGTTTTCCCGTTACAATATTCCATTGAGGGCAAAGAAGCTTCAACCGCGCGTAGAAGTTACACGCACCCAGGCCTCTTTTTTCCGAGCCACGTGAAGAACCCGGCTTCGGAATGTCAAAGCTTGGAACAAAGCGCTTCTGCCAGGCGTCCTGCGCTTCAGCCAGGCTGAAAATTCGTCGGGGATTGCGAGCGTGCATTCGAAAATCAAGAGGGATGAAAATGGAGGATGTCGGGATCCGGTAAACAAACGCGATCTGCGCCCCCGAGACCCCTTTCGCCCTACCACATACGCTCGTTGACCATCTCTGATTGCTAATGAAACCTAACGCTATTATCCATATGGTAACTAGGATGAAAAAAAGGACTTACGTCCGAGCGTGAGGCTACCAGAAAGAGTAGACAAGGAGAGAGAGATTGAGGGGATAGCTAAGGGGAAAGGATCAAATCAGTGGATATCCTGTGCTTTCGTGCATCGTCATCGTTCATTCGAGTGCTTCAACAGTGTCTATGTTACCCTGCGTTCCTACCTCCACATCCTTTTTCCAACGATCGGAAATTCGTGTAACCTCCCATCATAGGTCAGAACGTATACAGTGCACACGTGTATATCATGTTGTGCACATAGGTATATCAAGGTCAAACTGAAGGCGTGTAGCCATGCTCGTGAAACAAAGAGCTGTGCAAACACGAAACAGCGAGAGAGAGAGAGAGAGAGAGAGAGAGAGAGAGAGAGAGAGAGAGAGAGAGAGAGAGAGAAAGAGAGAGAGAGAAAACAAATGTGGGAGGATGAGAGGGTCCAGAGGACGGCACAGGTTGCGAGAGGGCAACAGGAGAAGCGGGAGAGAGTGACATTGCTACGACCGCTTGGGCAAGTTAGCCATCCAACCGTCAGGCACTTCGTTAGCGCTACGAGGTCCTTTTTTGCTTGTTATACATTGTCGCTTACGATCACTCTTGTCAACGACACGAGCTTGCTTCCTATGCGTATAGATATACCAAAAATTGCGGCCTCGTGTGGGCAAGCGCACATGTGCATATATATATTTACATGCATGTATAACGAATCGGGTTGATCCAGGTATCGCCAACTTTACTAATCGCCAAACGCTTTAGACATAAACGTCGTATACAGGGTGACAATTATGAAGCCGTATGTTTTTAAGGGTCTCGCGCGGAGATTTTGCGATTGAGAATAATATGATTTTTAATGGTTTTACGAGCAATCTTCGAAGAAGGATGTAGCGTACTTTTGTGATGAGCAGTATTTGCCAAAAAAGTTGAGCAAAGTGGAAAAAATCGGAATTCCATTTCGAGTAGAGCAGGATGAAGATCATTAAATTCCGAATACGAAAGACGGAAAAACTTTTTTTTATATTGTGGAATCGAGAAAACATCATCAAAGATGCTTTTGATAGTGGATAAATAGAATTTAAGGGAGACTTTGTCCTTGAAATTTTCAAAAAATCAATTTGAGCTCAACATGAGCAACTAGAAGAAGAGGAGGGATGCCTCTATGGACCAGGCATTGCCGATTAGCGGTAATTATAAACACATTTGTGTAAACACATTACAAAACTTTAAACGCGTTTTTCTCGAAAACACGTTTTTAAAAATGGCTGACATTCTCCTGACCGCTGTAATTAACATATCGACCTGAAATTTGGAGAGCATACTCAGAAAATATGTCTTCACGGAATGACGGATCGTTTTTTTCGATAGATACATTTTTGCATTTATTATTTATCTTTTTATGCGAAAAAAACGCGAAAATTCGATTTTTTTTAATTGCCGCCATTTTCCGAAATTTGTACTAAACGAAAAACCCATCCGTCATTCCATGACCAAAGGGTCACTGATTGATAATATGCTTTGAATTTGTGTTTCAGATCAACAAAGAGGAGGCAGTGATGTCAGCAGTTTACCTCCCGCGATTTGAGGACCTGTTTTCGCGGATCTGCAACGGCCGCCATTTTGGTTTTTTTTTTTTAAATGTTTTTAACGTTCTGTATATCGTGAATAAAAGTAAGAAAAAAACCGCACTCAACAAGCTTTACTCGTTTCCTTTAAAAAAAATAAAATGTAAACACCTGAAATATGGCACTCCAAGGACAGAGTCTCCGTTAATTCCATGTGGAAAACGTTTTTTAGGAGTGTTTTGGAATTTAATTATCTTCGTGCTGCGGAAATTAATATGAAATTTTGATTTTTTTGGAATGTGTCATTTTTTTGGAAAATACTTATCACAAAAAAGCTATATCTTTTTGGAAGAGGTCTTGAAAAACTGTGAAATATATTTTTCGCGGTCGCAAAATCTCGACGCCAGCAGACCCTCAGGCAACACATGATCACCTTGTGATCGTCACCCTGCACATATAGATTTATGTCGCGGTGAAAAAAAAAAATTTTTTTTGCGTTAACATAGCAAAAAATGATAGTATCGGATAAAGAAAATTCTCGCGCAAAGTGCATAGCTAAATTAAAAAGAAATGTCAAAAGCTCCACTAGTGAACTTAATTTTGCACACTTTTCAAATAGTTGAAAATTTCGAATTTCTTAATCATTTTTACGTTATAATCACTTATATTTTATATTCTCATCAAAGTAGGCTTATTGAGGCAAACATTAAGGGGCCAGTCCACTGAAAATTTCCAAAAATCGAAAGCAAGCAAGACTTGAAGAAATCAACGATGATGAGCAATCGGAAGGAATTTTTTGTACGGTGCAGGAATTGCCGATTGAGTTTAGGTAAGAGTTTTTTGTAGTATAAACTTCAAACGCTTTTTCACGAAACAACGTTTTCAAAATCTAGCTCCATCATATCTCTAAAACTAATAAACCGATTCTCTTGAAATTTGAACCACATATTGTAAACATGATTCGCAACAAGATGACCCTCGATGGTTTTAAAATTTTGATTTTTACTTTTTTTTTGTGAAAAACTGCGAAAACCCGCGTTTTTTTTCGTTTTTTTTTTCGTTTTTCATCTGCCATTTTTTTTTATTTTTTGATAAAATTTTATATCCGAGGGTCATTTTGTAGCTTGTGTCATACTGAATCTGATGGACTTTGATTTTTTTTGTTTCAGACAAGCCGTTGCCTAGTTGTGATGGAGCTACCTAGCCCACCTATTTTTGAGGCGTTACGTCAAACTATAGTTTTTGTACTTAAAAATGAATAAAAATGAATGCAATTTTTTAAAAATGTATTCCAAGACTTTATTTATCAAGCCCAACAACTTTTATATTCATATCTTTTATAAAATGCTCAAAAAATCGCAAAAATAGCCTTTTTCGTGGCTTCAACGTGGACTGACCCCTTAAGTAAAAACATTATACATTAAAATAAAAACATTAAAGTATCATTTCTGCTTAGCAGAAAATACATTTTCTGCCTAAACATAAAAAAGTTGATTTATTTTAAAAATGTCTGGAATTAATTCCACCAGTGTATTATGTATTCGTAGGTAGTTTTCTTATGACTTAAAAGTTTGCATCGTTGGCAAGCAACGACGTTTTGTCCACCCATGTTTCTATATTTTTATTATTATCCAAAGTCTTTTTTCGGTCGGAAAACTCTGATAATGATACGTAGAAACGTCGAGTGATATTCATTGGCTAAATGGACAAAAAAAATTATAGCAGTAAAAAATAATGATTTTCCGCGACATTCCGGCGATGTAAATTTGATCGCCATGCTATCTTTTTATTTTCATTTTAGAATAAAAAATTTCACACGGCTGTTTTGCGAATGGTCATTGAATTTTTCTGAAGCGTATCGTTTATGTTGGGCACAAGACGATCATTGATACTACCTTTAAATAAATTTCCTTATTTTTATATAAACGTGATGTTGAAGATGTAGGTACACTAAATTGCCACGAAAATGGTGTTGAAGTTTGCATCGTTGCAACGCAATGAAAATTCTTCTTTATTTCATAATTTCTTCACTTTTATTACTATTTTATTTATTATTGTTTATTATTTAATATTATTTTATTTTCTAATTATTAATTTTTAATGCATTTTGTATATTATTTTATTATTTATTTATTATTATTATTATTTATTTATTACTATTACTCTTCTTTTGCAGCTTCGAGTCATGGAACTCTAATGAAGAATTTCAGAAATGTTTGTGACTTTTGTAGCCTGAATGTGCGAAAAAAGAATTAAGCGATACAAAATCAAATATTGCCGTTGCATTCCAACGATGCAAACTTCAATACCATGCCACGAAGGCGGTCCTCAAAGATGAATTTATCTTCAAAATCACCCGAGAAGCAAAGTTGAAAAACAATAAGGAAGTGCACAATATTCGTTAGATACTAACCGATGGAACCACAGGATCGCGTTTTTTTTCCAGTTGCGCACGATACGCGATACATTCTCCATCCCTCTCCCTCATCCTCCCCCCTCTCGCCCATTCTCTCGTAAACACAATTTTTCGCAACTCGTTGGAACCTTACCCCACTTTTTGCACTTTCTCCCCCATTCGGCGACAGAAATGCTTCGATACAGGGCGTGCAAACAAATGTCCACCCCTACTATTCACGGTGGTCTTTTTCAGCCCAACGGCTGGGGGCCTTGGAAAAAGCAAGTGGGATCTCGTTCCAGCACGAACCAGTAGAGTTACTCATTTAAAAACGCGGTCAAAGTGAAAAAAGGATTATCTTTTTCGACAATGGAGGTAACAACACTCACTGTCGAAGCATCGAGCGAGCTGCGTTCTCTATTTCTGTTGCTGCACAAACATATACACATATGTGTGCAAACGGACCTATACGTTACATTTCGTGTTTTATAAAGCAGAAATGCACAAACAGCAAGTGAACGCCCGAGGCTACGAAGCCCGTGGAAAAGGCGAAGGGTATGTAGAAGCTCGGGCATTAGTTGTTGCGCGAAAGCGTCCGGGATGGTTGAAATGTGAAATGGAAAGTCGAACAAAGGGAGAAAGGAAATCGGTTATACATATATATGGGTGTGGGTGTTTGTATACGCGGGAGTTTAGGCGAGTGGATCGATACAATTGTACGGTTTAGGTACGAAGCGATTGATGAGCCAAAGAAGGTGAGCTTTTTTATACACACGTATATAGGTTGTGAAGTCCTGGCCTCGGTGAGCCCTGAACCCGTCTCGTTCCCAAGTCGTTACGCCGTTGACAATTTCAGACATACTTTTCCTTCACACCGATCTATTCATCCCTGCGCATCATTTGTCACAATTTGTCACAAACAATTAAATTCGAACGTTTTCGTACGAGGGTGTAGAAAAGCGAAGGAAATTACGAAAAAAGCGTTTCGTGATTTGAAGAGTGTTGTGATGTGAAGAGTGTTGTGATGTGAAGAGTGTTGTGATGTTAAGAGTGTTGTGATGCGAAGAGTGTTGTGATGTGAAGAGTGTTGTGATGTGAAGAGTGTTGTGATGTGAAGAGTGTTGTGATGTGAAGAGTGTTGTGATGTGAAGAGTGTTGTGATGTGAAGAGTGTTGTGATGTAAAGAGTGTTGTGATGTGAAGAGTGTTGTGATATTAAGAGTGTTGTGATGCGAAGAGTGTTGTGATGTGAAGATTGTTGTGATGTGAAGAGTGTTGTGATGTAAAGAGTGTTGTGATGTGATGAGTGTTGTGAAGGGGGACGGTGCAATTAATTTTGGAGGCAGATAAATTTGGCTTCATTTTCCCGGATTTAAAGCGGATATGGAATTTATGGTGATTAAATATCAGTAGATCAGCAACTGTTGTGACAGCCACGTTGAGCCACGCTGACCTGGAGTCATTCTTGCATAGCTTGCTAAGCCGGCCATTCGAGGTTGGCACGAATGACAATGCAAGTGGAACTCAACGCAGGTTTCCCGGAGTTTTCCCGTGTCCTCGTGCCAATGCGGTGCATCAGCAGGAGGCGGCCGTGGACACTCTGACAGTGGTCTCTCATTATCCGCAAAGTGGCAAACGTGGCATGGTTCAAGGAGTCGCAAAATAAACCGAAAGGATAATCAGCAGGATAAATGAAGATTCGATGAGGAATGATAATGATCTACGTGTAGATATGGATGTATCTATATTTCCGGGTGGACGGGATCGTCGAAGGGTCCGCACGTACCTGTTGTTTAAGAGCGAGCAGGTCCTGTCAGTTTCGAGCAACGTAGCGCGTTCCACACTAGCTCCGCATTCACCGGCCTCAATGGCGAGGAAAGCTGCATCCGTGAACATTGACTCGGCACTTTTTTTCCTCTACACCAGACCCTCCAGTTTTTCTCTTCAGTCCATCGGGTTTCCAGCCCTGCCGCTCGTTCCGATCCGGCCACCGTTAAACAACGGTGCACGAATAAACAAAGGGCCGCGCCGCATATTCGTATGCGATTCTTGGAATACGCCGTCATACCAACAACAGTAAATATCATCTCCAATTTCATTAATTAACCATACGATGCTCGGGGATGTATGGAGAATGCAGCGATGAAATACACGTTTCATCATTTGTTTCCAGAAAGTTCGAACCTTCATAGAAATATCTCGCTATTGTTGCCTTCGCGCTATTGTTGATCCAGCAATATTGCAACATGATGATAATAGAACTGGCAACGATAATTATGGAAGCCGTACAAGGGCCTCGGGCTGCGTTCGCAACATGGAATGATCGTCGCACGAATACGAGTTGTAAATACTTCGGAGGGCCTGCTGGAAAAACTATCTGATTCAAATTTTCGACCCATCGATGAGCTCTCTTCGTGTTTTGTGTGTTGGAGGGTAGGCAAATATTTGCATAAAAAAAGCTGCAGGGTTTTGGGTCGAGATGTCAGCTGATCGTATTGCGACGTAGAGCGTCGTTCAATCGTCTTTTCGATAATCTATTATTACGAAGCACTCTCGTGCAATACATCCCAATTTAATTTTACCGCTGGGGGACGCATCAGCCCGTGGCTCGATACTCTCGATCATCACAGGATGCACGCGGTTATAAGTAAATACGGAATCTTCATTTGTTGGTCTTTCTGGGTCACTCGGTATCGATCAATTAAATGATTTAATTGGATCGGTTCAGGCGTCACGATGTAGATGTTTTACGCAAAAGAGAACCATTACGTACCGCACATCTAAACGAGCACAAACATTTTTAAGCAATTTTTTTCATTAGTCCACAACTTGACATGTCATTGTGAAACATACAGAATCCCTGACGAATTGAAAAAAAAAGAGTCTGACAGACGAATCAATGACTGGTTAATCACGACAATTCTGTTTTGAGCAATTGGCACTAGCTGTACTGATGTTAACTGATGATACGTAGCATCTGAGTGATTATTGAATTTTATTCGACCTTGATGTCAATAGTTGGATGAGTATTATATTGCAATAGATAATAGTTAAGGGTGCCCCTAGGCATACGAAAATAAGCGAATTTTCAAGATTTTTTGTGTTCAAACTATTTATTCTATATAATTGGAATTTCATGTACATGTTGTTACATTTTTAAATATTCTTGCTTGCTTCTGAGACGGTGGCCACCTGAGTTTTTCTCAGGGCGTGCAATCTGTCGCCTGGTGCATTGATCTAAATAATCAGCGCCAAGAAGTTTGAGATTTCTTAGAACCTCACGCTCTATGTGAACCTAAAAAATCCAAAGAAAAGTGAAAATTCGGAAAATGATACGTGTTTAAAAAAAAGGTGTATTTTAAATTAAGTTTTTACTATAGTATTTGTTAAAGAAAGAGTAGTCCAGAGATAATTTTCAAGAAAATTTAGGTTCACGTAGACAGTAATTATGTTACCAAAAAATGGGATAAATTTCGAAATTATCGGTCAGATAGTTTTTGCCTTATCTTGCACGAGGTTCACGGAACATTTTTCAGGAAAACACGTTTAAAGTTTCAAAACTCAAAAATGTTGTGACTAAATGACCTACCGATTAATCTGCGCTTCCGGGGTCATAATGTAGTCCCTAAACTTCTTCGTGGAGTTTATTTTCGGCCATAAGCTCTTCTTTACGTTACTCCCTTCACAACGTCCGTTAAGGGGGAAGCCTGCTTTAGAGGCTTCAAAAAATCGATTTTTTCGAGGATTTTTTTGGGAAGGAAAGAAATATTCTATTGAAACGAAACTTTCAGGTTTTATTGTTATATATTTCAACAGTCTTCTCAAATTTTTTCATTAAAATATATGTCATATTATGCCTGGTACAAGTATTTCGCCGAGGCGCCTCGAGTGTGCATGTGTCGTGCGGCGGGAAAGATGCAGGTCGCAATTTCCATTTGAAACAAAAAACCCAAAAAAAAATTTATTTTCAATAGTATAGCTTCTAGTTAAACCAAGAAAATTCAACAAAAAGTGAGAAATTCAACAATTTTTCGCAAATTAAAAAAAAAATCATTTTTTTGGAAAAAAAATTCACTTTAGATTGTTTAAAAAGTGGGTTAATCATAACTTTCTTAAGGTTTTTTAGGTTTAACAAAAAGAGAATTTAATCCCGAATACAATGAATTTTGTCTCGTTTCGATAGGACGTTTAATTTTTTCCCTATCTTTCCCGCCAATTAGGAAAAATCGTAAAAATGAAAAACCGAGAAATCGCGCGTCAAAGTTTTCGTATATAATAAATCGTAATTTTCTTGAACTTGCCGCAATAATATGCTAATCAGCGATTCCTGGTCCCTAGAGTTGCCCTTCAGACTCTTCAAAAACCCTTTGGATACGTACAATAGTTACCATGGGTACAATACATACAATAGATCGAGGGGCGGAGCGCGGGCACTCCGAGCGATCCGGCCGCTCGGATACCTGCTCGACGCTTGCTCACTATTTCTTCTGTAACTCCGAAAATAATTTGAATTTGCTTTTGAAATTTTAGGGACACATTCTTGGATAGTTTGGGAAGACATTTATGCAAAAAAAAATCGATTTTTTGAAGCCTGTAAAGCAGGCTTCCCCCTTAAGGGAAGGGAGAATATTTCAGGCTATTTTGGGAACGGTCATTGACCTTGTTTTAACCGTTTTCTCGCTTTCAAGGAAAGGCCCGGCCTCGAAACATCCCTTATATGAATATCCTCACATGTATCTAAAGATTATCCTGAAGACATCATGGCTTACGTAATGTTGAGTACGGGGACAATATTTTGTGGCCACTACCCATAGTAATTACCCCTATTTTTTTGAAAACTATTTGTCCTCAAATTCCAAATTCTTAGGTAGCCCCAGCGGTGAGTCCGACGGAAAAAAAAAACTTTCCAGCTTCAAGCTACAGTTTCATTGCACCGACGAAAACGAGATAAAAATCAAGATTCTTCCACGACACATCCACGTGCAGGGTGGGTGGACGCAAATGAAAATGGTCTCGGCTGGAGGGCCTTGAAGCCCAGACGATTTCCTTTTTTTTTTTCTTATTTGCAACGGGACGTCCCTTAACCCACCCTCTCGTGGGGACCAACCGGTGGAGGCGACAAGACTTACGTGCGTCAAATTTGCGAGGTACAGGCCTTTCGCTCGCGCGACGCGATACTTTTTCGATGTTGCACGTAACGAGTTCTTTCCTCGCGCTCTCTCGTTCTGCGACACCTACGGGATATTATGGGGTGGAGGTTGGCGGCGGGGGAGGTGAGCTTTATCATGCACCTTCTGAAGGCACAGTGTTAGATTTCCGGGTGACACTCGTGGCCCTCGGCAATATCACAGCTATTATTATTTTCATATTCCTTCGCCCGCGCCAGCCCATGTCTCTCCACACACCATATATGACGTACAACGGCTGCTTTACCCGCCGAGGATTTCACGTCCGTCCGTCTGTTCTTATTCGCGAGTCGCGCGGCCCCTCGCGGCCGCGTTTTGTACTCGTGGACTCACGACGAAAACCAAACGTCCGTCTCATTCTCAAATGTCACCGTCTCTGAAACAAAAAACCTCCATACCGTAGAGCCCTTTCCTACCACACACGTCGTCGCCCTGCCTCCTCCTTATCCTCCCTCGTGCGATCCTCGCCCTCTATCCGAGCACAACTCTTTTCGGATGTTTTCACATCGTGTCCTCTCATTTTTGAGCTGAGCTTCTTCTCCTACATCACAACGAATTTCACGCCATCCCCGAGGACACGAACGAATGTGTTCCTCCTTCCTGACGGGCTCTTTGCTTTGCTTCGTACGGCCATATACACATATGGGACATTTCACACCATTTCACCCAGCCTGTGACCCAGACCATTTTTAGTTTTCTTGATAATTGTTTTCATTTTGAAACATACTTTCGTTACAAAGTATTTAAAAAATTATCAATCATCAATGTCAACGTTTTTTTGCCTTTAAAGTGGAAACTATTTTTTAAAAGATGATTGCTTTTTTTTAATGGATTTCAAAATATTCTCAATAGAGTGACCCTACGACTTTTAAGACTAGTGTCATCGTGCGCCCCTTTTTCCTTTTATTTTTTTCTTTGAATTAATCATATTTTTCTTAGAAAATTTTCATAATTTTAATGTCCAATTCTATTAATGATTTTGTGATTCCTAATTCGACTTAGACAGGTCTGGAACGGTTTATTTTTAATGTGTGCTGAATTTAACGATTTTTTTTAATTCACTATAATTTTTTGGCGTTAAATTCAGCACAAATAAAAAATAAACCGTTTCAGGTCTGTCGAAGCCGAATTGGAAATCACAAAATCTTCTAAACAAATATTATTAATTCGAGAACAAAATAGAAGGAAAAATGGGCTCTCGATGAGACTAGTCTTAAAAATATTAGAATAGGCCACTCTATTATAGAGAATTTTTCGAAAAAAATAGAAAAGCAAATATCTTTAAAAAAAAATAGTTTTCAATTTAGATGCAAAAAAAACGTTGACATTGATCATTAATAATTTTTTCACATTTTTTAACGAAAGTATGCTTTAAAATGAAAAAAAATGTATAGTGCCATCTGTCGATATCTCAATTAGTTCAAGAGTTATCAGCGTTTCAACGTTTCCAAAACTTCCGTCATCGACATTATTTGGAAAATTGTAACTCCTAAAAGAGAAGAGGTAAAAATCTAAAAATTGGTGGTCAATTCACGGGGTGCAATTTTACAGAAAAAAAATCAGGGAAACCAAAAATGGTCGGGGTTACGGGCTAGGTGAAATGGCGTGGAATTTCCCATTTATATATTTTGAAGACGTTATATTCATGTAACGTTTGCTATCGGCACATCAGGCAGTTGGGCGGACGGTCCTCGAAGACCAAAATCTTCAAAATCGTCTTTCGCGATATACATATGCAGCAAAAAAGGTAGTAGTTGATAGGAACCGTACGAAGGCCGGGCAAGTCCTTGCTTTCGGCGTGAACGGCAGACCACGTACTAACTTCCGCCTAACGTTGGACGATAGAATCTCTTCTCCTTTGTTGCTTGACGATAGAGCAGACTCCATGAGACCAAAGCGACGAGGCACGAAAAATAACAGGTGGAATTGGCTTTTGCGGGAGAGTCTTTTCGCGACACACGAGTCTTCGCGCTGTGGGGTGGTGAAAGAAGAAAGTGGAAATAACAATAAAAAATATCGATCACTATCTTAGGGAGTCGCGTGTCATTTTCCTGCTATTGAAAGTGCTACGAGCATCGTGTCGTAGACTCGGTGGATTGAGTGACAATACTAGGATCAAATCGTTGCTCTCGCACGCGCCTGACGGTCCTATCCGTCAGGTTTTCCGTGTTTCCTGCAGACAAACGAAAAACAAAGAGAGGAAGAATAATCGCGGGGATTGATAGTTTCGACGTTGCCAGGGGTGAAGGTTCGAGCGGCACGAGCACCCGCGTTGGTCCTGGGAAGTAATGCCATCAGTATGGGCAGGCTTGAGGTCGGGATGAGGAAATGGGGCGAGATGAAGATGTGAGAAAGAGCGAAAGAGAGAGATTAATGTGCGAATAAACAAGCGAAACGATACCTGTGAAGAAATTTGTTTGAGAGTCCCCAGATCCTTGCTACGTCCCCACATCCCTTTCGGGATTCAATAGGGACGCTGCACGTAGGTAGTCCACATTGGAATCCAAGTGGATCCCGCGCGTTGCATTACGGTTATACTTAGTACCAGGATTTTTATTCCCGGGAAAAAAATGTCATGTCTGAGTGGATATGTTCATATATGTTTCAGATATTGTCATATATGTATCAGATGTATTCATATCTGACATTTTACAGTATCATATATGATTAGGTCTGATCATATTCCACATCATATATGCATATATAAGATCATATCTGATCGAATACGGTATCTGGCCTGATCATATATGAACTCATTTCTGTTTATATCTGACTAAGTACCAAGGCGAGTTGGTACCGTAAATTCGTATCTGAACATACATTATGTGATATCTGAACGTATCTGTTCGTATAAGATCATATCAGATCAAATACGGTACCAGACTCTGCTATATAGATCTCATATATGTTTTTATCTGGTCAGGTACCAAGGCGAGTTGGCAGCGTGAAACCATATCTGAACATATATGATGAGATATATGAGCAGGTACGTTCGTATGAAATTCTATTCCATCAGATACGATACCAAACCTGGAAAATATGCGAAGTATTATACACCCATACCTTATCGTATATGCAGTTCAGTTGTTCACACATGAAAACGTCTAAATATATGAAACGATATCCCATCAGATACGGCATCTCACCTGACTGCATTATATGGGATCATGTGAGTTACTATAATATTGTTAGTTATTAACACGTCGAGTGATGACGTGTAAACCCGCTTTATGTATGTGAACATTTTAATATCTTCAGGACTGCTCTAATAAGGTTTGCTCTGTTTTAACAGGGTAAGATTTGCTCTGACATAGTCGGAGTCATACCTGGTCTGATAGTTCAGATAAACTATGATTCTATCATATGGGCAGGTCTATTTTTCATAGATGTCCAGGTCTACTGGGATCCACGGTATTTTATTCTTATACATTCAGATCTGGTCCGGTAGGATCAAATCTGTCTGACAAGATCAGATTTGGTCTAATAAGATTTGATCTGTCCAACATGATCAGATCTGGCCCAAAAAAATCAGATCTGGTCCAACAAGATCAGATCTTGTCTACGGATTGGATCTGGTCAGACCTGCTGCAATATGGACGGGTCTGCTCTCGAAATTATAAAAATGGCTCTGTTATGATCATACATGCTCAGATATAAGCATACATGATCTGTCATGACATTACATGATCAGACCTGGCCATTTTTCTTGTCTGATCATATCTGATTCTACAGATATGATTCAGATACATTCTGATATATTCAGATATGAACTTTTTTTCCCCGTGTTTAAGAAATCTAAAGTTGTTTTACAGTAAATTGAATACAGTTGATATATTAACGGATTTATGTAAATTAAAGATAATATCTCTAAATTTTTAGCGCCCCAAGCTTTTATTTATAATCACAAATAGGTGACTTGGTAAAAAAAGTGATTTTCTACTTTTTAGTACATTAAATAAGAGTTTGTTAAAAAAATGGACAAATCAATTATTTTCTACATTTCAGTCTTTAATTGATTTCACTAGTTGGTGGTTACTAGTAGTTTACTAGTTTACGAGTTAGTACGTTAGGAACACGGAATGTTTGTAAAAAATAACAAAGACTGTAATTGGGATTGAACTTACGACTATCGATATCGCTAATTTTATATGAAAAGTTGAAAATTATATGGATATTTTTTTTTAAGTTGAATCATGCACTGTCTCCTTTTAGAATGTTTGTAAAATTTACTATAAATGAAACCCAGTAAACTATAGCCGACCGTATTGCAACAGAGAACGGGGGGGGGGGAGTGAGAGAGAGAGAGAGAGAGAGAGAGAGAGAGAGAGAGAGAGAGAGAGAGAGAGAGAGAGAGAGAGAGAGAGAGAGAGAGAGAGAGAGAGAGAGAGAGAGAGAGAGAGAGAGAGAGAGAGAGAGAGAGAGAGAGAGAGAGAGAGAGAGAGAGAGAGAGAGAGAGAGAGAGCGAGAGAGAGAGAGAGAGAGAGAGAGAGAGAGAGAGAGAGCAGGCTCAAGGCAAGGCAAGCCCGTGATAATAGAAATCGATTTGTCAGGAAGCTTTTACATTTCGACGGGTAGTCTCGCCGGTGGGTTTTGTCGCATCCGATAGCGGGTCTTATCCCACGGGAGAGGCGAGGCCCGTGTCATTCTCCTTCTCTCATTCTCCGCGATTCTTCTGTGTCTCTGCGGTCCCGCGTATTCATTCTATGACGTCGCACAATGAAATAGGGAGAAAAATAAAAGAGACACGAGGGCGGTGGAAAAAGGACGCGAAAAAGGTTTGTGATGCCTTTTCGCGCGGCTATACGTCGTTTCGTTCGGCGGGGCTACTTCTCATCCTGACGACGCGAGCGACGAGACTCCCGAGAAGGGGGAGGCCTCTGTCCATATGAGAGAAAAAGCGAAAGCCCGGGCCGATTTTTTTTCGCTACGATTCAAACCCATACTCTTGGATACATCTCGCTCTTCTCTCTTTCGCCACCTCTCCTCGCTTTATAAGCCCTATAGATAGAGATCTTGTAAAATGGCCGGCCTGGAAGACAAATATTATGGGGATCAGCCAGGCCCGACGACCTATTTATTTTGCCAAATTCCGCAAGATCAAAATACAAGCGATGATGCGGATATTCCGATCACTGCCCAGGCATCGTTGGAAAATTTCGGTTTCTGGTTTTCGACTCCGTCTCAAAATATAACATTCCAAAAATATTCTCTGAAAATTTCCAGTCGATACTCTCAAAATTGAGGGAGCTCTGGGCGTATACTTCCGAGGGGGTTATCTACGTATAAACCCGACGCAAAACGTTGAACGCGTTTTTTCTCCAAATTACTTTTGCAGAATCAGTGACCACTATATCTCAAAAAATGTTCACATGTCAAATAGCAGTGCTCGAACGAATGAATTTTTTATCCGATCCACCGTTTTTTTTTCAACGAAAATAGAGCGTTTTATTAACGGAAAGTCGATACTTTCCCTTTGGACTCCGGTCATTTTTTGAAGAATCAATATTTTATTAAATTCTTCGTCCGAGCGCTAGATAATTTCAAAAACTAAATGCACTTGATTTTTTAATTTAGGACGATTTGTTTCCGAGCAGTAGTGATTGGCGCGAGGGACGTTTTTTAAACAGCGGTCTGCACAAACCATTGTATCTACCCCATTCATAAATATTTGGCGATACAAATATTGTAAAAGATATTTGAGACCATACTCTTTAAGGGG
The DNA here is from genome assembly GCA_944452715.1 of Ophion slaviceki. Taxonomy (NCBI): domain Eukaryota; kingdom Metazoa; phylum Arthropoda; class Insecta; order Hymenoptera; family Ichneumonidae; genus Ophion; species Ophion slaviceki. Next base: position 22,448,370 of record OX101790.1, on the reverse strand, counting down.
TCACCCCCACTTACGATTTTGAAAAAATCGATTTTTTTAATTGCATTTTTTTGAAGTATAAGTATCCGGGCCCATACAGAAGTATGGGCCCGGAATAGATGACTCTATGTAAGTTTACAAAAAAAAATATTTTCTTCGTGTAAACTGAAATTGAAACTTTAAACGCGTTTTTCTCAAAATGTCATTTCTGAAGTCGGTGACCAAGATTACTCGAACACTAATGAACCGATCTTCTTGAAATTTTGCAGGCTTATTTAATACATAAAAATGTAGTCTTTAATCGTTCGATTTTTTTTTTCGAAAAAAATGGCCGTTTTATAGCCAAAAAACAGCCGTTTTTTTTTCGTTAAAATCGAACCATTAACTTTGACTGTCCGCCATTGTGCGAAAAATGAATATTTTTTAAAATCCTTCGATCAAAGACTAGTTTATACTTATATTTGACTAAATCCATCCGCATTTTTTTTCAGATGATCCACTTCGCCGCAATGTTGGTCACCGCAAACCGTGTACATAAAAACATTATTTCATTGACGGCCATTTGCCACTAAACAATGTAATATTTTTCAATAAAAAAATTACTGAAAGTTGTTCAAGATGTGTTCTTTAAGATGGTATATTGATCGATTAAAAAAGTTTTGTAGTTTTCTTTAAAAAAATTCATGAAAAAGGTCTTTTTTGCGCTACAAGTGGGGGTAACGCCTTAATGTAACAAATAAAAAATTGAAAACCTGCACACCCTTTTCCTGAAAAATCGCGAAAATTCCTCTTCTTTCCGGCCACGGGCTAGGTGTAACGCCTATTATATACATTGCATTCAGTCTCCCTTCCTATGCCCTTGCAAGCTTTGACGATCTCATCTCTGTCACTTTAATATCACACTTATCACCGGGCTTTTTCCAGTTGCTTAGAGGGCCCCAAGAGCGTTGGCCTCATCCTCCTTTCTTCCTGAGGCCCTACTGTAGGAGAGTTGTGCTGAAGATGGTATTGTCAGGAACGACGATACACCCTCAATAACTTTTCCAATATTCGCGCAATACGAATAACGATGACGTTCTCCGGTCGTCCACTGAGTGTTGCTAGAAGCGAAATCTAGTACAGCCATCAGTAAACGGGAGCTTTTACGTAGTACATTTTTCGTGATTTTGCAATGCAAAAAAAACTGACCACGTTCTTATCTGGTGCTAAAAATAATCGTCAGGTGAGATTTTTTTAGTTGAACCTTTTTTTGTCACATTTCGATTTTAGGAATGATTATTTGACAGTTTGGAAGTCAGAAGAGTACTTTTTCGATTTTTCAGGTAAAAAAACTCGAAAAATGACGAAAAAATGTTTTTCAAAAATATAAAAAATATAAAGGGTATCTCAAAATGACCTGACATTTTTATTTATTCATCAAACGTATTATTTATTTGAAAAGTACGAATATATTTTATGTATAACGTGATATTTTTGATATACAGGGTGACCCTCTTATCTCTGCCACCCGAAATAGCTCGGTAATTATCGACGTCACAAAAAATGTTCCAGACAAAAGTTGTACGGTGTGAAGGGGGCCATTAAATGGGACCAATTTTTGTTTTTATTTCGGTGGAGGCGCTGAGGCACAGTGAAGGTCACCTCCTGGATTAAATGGATTGGTAAATTTATTTTTTAACCATTTTGTGAAGCACCTCAAGCCGCATAAAAACATTAGGGGGTCACAGTCGTTTAAGGTCATTCAAGGTCAGTATCGATGATACAAATCTAATCTAACAAATCTAAGTGATACAAATCTCGGATCACTACCAAACATTTGGTAGTGATCCGAGATATTTAGATTTGTATTTCATTGTAATAGGTGACCTTGAATGACCTTGAACGACTTTGACCCGCTAATGTTTTTTACGCGGCGTGATCTGCTCCACAAGATGGTTGAAAAAAATGTACCATACCATTTGAAAAAGTGGAGGTGACCTTCACTGTGCGTCAGCGCCTCCATCGAAATAAAAAAATTGGTCACTATTGATGGCCCCCTTTATACCGTACAACTTTTGCGTGGAACATTGTTATGTGACGTCGATAATTACCGAGTTATTTCGGGTGGCAGAGATAAGGGTTACTCTGTATTTAAAAAATATTACCTGATGGGGGTGGATTAATGCCAAACTACGACCCCCACGAGGTCGGCGCCGGGAGACAAAATGTTCAGAAAAATCCGGGTTTTACTTTTGTCAACAGCGCCGAAGTCGCGGAAGTTCATTTTGGGGGTGAAAAAGTGGGGTGAAATTAAAAAAAAATCAGTTTTCAGTCGATGACTCTTTAGGAAAAAATCATACAATTTTTGTCCAAATGGGAACATCGTAGCCGTTGAAAAGACGCGTCGATCGAGTATTCAGTCATTCCTCTCTAATAATATCTTCACCCCCAAAATAATTGTTTAAATATAAACAAAAAAAATTGTTTATTGAATAACTAAAAAACAATCGATTTTTCGGGGATCGTTTAAACGTACGAAATGTAGAGAATAATTTTCTCTATATTTTCGTTCCTATGGACCACCCCTGACTTTTGCTTTTTCAAACCCCTATTGACCGAAAATAAAGTGATACGAGTTTGCCGCCGTGGACAAAAATGTAGCTGAGGGTTCAAGCTACAAATTCTTTCACGGCGACGAATTCCTGCGGTCAATAGCCGAAGTCGTGGAAGTTCATTTTGGGAGTGAAAAACTGGGGTGAAATTTTGAAAAATCAATTTAAATTCAATAACACTTTAGAAAAAAATCGTACACTGTTTGTTCAAATAGGAACGTTGTAGCCCTTGAAAAGACGCGTCGATCGAGTGTTTGATCATCACTCTCCGATAATATCTTCACCCCCAAAAAAATGGTTAAAGAACCAAAAGGCCTTAGGCCGCAGTAACGGGTATAAAATCATGTGCGAATTTAAGAATTTTGTTTCGTCTGAAAAAAGTGATTCACTCATAAAATTAATTACACATCTATTTAGCATGAACATCAAGCTGTTAGAAAAAATATATATATATATTTTTCGATGTACAAAATGGCCGACTACTAATATTTTCTTTTGTTATCTTTTTTTAGGCGCTCCGCGGCGTGACATCTAGCATCCACAATTTTTTACCTAGAACAAAATCCAAAATTTCTCGTCAATCTACATTAGAATACCTAGAGAAGTACGTACAGAATTTAAAAAATATTGTTTTATTCAAAAGTTGTATGTATTTGAACTTAAGAAATGAATTTTCAGTGAAAAATTTCGTTACAACTGGTCATAAACTGCTCATAAAATGAAAAGGTTTCGATTAATCAGAAATTCCGTAGGTACTTCTCTGCGAAATGCAATTAGGAACATAACTTTTGAATTTGAAATAAATCGAGTAAAAATTGTTGGAGTTATTTGTCACGCCAATTGTAAAAAATCTTTTTCGAGAAGTTTCGAGTAGTCGGCCATTTTGTACGTCGAAAAAAAAATTCTAACAGCTTGATACTCATACTAAATAGATGTGTAATTAATTTTATGAGTGAATGACTTTTTCATACGAAAAAAAATTGTTCAATTCGCACATGATTTTATACCCGTTACTGTGGCCTAAGGCACAGCAGAATATTTGTCTTCCCTTGTCGCATTTGCACGAGGGCAGAGGGAAAGTGCGAAAAACGCGTTGCGTCACGGGCGCCTACACTTTACTGAGTCGCCGACGTTGGCGCACCAGAAAAATTGACCTTACGTATTAGACTGGAGGATTACGCATCGTTTTCATAGCCGAGTATGCAATAGAGCCCCGTAACCGCTGCGACCATACGAATTATAATTACGGTTGATTGGACAAGGTGGGGGACAGGGATGGCGAGACGCGAGGGACGAAAAGCCCCATGGAAGGGGTGAAAGAACAGCGGGCGAAAAAAATGCCCAAGCCCGGTTGCAGGAATAAAAACTTAAAGCCCCATTCGCGCAGATTGAGAAGAGCGGGGCGGGGGAGCGGACGGCACGGGATTGTAACTGGTGGCGAGAGAGCGAGAAAGAGACCGGGTTAATTGAAAACTACCGAAAAGCACAATTTCGCGAGAAATTATTTCTATTCATTAGCCACCAGTATTGCAAAAGGAGTGGGGCAAGGGAAACCTCTATCTATCTCTTTCTCTCTCCCTCTCTCTCTGCCCTAGCGAATTAAGGGATACAAAAGCGCAGAGTGCACCCGGTGAATTAGAGGGCGAAGGGAACAAGTGGGCCTTTGCGTTTGTTTCTGCACGGTTACGTTCGAAATGAAATCATATTGTACACATAAATATACATACATTTTTACAACTCCACAAGATTTCTGTACTTCGCGGGTAAAAACGAAACACGCGAACTTTTCTTTTCCTCCTCGGATCATTTTTTTTCGCTCTCGAAACTCCCGCTGCTTCTAGCCTCCCTTTAATTATGCAACATAAATACAATCGGCGAACCTACTGGAGTACGTTAACCGACTGAGAACGCTTTTTTTTCGTCGTAATTTCTAGTCATAAGCACAAAAGCTCTTCCCATTTTTTTGCCCTCCCTCTCTCGCTCTCTTTTTCGTCCGAAAGCTCGCCCGATGGTTTGGTCGGTTGAACCACGCATATGAGGAGACCGTGGGGCAAAGCTCTTTCCGCGGACCGCTTCGGCAAATCAATTTATGGAATTGCGGAAACCACCGAGAATCCACCGCTTTCTCATTGTCCGAGAGCCCACTCAGGCATTATATACATTTATATATATATATATATATATATATATAAATGATTATGAAGACATTCGACGCCAAGCGTCCTCAAAGCAGCCAGCAATGTTGACAGTTAATATTACATATATATAACGAATACAAAGCATATATATATATATATATATATATATATATATATATATATGTGTAGTTATATTTTTCAAACGATTGTGTCTGTGTACGGTGCGCAAAGACTACTTAGCTGGCGTCCCAGTCCCATATTCCAACTCTCTGTTACTTTTTACTGTTACCTAAGCCTTTTGTCGACCTTTGCCGGCCATTGTTGTGACAGAAAGTTATGTCGCTACGACTGTTTGCCCTTTCTGCGTACACGTAACACGAGAAAATAGAAGCTTTGTTGTAAATAAGTCTACCTCTGGTCAAAATTCGATCGGCGAGTCTAAAGATTCGCTAAAGTCTGAAGGCAGATGAAGGGACAATATGCAAGAGGGTAGCGTATAATTATTCATTTCTTACGAGAGAATCTTGTATTAGTGTTTGTTTTATGAAAAACATTGGCTTTCGAGCCACAAAATATTTGACCGCAATTTTGTTTCGCGATACGGTTGTCGATGGGAAAAAATGCTGGACGCTGGTGTCAATAATTGAAGTTTGAAGGTCTCACTTTAGACGCTGAAAAAGGCTATTTTCATGAATTTGTTTGATAGGTTTATACTGTAGATATTGATATGAAAGTTATTACACTTAATAAATATACTTTTAAAATACATAAAAAATCGTTTTTTTTAAATTTATTTAAGTCACTATTTATAGACGAAAATGGTGGTTAAAAAAATGTCATAAAAAATTGTAGGTCTGCGCTGTTGATGAAGTCTTGGAGATGGATCATGCGAAACAAAAAAATTTTAGGTTTTAGATTCAGTATGTTGATGGCGATAGCGCATATCATACGATTTTTTACATATGGAAAAATAACAAAATGGCAAACATTTTTCGAGAAAACAAAAAAACGTATTTTTTTCACCGTTTTTGGCAAAAAAAATAGTGAATATCAAAATTCAGAAGAATCCTTGATATGCGCTATAGCTATAGTTGTAAAGAATATGTGGTTGAAATTTCATAAGGATCGGTTCAGCAGTTTCGAAGATTTTATCAACAAGCCGCCGAAAAACGTTGTTTCGAGAAAAACGCGTTTAAAGTTTTCTTAGGTTACATAAATACATAATTTTTTTTAAATGTATGGCGAAAGTGTATTTATTAAGTGTAACAACTTTTATACCTATATCTATAATATAAACCTATCAAAAAAAATCATGAAAATAGACTTTTTTGGCGTCTAAAGTGAGAAGACCCCTTAACGGGCTGCCTAATCCCTACAGTCGAAAACAACTCATTTTTGAGATTTTTTGATAGAAAATCTTGATGATAAATTTCTACCAAAATTAGTAATTTAAAAAAGTATCATCTGAAGAACACTCATTTTTTGTGTAAAAATATTTAACTATAATCGATTTACCTTTTTAAACCAGGTTATCTAATATGAAAATTTCAAACAGATTTTGTTAGTATACTAGTTTATCCAATGTTTGATCGAAGGAATTTCCAAAATATCACATAAAAAAAAGATGTCCCCTGTCCAAAGTGAGTCTTGATCGATGTGAAAAAAATGGACAATTTTCGTTCATAAAAATTGTCCATTTTTTTCACATCGATCAAGATTCACTTTCGACAGGGGACATCTTTTTTTTATGTGATATTTCGGAAATTCCTTCGATCAAACATTGGATAAACTAGTATACTAACAAAATCTGTTTGAAATTTTCATATTAGATAACCTGGTTTAAAAAGGTAAATCGATTATAGTTAAATATTTTTACACAAAAAATGAGTGTTCTTCAGATAATACTTTTTTAAATTACTAATTTTGGTAGAAATTTATCATCAAGATTTTCTATCAAAAAATCTCAAAAATGAGTTGTTTTCGACTGTAGGGATTAGGCAGCCCGTGTTGAAAATATTTTGAAGGATGTAAGGAGGCCCGTACATTCCCTGCCAAAAGTGAGTTTCGGCGAGATTTTGCGATGAGATTAAATTTTTTTTTAATCAACCACATTAAAGATCCTCAGAACATTAATTTCCGGCAATAATAAAGCAAAAAAGTTACAAGTAAATTGCTTAAAAAATTGTTCAACAAATGTCTGGTGAACTACTTTTATTTATATTCTAAAATGAATTCGTAGATTTTTCTGAATAGGTATGAATGTTTTTAGAATCTCCTTTCTATTTTCGTTTTAACATTTTTTATTAAAAAAAAATAGGTGAAGGGTCACAAATTTTCAATATGATTTCGGAGCAATCTTCCAAACCAAATCTAAGAAGTGTCCGGGTTATTGAACGAGCCTCTGAAAAATTCCAAAAACGGGATTTTCGAAATAGAGAGAAAATTCTTCAAAAACTCACATGTATTCAGAAAAATATTCTAATTCATTTAATGTCACAAAAAATGAAGTTTACCGGAGATTTTTAAACAAATTTTTGTTTAAACAATTTGTTTATAAATTTTTGGCATTCTTATTATTCTAAACCAATGTTCTTAGTATCTACAATGCGGTTGATTTTTTTTCAGATTTTAATGTTATCGCAAGATACTCAAAATTCTCACCGAACCCCACTTTTGGTGGAGAATGTACGGGCAATGCATCCTTAAAGATTCGATCGATGTTCCGAGCATTCCGACGGGTGTCAACATAGCCTATAAATCTGTCAATTTCGATTCCATCACCTTGATATTTTCAGGGACCATTTATAAGATCATAAACCCCAATAATATGGTTTTGAAAAAACGTGATTTTTCGACTTGTAAGACTAGGTATAACCGCTTGATAGTGAGCAACTATTATTGTTCGCGGTTCTGTAAAAAAATATTCGACAATTTTCTCAAATGATCTGTATGTTTAGTTTTCAATTGGGTTGAAGAAAAACAGCCCTCTCTAGAATGTTGAGGACGACATCCTCCGATTTTCCGTCGGCCTCCAATCTCGTTTTCTCTCCTCTTCCGTTCTCGTGCACGCCGTCATTCGCACGGAAAAATCCACCCCGTCGGGAATGAAGTGTATATTCGTCAGTCAATGAATTTACAGCTCCCCACTTACTCGGCGGTGGTGGCTAGAGGGGGGTGAGGACGAGGAAAACGGCGCAGGGGCTTCCCACGGGAATAACGAGACTGAGGGAACAACACCGCTTAACGAGAATGGCTTCGCGGCACGTGAGAAAAAAAGGCCAAACGCGCGGTCGCTCGAGAACGTGGCAAGTCTCCTCGTAAGCTGAGGAGAGGGCAATTGGAAGCTCACCCACACTACGTCAGGCTTAAGCTCCGTCTTGAAAGGTGGAATTAACCCGAAATAAGTGAGACGAGCTCTATAACACTGGAGAGAATTGCCATGGCAAGGGAAATGCAAGGAATACCGCATTATTTTTCTGCCGTCATTTTCTTTTATTTTTTTCTTTCGATATTAAAAATACAATACGCCTGGACAATAACATTCGCAGGTATTTAACCCTTTGCAGCATGGTGTAATACTGGTGTTACACCTAATTCAATTCAGATTTTGACGATTCAAAAGAGTTTTTTAATTAACCATTGCGGTTGTAAATGCGTTTCAATTTTCCCAGGACTTCAATAACTACTCAAACATACCTATAAAAAAATTATTTTTCACCTAGCGGGTGTCATCAATAACGAAAGTGCAGAAAAACGTGCACCTAAAGAAAAATGTATGCTTCAAAGGGTTAAGTTCAGTTCCAATATCGAACTGACACCATCGGACAATACTTGTTGCCCAACTCACACAATAGGTGAGGCACAGAAAAATTTACAACAAATTTACTAAGGTTCTGCGTGGTGTTGAAGTTTGCATCGTTGGAACGCAACAAGGCTTCTTTTTTGTATTTTCATTTCCTTCCTTTCATTGATATACAACATCTTTTTTGCAGACTTATATCGTAAATCTTTAAATGAGTATCTGGAAAAAATGCTTCCGGGATTTTGTTAGGAAAAATCTGCCAAAAAAATTAGAGCAATTTAGAAATATTAATTTTCATTGCATTTCAATCGTGCAAAGTTTAGTCTCATGATTTTCCCTTATTTGCAATCTTCATGTACGTATCTATATTGGAATAACGCGAAAAATATGCGTTTTTTTTTCTTAATTTCTAAAACAAAGAATCGTAGTGAGTGTATGGTCCAAAAAATCTCGGCACAGGTTCCCTGAGCCCGCGTGAAAATCCGATACCGTATTGTATTAGGAAAGAATGAGCAACTCTTTGGAGTATTGCTCAGGACCAAGTGCAGGGTAAAAAAGAAAGGGTTTGGATCGTAAAATCCCGAAAAGACTATATATATATATATCGCAAAAAATCATGTGTATGGTGTGCGGAAATGTCGAAGCAGGTGGATTTGAGGCGGAAGCTCGAAACCTCTGTATCCCAAAGGCCAGGAGGATAGACGAATCCCCTATGGAGAATAATATCGCAGTATTATCGAGCATGCCCGCGACCGTCGTTCATTTACTCAGGCTGCTATCTACTTACACATTTTTGTATGAGTTTATATACAGGGTGTCCCTCTTATCTTTGCCACCCGAAATAACTCGGTAATTATCGACGTCACAAAAAAATGTTCCAGACAAAAGTTGTACGGTGTTAAGGGGGCCATCTTATGCGACCAATTTTTTTTTTATTTCGGTGGAGGCGCTGACCCACAGTGAAGGTCACCTTCACTTTTTTAAATGGAATGGTATATTTTTTTTCATCTATCTTGTGGAGCACCTCAAGCTGCATAAAAAACATTAGGAAGTCAAAGTCGTTCAAGGTCATTCAAGGTCACCTATTAAAATGAAATACAAATGACTTTGACCCCCTAATGTTTTTATGCGGCTTGAGGTGCTCCACAAGATAGTTGGGGAAAAAAATGTACCATTCCATTTCAAAAAGTGGAGGTGACCTTCACTGTGCGTCAGCGCCTCTACCGAAATAGAAAAAAATTGGTCTCATTTGATGGCCCCCTTCACACCGTACAACATTTGTCTGGAACTTTTTTTCGTGACGTCGATAATTACCGAGTTATTTCGGGTGGCAGATATAAGAGGGACACCCTGTATATACAGGATGTTCCATTTTAATCTTACACCTGAATTGTCTCGAAAAATATTGCTCGGACGAAATATTGTGTGGAACAAAACTTCTAGGGATTGAAGGGGGACGTTTGAAAAAAATTTATTTGAGGAGCCAAAATTCAAAATGGCGGCGTTACAAAGGCTGACATGTTTTTTTCAAACGGAAACATAAATTTTTTTTATTGCCAAAAAATTTGTCAGCTGAAAACTAAAAACTTTTGTTGAAAAAATTTTTTGATAAAGTTCATAGTTTTCAAGTGAGAACATCATTTTCAATTATTTCAGATGTATCCAGGATTTGTGTGTGTGTGTGTGTGTGTGTGTGTGTGTGTGTGTGTGTGTGTGTGTGTGTGTGTGTGTGTGTGTGTGTGTGTTTTTCTACCCATCGTGATCAAAGTTCGTCAAGGATTTAAAGAAACACGTTTTTGGGCCTGAAAATGGCACAAACGCTATTAAAATGGAAAAAAAACTATTTTTCATCGATTTTCCTCCAAAATTTTCTCATGAAATATCGTCCAAATTTGAAAACAAAAAAAAACAAAAAAAAACAAAATTTTCAACAGTGTTCCACACGCACGCACATGCACACACACACACACACACACACACACACACACACACACACACACACACACACACACACACACACACACACACACACACACACACACACACACACACACAAATCCTGGATACATCTGAAATAATTGAAAATGATGTTCTCACTTGAAAACTATGGACTTTATCAAAAAAAATTTTCAACAAAAGTTTTTAGTTTTCAGCTGACAAATTTTTTGGCAGTAAAAAAAAGTTATGTTTCCGTTTGAAAAAAACATGTCAGCCTTTGTAACGCCGCCATTTTGAATTTTGGCTCCTGAAATAATTTTTTTTTCAAACGTCCCCCTTCAATCCCTAGAAGTTTTGTTCCACATAATAGTTCGTCCGAGCAATATTTTTCGAGAAAATTCAGGTGTAAGATTAAAATGGGACACCCTGTATATATATATATATATATATAGGGCTTCAGCATTCTCAAACTAGTTTATAGCCAATTGTTATTAAGGCAAACGCTTGGTTGGCTTCGAATATATATGTATATATAGGTATCGAAGTACAATATCGGAATGGTCCGTATGCATATCTATCGTTTGGCATTAAGTCTCTGATGCTGCGGGTGGCACCGACCAAGCCCCGCGACCGCTCTCGCCCTCGGTATTATGAAAAGTTAATGAGAGCAAAAAAGGCGTGGAAATAACGCAAGATATAGGGATACGCGGTGTTGCGCGCAAAAAAAGCATATACAGCGGCGCGCGGCTCCGGCGAGGACGAAAAAAGAGGAACATATAATAGCGACGTTAAGCGGCTGATATACACGTGGGACGGAGTATGTGCCGAGGACGAGGAAAAAAAGCAATAAAAAAACAGGAAAAAGAAGAAATGTGGCGAGAACGGGATACAACGAGTAGCGGGGTAGAAAATAACAACGAGAGAGGGCGCGAAGACTGGAAGTGAGAGGAAGCGTGAAAAAACTCTCGCTCCGTTAATAGTCCACATATATATTGTAGCCGTTATATCTACGCGATGGTGGCTATCGGCACATCTGGTCATTGCAATGACGCTCTTGAAAATTGCCCTCCCATAAATATGCTTGCAGTTATCTGACAGTCATTTTGAAGACATTGAGGTTTACATAATGTTGAGTATGAAGACAATGGGCTACTGAGAGGACGGTCCTTCAAATCGGATATTCTTTTTACTTTTTCGGACGGAAGAAGACTCGGCAGTGAAAGGACACACTTGTATTTCCGGTTCTCGAGTTGACCATCCAGCCTAAAATGTGTATTTGTTCATTGTAGGATGTATGGTGAACCATATACTTATATCCAGACCGCATGAATTCCAATTTCCGTCAAATTTTAATGAGAAGCACACTAACGGTTCGTCACCGAACCAATGCTGGATGTTCTCATCCAACCTTCCAGTTCCTGCTCAACTGGCAACTCTTCTACGTCTCCGTGGAGGTCGATACTCTTGTCATCTTTCGGACACGGTTGAGAAAATTTTGCAAAATTCCTGTACATTCGCACATGTCCCCTCATTTGTTCAACTCCCTAGTGTCAGCACGCGCGTGCACATAGCTACCATCCCTACGATGCCCCAGTCTCGTATCATCATCACCGATGAACCCACGTGAAAAGCAACTCAACATCGCCCCCTACAAAGGGAGCACCAATTGTGTGCCATCTGATCTTGTGTGTTAAGCTGTGCGCTGTAAAGAACTCACGTAAATATCAATGTGCCATGCCAGCGTCTGTCTCACTGTGGCGGATGAGCAATGCACCACTGACCTGTAACACACAACAATGAAGAGAGAACGTTGAAATAACAAGGCTGTAACTCGCATAGTTCGAAAATAAGAAAACACTACTTGATCCACGAGAACAGGGAGAATTTTCACCCCTAGAGACACTTGAGTCCGTCGTTCAGACGTATGGACGTTTGGTGGTATCACGACCGACTGTGCATTGAATAGGAAGTTGGATCTCGTCTACGTTGCACCCCACGGACGTAATACCTCGCACGTTGTTTTCTACCCGGGGTTATCACCTTCAACTTTGTTCACCAGGTATAAGAGAGAAAGAGGCTTGGAGAGAAACGGAACGAAAAAGCTCTCGACACGACGATACTACAGCGTCGAGGCCAAGCCGTTAATTAACGAGCTTCAAAAGTAAAACGCATAAGTCCGAAGTGGATGAGGATGACGAGTGAAACGGGACGTTGGACGGAAACGCGACTCGTGAACATGTAGATATATGTTTATACGTATGTAGACATGCAACTGTACATTACATACTTATATATTGACGTTTAAAAACTGTATGGATATATGCGTGTATTGTTTGGACGAAGGAGTGTTGCCCCCCCCCCACACATATATATATATATATATATATATATATATAGAGAGAGAGAGAGAGAGAGAGAGATGTATGTGTGTGTATAGATACATAAAGGGTCGGTGTCTGGCTAGACGGGCAGAAATGAAGCAGCAAGGGTTTTGTTTGTCCGGCTGTCCACCCCTTTTCCTTCCTCGTTTTCCACCCTCCGTCGTTCTCCTCACCTTCCCAAGCCCCATCGCTTCCCTCCCGTACCTCCTCGATGTACGAACCTTGTTTTCCTACCCTGCCCCTCTATTCTACATCTATACACATTCACCCACGTGCATATATATATATATTTGTTTATATTTTCTCCACCCCCATCTTTTATTCCTATCCTTCCGCGCTCGTTGTGTCCTCTCATGTAGCGCCGATCCCCATTTCGAAAAAGACTCGGACTCCCATCACTGTACAATACGTTCCTACAGTATTGTGTGTATCTATATTTTTGTGTGCCTATTAATGTAGCCTGTGTGACCAATGTTTGCCACCATTCCCGTGACACACACACTTGTATGTATGTATGAATCTCTAGGCAAATACGACATGCAGAAAGAAGAATCGACGAAAAAGGTGAAGCGAGCAAAAGTGCCGAATATCGATCGTTACGAACGAATTTCAAGGCACATAGCTGCACTGGGTCTTCACGTTGTGAGCCCATTTGATGGTGCTCTGTATGGACCGAAAGCAAAATATACACATGTTAATTGATTCGAGCCTGTGCAGCTTGCGAAAGAGTAGATGTTGATCACGGGGTAGGAGAACGAAGCGAGATAAATTTCTGTAGTAGATATGCGATGTTAGTGTATACGTATAAAGTGTGCCAAGCAGAATATGCCAAGCAGAAAACGAATGAGTAGATTTCAATGACGTGCAGTGTCGGATCTAGCCAATGAGGGGGTGTTGAATTGTGTAACAAAACTCCAGCAGCCAAGTTCAGCGGATTATGGAAGGGCCACCTTCGGTAGTTCTGGCACACCCCAAATTGATGTTAACACAACGTTTGAGTAAATACAAATGTGGCATGGTGTTTCATCGATGCCATGTGTGCGTGTTATGTAGGGAGTGCAAGCGAATCCAGTCGGGTAAAAAGACAACGGGCCATGATTGTCGTGGAGGTTGCTTTGGATGTATCGATAATGCGGGTCTACAAAAAGAGCTGGAGGTCCATACGGAACATCAATAGTAAGCAGCCTGCGATCAGAACGAGGCGGGCCTGGAACGAACGAAGCAATGGGAAGTAAGAGAACAAAGGGACTTGATAGGAATCTTGATTGGAATGATCTAATTGCTGTTTTACAATCGCAATTTTACCATGCACGTATCGTTCATGATAAGCACGGAAAGGGAGAAGTTAAAAGCACGTCGAATGCAAAGCTCGACAAATTTATGGAATGAAATGAAAAGAAAAAAAAAACTAGAAAGCACGAGGCCACAAAGTCAAGCTCGCCGACTGTCTCCCACACGATGGTCACGTACCAAGCTGACAGAAGCCACAATCAACGCGATTCCAAGGGAAACCGATACCGGCAGCGTCGGTTTGTTGTCGAAGCTTTGGCTATTACACAAATGAGGTTGTTTGGCCGGAGATAAATGTACAAAGCTCCGTAATAGGATTGCCCCGCTCTTCTGTCGCTACCACGTGCGTACGTGCAGCGTAGGAAGATTGGAAAGGACAAAGAAGGGAGAAAAAAAACCAATTCGAACTTTATACCCGAGCGTGCGATGCTCCCATACTCTGATGAACAAACGTTGGGAATCAAAGAAGCTCTCACAGTCAGCATCCTGTTCACAAACTTTCGTATTCGCACAACCGTGTTAACAGTGGAATATCCTTTTTGTCGAAGTTGCCACGATTGTTTCCCAATCATGGGATCATCGGTACAGCGTGACTACGCTACAAGGCGATACCGGAAGTCCGCAGGAGTATCCGGCCAATGGGAGATGCGGACTTTCAATTGAAATTTCCAGTAAGGAGACTCGGCGAACCTTGCACAGTTATCCGATGATGACGGCAGTGCAGAGAGAAAGCTCGAATAGAGGGTTCGGGGTAGCCGGTGTGTCGGGGGCGGTTGGAGTGTTGGTAAGGCTGGGGCAGCCACCCCTTGGCGCGCAAGTGGAGACTCCGCGTATGGCGGGAGTGCGCGTGGGTATAGTAATTGTATACGCAACGGGAGAATGGCAAGGTAAACAAAACTATGTAAGATTGCCCCATTAATATACATATCTCTTGGTTCAGTTGGGTATAGCACAAGAGCAGCTAGTATTAGCAAAGCCTACCCTACCCTACGATGCGACCTCTTCCTTTCTCATTCGCCTTGGCTTCAACATACGCTGGCCTCGCTCCTTCGACGAGAGACCGTTTGCCGTCCCTCCGCATCCATGCTGAGGGGTTACCGTTATACCCTTCTCACCACCGCACGTAGCCAGGGAGTGTGAGTAGTCTTGGCCTCAGACTTCGGGGTTAGGCTCTCCGCGGTCTCTCTAGCCGGAGTGAACGAGAGAGTTCGAGCTATATCCAGAGAGCAGGGTACACAATGGATATTGAGGCTATAATTTACGGCTGATTGTTAGCGGGGCGAGAGAGGGCAATCTATGGATTTCTCCGACCAACGTCGAACGAGCTTCGCTAACCACCCTCTAACTACCTTCTTGAATTTGTATCAGTCTACATATGGTAACCCGGACGTGGGAGCTTGTTCGCAAACGAGAAAATCCAAAGGCCCCCGATTTTCCACCCGTTTGTCTTGGCCTCAACTCCACCGAGGAATGATACTTTTTCCGATAAAGCGAAGGAGAAAAACACGATAAAAGCTGTTGTCAAGATCAATAAGATGGCATTTAAAATGATTTTACATCCTGCCGAGTCTGGTTGAACCCCGGATCCACTGTAGATGATTCTGCATAGTTGCAAATTAATTAGGAGGGACCAGCGAGCTTGGGCCATCAGTCTAAGAGTTTGTGGGTTCAAGGCGGCCACGTGGATGCGTTGAAGGCGAAGTTGTGCGTGGGATGTCTTGCCAGTTTGCTGGTTCGACGAGCGTTGAATGGGCATTGCCTCGATGATTGGCCCTATCTTTGTACAAGCGACAGGAACTGCGGTTTATCTGAAATTTGTCTGAAGGATAGTAACCCGGTAATCTGGAGATAGAGATAGTCATATATTCCGAATATTACATGACTATACATAACTATTGATATAAATTACTGTTGATATAAATTGCTACTGAAATAAATTATACTGTTGATATAAATTGCACAACAAATTGTTGCGATTTGGGCAAGGAGGAAATCCTTCCTAATGCGGATGTTGACATGTGGTTTATCATGGCCCACGATAGATAACAGAAAAGCAGAACGGGCGTGGAGCAGGCAAATATAGTATCAATTTCACCCCCACCGACAGATTACGAATCACATGGCATAGCAACAAAATATTATGCTTCAGCTCTGATAAATGCAAAATTAATGGGACGGACGACCCGAATAGCATCAAAGGATATTCATTTTCAAATGTTATCAAATTCCACAATATTGTACTGTTGCGTTTTGCTCGGCGACAACCGCGCATGCAAAGAGTACGCTAATTACATTTGATGAAAGTATGCTTGGTATGCATTATGATCCCTGCATTGCAGCGCGAAAAAAACATCGAGCGTGAATGCGTGTACATTTCGATTGTATCGTAATGTTAGCATCGGATTTTAATTAATGTCCTGTTCTCTCTGACTTCCCGATTACTGTTGGAGTATTTCATCAGTGAAAATTCAAAACTGATTATTTCCTCGTTGAACCAAGGGTTGGTGTGTTTTTACATTATCGTGAGGCTTGAAAACGGTGAGTTGTTACAACCTACACGAGAGAGAAAAGCGTGACACGGTTCGCTGAGAGCTCGATGAAGTAACCAGCTTACGATTGACTTTGACGCGAAGTCTCAATGAGGATACGAGGAACTTCTTGATTGATGAGACGCTGCGAAATGACATTGGTCGCGTGGTGTGGTGCGGCCAAAAGTGGACGTTAACAAATGGTCATTGCGGGGATGTCTCGAAAGCTTCGGGTAAGACTGTTCCAACCTACTTGGGATGCGGCATGAGGATCTATGTTCTCCATTTCTCATCGGGCCGTTCGAGAGCGCAAACAATGCTCCCTTTGGAAACCGCACCCGTAAGAAATGTCGTTGCCTCGGGGCTTATGGTTGTAGAGCTATATGCGAGATGGTAGTGGCGAATGGAGTTCGCGGACATTGTCCCCTCTGCTCCCCCTGGCAGAAGGGATAGGTTGATCAAAGTCACACCAGACCGAGGCAATGATCGTTGAAACCAATGCCTGTTATCGGGGAGAATCTTATTTCCGTGGCAATGGAAGTGAACAACGTTCCATCATACAAAGTGGGGAAGAAAAAGAAGCGTTTGAGTTCTACGGCTTGGCGACTAACGTGAAAATGACACTACAGATCGAAATATCTTTAGGAAAAGCTGTACCATAAGCGTAGTACATGTGGTGGAGGGAAATATTGCAACAAGATGTCAAACATTTCGCCCTAATAGCTGTACGAGTCTGGAAGAGCTTCTTCGCCAACCATGCCCTAGACGGAACATCGAGCATAAACTGTCCTGTGGGAGCTTGTTACTTCAATTCGCTCGAACACCCCTAAGAACACTGCCCGGAGGTTGCTGAGAAAGAAGAAGTTCGTAAAACTCGCGGCAACCACGCTTACGCGATATGCCTCCTTGTTGTATATAGCGGTCTTAAAACCAACCCCAATGCCAGTTGGACTCTTCTAGTCTTCTCCGTCTTTACCGCTCTCACTCTCTCTGCCTGTCTCTCTCACTCTACGGTTGTTATATCGTCGTAAGAAGATTATCGCCTGGCGATAAGCGAGAACCGGGGAAACCGCATCGAAGTTTTGCTGTTGCAGCCCTCGAACTTTCAAGCTGAATATTAAAGGGCGTTTGAGCATTTGGCATGGCTGATGAGATATGTATTTAATATCGCCGTCTCTTACTATCATTTTTTTACAATTCAGGCGCAGCGCTCACCCCGTACAGTATTAAAAGCAGGCGGAAAAAGATCGGCACTCATATTCGAAGTATTGCGTCTATTGTTGTCTCGTACCTTTCGTGCGAAAAACCTCGTTTTCCATAAATGATGAACGCGTAATCAACGAAAAAACCTCTTTTCGAGAAGTTAAAAAAGAGCGTGTAAAAAGGGCGCTCGAAGCGAGTCAATGTGGAAGTCAGATGGAACGGTGATGAACGACGAGAGTAAAAGAGGAAGAGCGAAAGTAGAAGATGAGTAGAAAACGAGATGTGTCCAGCAGTATCGTCGAGGCACATTGTTCCGTGTCCCGAAAGCCGGCCTGCGAAGTAATCGCCACGGAGACCTAATGGTGTATGAAGTCCCGATATCAAAAACAACTCATCCGTGGGCTGTTTCCCCGTGGTCGTGGCATCCGAATCTAGACCACTGTCCACTATCTTCAATGAAGGTTCTCGGACTGTGAGGCGGTATATACGAAAAATGTGAGTATCAAAAATAGAATGTCGAAAAACAAATGTAAAGGTTTTCGCAGAGACCACCCACGACGAATGTCATTTCACTTTCTGTTTCAATAAACTCTCGATAACCGATGTTCTTCACGCTCAATGCTCGAATTATTCGAATGCGGAATAATCCTCGTACGAATATATCACTATGAAAGTCGATAGGATTTCAACCACCATGTCTCAATAGGATTTTACTAATTTATCTTTAATTATTAATAATTCATCTTGAATTAATAGTACCTCAAGCTAGCCCCAATCACATTATTCAAGCAGACGATGTTCGAGTCACCGTTGAGTATCGTGGACTTCGAAGCTTTCGCAAAGTAATGTTGTTTTGGCAATTTGGAAAATTGCATCAACGTTTGTTTTCACGATGCAGAGGGGAGTCCTGGCTCCTTATGCGCTCTCTTTGTCTTTACAACAAAGAGGATACGTACTGAGCAAAACTATTCACCCGACGTAGAATTCAATTGCTAGCTTGGAAGCTTTCCAGCGCAGGGGAAAGAAAATGGTCAATGAATAATCATCCGGCGAAGAAGAAGCGCCACCTATCCGTGCATCTTCAACGAGGACTAACCTACTGTACGGGGTGGATTTTGTGGAAAAATCGATCGAGGTCAGTCGGAAATACAATCTCGGTCAGGAATAGCTGTTCACAATTGGATACCGCTGTCCGTATACATTTTTTTTCATATTACTACCAAATATTTCCGTATTATGAGACCCGAGGAAGTGTCGGGGAGGGGCACTTCGCGTCCGAATTGTAGCAACGAAAAAACAGGAAGCAGGATGATCGGGGTGGCGAGAATGCCGTAGTAATTGGATGCGATGCATGCGGAGCTGGAAGAAGCAAAAGCAGAATAAGAAGAAAATGAAGAAGAAGTTGGGGTTGTTTGCACCACCGAAGCTAGAAGGATGTGAACAAGGGGAGCGATACGAAGGGTGAAGAAGGGAGAAGCAACTCGAAAGTAGGAACCGCGAAGCTATGCTAACGGCAAAGCTAAGTCTGTTCGGGTGTAATGGGCGATGTACACGCGATCCCACACCCTTACCGTCCCCGGTATAGGCTCCTCCAGAGTGGTGTACTATAGGTAGCATAGCGCCAAGGCGGCAGTGCACCCTTTTCTCGGGCGGTTCTAACTTTCGGCTCGATCGAGCTCCCCCTGGCCAATCGTCGGCACAACTGCACCTTTCGTCTATACCGAGCGGAGCTTCATTCCTCGAAGCCACACTACCGTCAATCCGGTGCAGCCTTATTCCGCCGTGGAAGAATACATCGGAGCTGTTGCGTCGTGACTTATCGGCCCTAATTATTCCCCCCTCATCGGAGCCACCACCAAGCTCTGTAAGAAAAGTGAAGGAACGGATGGGGAGCCCGACGATCGAGCACCCACCACCATGAGCCATGGGCCAAGCACCTCCACCCACATCCCACTTGCACCCTCTCTGTCTCTCTTGTCGGCAATCTCTTGCATGAAGGGCTTCGGATGTTATATGGAAGATATATAGTGAAGACTCTTCGGAAGCTACGGAGCTTTTACACCCCTCGAGTGCATCGCACCCTCCTCTGTAAGGCAACGGGAACTTTCGCCGCGCGCAGCTATTGTGCATACGCTGATGTACACTAGCATGTGCGCGTCATAAGAACCCTGATGGTTGTTGTATGACGAAAAGAAAAGGAAGTATCGCGCAAGTACTTGGAACGGCGGGAGTACACACGAAGACACCTATGGATCCGCAACCGGGTATCCGTATGTGGCGAAGGGCTCTTTTTCTTGTACAACCCTCTTTCTAAACAACACGAGGACATCAACAGCCCGGGTGCATGTACTCCAGGAGCCCGAGAGCTTTGGTGTGATAATTTTTCAATTTGGCCCTCATACATTATCACTGGGACTACAACCAAGGGGATGGATGTGTGCTTGGAATAAGGCTCGCAATTGCAGCGTTTGGATATACTACAAGCGCGGTGTTCACAAGGGACCCAGGACAAATGTAACGTTGAAGGGTGAACGAGAGACGGGGGCCAAACAGGCAGACGCAAGCCCTTTCGCTGAGAAAGTCTGAGTAGTTACCGGCCACACTCAGGAATGTTTCCGGAGCATGGGGATGCATGCTAGAACTCGCGACACTCCGGACGACAACAATGCTTACCCCGGGTTATAGTGCATACATAGATACGTAAGAAAATGCACCCGCGCTGTACACGCCAGCTCTTTTCTACCATGTATCCGCCTACGGGAACGTGAAGGGCTCATCGCAATGTAAGCAACGACCGCTATGGTGGACCGGTAACGATTAAAAGGCCAGACTGGACCAGCAGTTTAATGCCAGGCCTGTACACGTCAGTGTATGTAAACGCTCTGGTTATGTTTTTTACAGTAGCCAGACGATTCTCTACTCGGTCTTGCCAAGTGCGCAGAGACCATGGTGAACTCTCGCTTGGACTGAAGCGGAATCAGAGGGCAATGAGAAACGGGATGACCCGCCACAGTTGGATAGCAACTCATACTCTCATGGATCAGAGGATGAGAGTTCGATTCGGTAGAATGGCGAAGGCAGTGAAGAATGTCCGCAGCTGTTCATTAAAAAAAAAATATACATCACCATGAAGATGCTAAGACCGGTAAAAGAACATCATTGGATCGCCAACTGTAATTCTGAAGATTTGGGAATGCAAACATCACGTAGTCGTTTCGCCAATGCACTGGTGGTCTGTTTAATCAGCGAGTGCTTATCGCCGGAGGGCAATGACAGTGAGCGATAAGGGAGAGGCGCGAGTGCGTAACACTTTTATCGATTACGAGCCACTCGCCGAATGGCCTTCGTCCGATCCGACTCATACCGGTGACGCCCGAGATCTGTGCCTCTAGATCAGACCCAGTGTTCCCCTGATTTTAAACGCCAATGTCTCGCAGAGTTACTTTCGTCTACGAGAACAGATCGTCTGGATTCTGACGAATCGGTTGAAGGTCATTCCAAAAGTACAAAACGGTCATATGGAATACATCTTTCGAATCTCGTGAATTCGAGTGGACTCGGTGGTTGATAGCGATTCAATCGTGTCTGGCTTGAAGTTTTTTTCCTTCTCTTGAGGCATTCTTTTTTTTTTTCTTTCAGTTTGTCCCCATAAGTTCCAGCTAACATCGGACAGCGCAGTCAACGACGGACCACGAGCATGATGACGGACCACGAGAGAGAGACGCCGCGGCGGCGCACCGAGCTGTTTGTTCCTTCGCTTTATCTCCAATGTAAACAGAGCGCTCACAGTATGTACATGTATACACGTGCGTACACATGGGTGTGTACGTGTACAACACAGAGGAGACTGGCTCGGGGAGTGTAAAAAAAGCATGAAAGGAGATAGAGGCTCCTCAGTGCAGCGTGAGAGAGCGAGAGCTCTACGGGGAGACGAAGCACGGTGGAACGATGAAAAAGGAGAAAAAGATTGGCCGGCAGAGGCCGAGACTTGGACGCGGAGCGAATAAACGAAGACTCGTTTGAAAGAGACGAAGAATCGAAGTGCCGAGGGCTATGAAGCGAGGAGGATGGAGGACCTGACAGAGAAATGTCGAGACAGGGATAACCGGTATCCGGCGTTACAAACAAAACCTAACACTAGCAGTAAAAATAGCCCGCGTTATGAGCGAGAGAGCAACGAGGAAATAAAAGAGAGCGAGAAAGGAGATGGTCGAAGACAGGGAAAAAGAGAGAGAAGAGTTTGTGTACGTGAAGAACAACGGGAACGGGCACAAGTGACGAAGAGATGGAAAAAGAAGAGAAGAGAGTTGTCGGGAATGATGGATAAACAAGTGACAACAAAGCAGAGATAAACAGGGGACTGTTGCGGGAAAACGCGTATAAAAGCAAAGCGACGAAAGCGCCTGCTTTTTTCGCCGTTCCCTCCACCCGTAGGTTTCGCCTCTCTCTCTTTCTCTCACTACCTTCCCCCGTTTCCCTTTGTGCACGTACCCAGCAAAATGACACAATTTTTTCGGTGTTTTTTTGCCGTTACTCAACGGCGCTCACGGCATCGCTTTCGCACCTCTGTAGATTTTTGTTCTTCGCTTCTACGCTCCATATTTATTTCGCAAAGAACTTTGCTCAAAGTCAACGGTCAGCTGTACGGATTTGAAGGACCGAAAAGCAACGAGGACGGTGCTCGCTCGATGTATCGCTCGTACATTGGACTCTAATCGGGATTCTCCGTTGGAATCCAATATACGAATCCTAATTGAATACTGAAGGATTTCCACTTCATCGAACAGAATCCGATACGATCCTTGATGGATCACATCGCATGCTGCACATTGAATTTTCCAAAGAAAACATATTGATACACAAAATGAGTGGATCTTAAGGTTGTTATGCGGTTTAGCCATCGGGGGTGAAGTACGAGGGGAGTGGCATATGCTTATGCACGAAGCAGATTGACTGTTACCAACGTTTAGCTTTCAAATAATGGTCATTAAACGTGCGTTTTCGAACTATTTTTCTACATTTATTTCTAAAAATATGCGTTTTTGAACATTCGGTGATTACATTAAGTTTTTTCATTACTTTGTATGGTTATTTTCTATAACTTTTTCTCGCTCAATTGACGCGAAACGATTTCGCAACGTCGTGAATCGTGGTATATCATAATGCCCAGGTTGGCAGAAGTGTCGCGAAGTTAGAGACATATGCGCCCCGTTCGTAACCTCAATATTGTAATCAGTAAAAAAAATCCGCTGGAAAAAAAAGTGTATACTAATGCTGTCTATAATCTCGAGGAAATCACAAACTTGAATAATTTACCGATATTGTAAAAAAAATGTATTTATGAAAAAAAAATTCGCGTTATTGTGCCTAGAAATGTCTAGAAATGTATAATTTGTGAACATAGTTATCCAATTAATATTAAGTAATTATTACTAATTAAGAGAATAAGTACCAATAATATTCGTTGTTAATTATCCTGACCGAGTAGTTTGAGGTTCCCGGGCATAATTACCGAATACCGATAAGATAAGTAGCATTGCTGCCGTCTACGACGTTGCCATGATTGCAGTCTAACATTTTGTGTGCTTGATTTTCGTACAAATTCGCTATCAAAAACATTAGTAATTTGATAACGGTACTGTGGATCCTCATTTTCACGGTATCAAGGGTTAGTCCGATAATTAGTCGAACCGTACCTATTTTTCAGCTCCGTGGTAACATTGACTTAGCAGATATTAATAATGTACTGAAAAATGATCGGGTGTTTTCCATAAGCGTAATGTAATTAGTCCACGAAATATGTCGGGTTGCCGATTTTTTTTTTCCACAAAACGGTACTGTGGATCGCATTCAAACTGCACAGGATGATCAGCAAAGAGGTCATCGTGGTCCAGAAAAAAATGCAGCTCGGTGGTAACATGTTGACTTAACCCCATAACAACATTAAAAAAAGTATAAATCGCTTGAATAAGTATATCTCATAGATCGATTTAAATCACATTACAGAAAATCCGCTGCGATTATCCTTTGTTACTTATTTTACGGCACTTTGACATATCTCCACACACGTGCATGCCCACGAGGCGTGCCGGTTATGTTTCAACACGCCGAGCTTTTTCTTGTGACTTTTCAGATATTTTCAATTCGAGCGTGGTAAAAATTCAAACAGCGCAGAATCCAATTGGATCCCAATGAGGACTCCCTAATCGCGGTGTCCCTAACAAATCCTTATAGAGATGTGGGTGTATCTTGGGACTCCCCAACCAATTTGTGCATGGGATCACAAAAGCATAGTTTTTTGGGTGATCTAGGAAATTCCGGGAGAGAATTTCAAATAAAAATTCTCCAACGACGTCACTCAGGAAATAGCGCGGAATCCACTTGGATTCCAATGTGGACTCCGTACGCGCGGCATCCCTATCAGATCCTACTAAATCCTTGTAGGCATTCAATAGGATCTGGCGACTCCCCAACACACTTAGGCACGGGTCGTTGCACGTGCAAACATAAATAATATAAATGTTGATAACCACAAAAATTGCGTTTACATTTGTTCTCGCGGATAACGACAAAAGTCCTTCAGGGGTACGTTTTGGGCAAGTGTATCCCATAATCCATTTCGAATTCTCCAGCTGCCGAGCTTTGTTCAGCAAGACCCCGATAGCCTCGACCACTTTTGCTTGTCATAATAATAACGAGAGCGGTAAATTTTCCTCGATTCTCTCGAAGTACTATTTCGCTGAGGTCGCTTCGACAATCTTCTCCCACCGGATAGAAGGTCGAAAATTTTATTTTCCGAAGCGGGATCAGGTGAAGCGACGACAGGGATGGTAATAATTTGCATATGCCGAACAACATTGAGATTCGGGAAAGTGCGGGATCTGCCGGGAAAAGTGGACGAAGCTTTTAGCGCATTCGCATATGCAAACTGAGCGTCCGTTTCGTAGGGTAAATATACATTCGCTCGTGATCACGGCGAGGCACAGTGTGTGTCCCGAAAGGGCGAGGGCGGAATAATGCGGCAAGAAAAACACGAGTAAAAACAAGATTTACCTTGCGGTCGCGATCCAACGTTCCGCCGGATGGAAAGCGGGCGATGAAAACCGTTATACCGAAAAGAGCTCGCGCGATAGGGATGAAACGGGGATAAAACTCGAGAAGCAGCGTGGTAACGGGGCAGGGGGGGGGTTGAAAAGAGAAGCTAACGCAATTCTCTCAGAGCGGACGTGATTGATGCACGCCAGAGAGTTTCCTTCAATTAGCGAGAGGCTTCTACTATTCACCGTGATATTAACGATTCGATTAAGGTAAAGCGCATTTTTCGTAATTAACCATAGCACAACTTCGAAAAAGCTCAGAAGAATCATTTTTCCTTTCGGAGAACATCGTAAACCTGGTTTTCGAAAACTCGACAGGAAAGTATCCGTCCAGGTTGATCAGGATCGAGATATGGATCGAAAAAGAAAAATAACTCGCCCAGATCAGCCCATTTCGGATCTAGCGGAAATGGTAATTAGTAGAAAAAGTAAAAAATGCGTGTTATTTTTACCCGACTCTCATTTCAGCAAAAACGCCATGATGAGGTTCGTCTCATACCTTCATAAAGCTAGCAGCGCAAAGTCCCCAAAAATAATTTAAGGCGGGCAACCACTTTAGAAGACCGAAAATTAGATGATATTTTGGATTTTTTTTTATTGTGAAACAAAACGGAAATTTCCGGAACTCTGACAATAATTTATTCATTTTTTCATACATATCTGGTAATTTTTTCAAGTTATTTCATGCGATAATTAAGGTGTAATCTGCTGTGTGCCTTGGCGTGTCCTCATCGTCGTTGTCGATTTGCGGGAATTGTGCAGCTCGGCATTCGCATCTGAAATAGTCCATCAAATTTTTATACCATCTTGAGATGTTTTTTGAAAACAGGAACCTCAATTTTGAAAAAAAAAAATCGAGAATTGAATGTTGGAACGTGATTGAAAAAGAAATGATCGATTTTTAGCATTTTTTCCCCGGCATTTTGCAGTAATAAATATGTTTCAAACAATCTAATCTTTCCAACTTTAGGTTCATGTTTTGATAAATGATTATATGTAAACGTGTTCCAAATTTGAAGATGATCCATCAATTAGTTTTTTAGTTATAATTCCCGCAAATTGAAAAAATGTCGTTTCGAGAAAAACGCGATTGAAAGTTTTAGTATATGTAAACCGTTACGCTACCTGTTCTCACTGAATCATCTGTCACTAGGTCACTCTCCAATATTTTAACTCGACATTTCTTTCACATATTTTCGAATATACAATATACTCGAATGTACACTCTGAGAAAAAGCAAAATAAAGTCGTTTTGACCCGTCACAGTGGTTGGGAGTCGAGCGGAGAGTCTTTATCATTTATATATATACCGTTAGAAGGAATTCGAATATCGTTTTGAAATTTTCAGGGTGTATTCTTAAGATATTTTGCTAACGATATATGAAATAAAAAAATTGATTTTCCGAAGCATTTAAAGTGGTTGCCCATCTTAAGTTGTAGCAAAATGTGCTTTTATGTGCCTTTTTTGTGCTGCTGCGAGGTTCGTTTCATCGAGCCGGATTTCCGAGTCCGGGGTTGGAACCTCGGGGCAGCCGACGTTGCCTTGTCGAGTAACTATTTCCAAAACAATTGCCACGGAATTTCATAAATAATAAACCGCGTTAGTTCGATCGCCGAGGAGTGTGCGAAGGACGAGTAGTGAAACGAAACAAAAAGTATCAGAGCTGAGTGGTCAAGAGGGAGATGAGTGGAGGGTTGTCAAAAAAATTCGTGGCCATCGGGGGGATGGCTTCTGGGTGGCTGGTCGTCGCGAAAATTCGATGGGAATGAAAAAAAAAACGAACGAAAAAAATTGTATACAGTTATATTTGTATGCGAAGGGTGTATGCGAATGTGAAGGCAGGTAAGGTATCGGAGGGTCTACGGGAGGCCGTAGAGTCCAGTCGACGGCAGACTATATAATTTCCCTTGAGGGAGATCGGGATAGGCGATACTGAAGGGGGTTTGTGGGAAGAGGAATGATAGGGGGTGTGAGTGTTGGCCAGGGGGCTTCCGAGAGATCGGCTTGTTGTCCAGGTGAGGACAGGCAAGCGTTGTAGCATATGCTCATCGGCTAGCCCATCAGCGTATCCATCCTCAACCACAATCGATTATTATCTTTCCAATTTACACAGCAACGCTCGCCCTACAGCGCACCTATACAAATCCTCATCGGAGCCTCCTCCTAGCGTTTATCTCTGAAGTCAAGCCACCCCACTGATACAGCAACTAGACGGGTCTTTTTCGAAAAAAACTCAACCACTCGGAGCATCACGAAACAAACTACTGCTTTTCATCAATCATACGTCTTCAATGTCAACAAAGCCTTCCCTAACTTCCGTCATCATCGAATATCTCACTGAGAAAGCATTCAACGCTTTCATCGAATATCAATATACAAAAGTACCTGCTTGTCATCGTTTTGGTACCAAACGAGGGGCTCAATACCGGCAACATCATCAGATCAGATGATCGATCATTGACAAAGTCTCATTGGCAATATCGATCCGTTTGAAAAACGCTTTCGCCATCAACGTTTAAGAGCTTTCCAAGTTGAGGACGAGGCGCGAAGCAGGTGATGCTTGAAATGAAGCACGGAAAGAACGACGCGATCGAAGTGATCCGCGGTTGACATACTGGACCGCTAATTCGTTTTTCATGTTAGTCGATAAATGCAGAGCTTGAAAGCTCTGGACTGCGAGCGAACTCGCGAGTCTGTGACATTGAACGAAATAAAAAGATTCCTTCGATCGGTTCAATTCACGATGGGATATATTCAGTTGGATCAATTGTGCTTTGACGATGGCTCTCGCAGGCGTTTGAAAGATCTGAACAGCTGTGGATTGCGCGCTGGACTCGAGCTTTTCGTTTCTCCTATTTTAAATAATAATCAATGTTATTTTAAAACCCTTTCAATTGTCGCCGATTCTTCGATCATTGTTTTCCGCTCCTCACCTGCCACGTGGTCGTCGTCTTCGCTATCCTCATAACGTTTCCGTTCTTATCTTCTCACTTGTGAAGTTTCGTCCCGGCGATACTTTGAAAAAGAAAGCGTTCGGCTTTCCACCGAAGCGAAGCAGCCAGTCTCATTTTATAAAATCTTTGACACGTCGACCCTATCGCGAACCACACGGCAACGAGAGAGAGAGAGAGAGAGGGGGGTGTCAGTCATTAATAACTTTTTAGGTGGCAGATTTCGCGCGTATTAATCCACCATATTATACCAGCATTCCGGAGAAACGAGAAGGGATCGTCGTCTCGTCGTCCTTATTTTCCTCGACCCCCCTCTGGTCGCCCTCGCCGTTCGTACCGGCGTTGCGAGACTTCCGCACCCCTGCGACTGTAGCTTGCACCCTGAGACTCGCCGGATAGCTGAGTCGACGTCTCCTTAATGAAAAATCTGAATCTCGGGGTCCTCTAACTCTCTCTCTCTCTCTCTCTCTCTCTCTCTCTCTCTCTCTCTCTCTCTCTCTCTCTCTCTCTCTCTCTCTCTCTCTCTCTCTCCCTCCCTCCCTCCCTCCCCCCCCACCCTCACCGCGATGTCGGCTCTTCTAAGTCTTTCGGTATACACGCCCGCCACAAATTTCTGTTCTCGTGAACAGAAAAACAACCGATCCAAAGCTCGAAGTCAAAACCTTAAGGACTTTTGCCACCAAAATCGGAATGCTTGTAGACGATTGAAATTGATATCAAGGAGAGATTAATTCAGAATGCATTAACTGTGCAAAAATTAATCCGTTTTACAACATAGTTTCGGAGATTTTTAATGTTTAAATTGAACCTTTATCCATTTGGTGATTTACATGGCACTCCGTGACGAGTAGTTACAGGGCTGTAGGGGCTAAAATAATACTTTGACTTAAATGAAAAACTGAGCAAACCGTAATTATAGTGTTAGGAATGGCGTGGCAAAACAATTAAGCGGTTTCTCTACTTCGTTCATTAATAATAACCAAAAAAATGTGAATGTTGAGCCCGAACGGTTTGTTTTCGGATATGAACGAAACTTGTAGGTTAAACGTGACAACACTGCGTTCATTGGCTCTGCAGAGTGAGCTACTCACAATCAAGCATCAACTAGCGGGTATTTTAAAAATCGGCGGGTGTTTGAAGCGTATGTAGTATCACGGCATTTGAACTTAATAAGAAAATGTATTTATTTATTTGTCGACTCGACATTTTTTAAGTTTTATCGACTTTGTCGAATCAAAAGCTCTTTATAAAACGTTGAACTATTTTCGCCGTGTAAATAACCTGAAGTCGACGACGCTTTAGCGATGATCAATCGTGCCAATGGCAGAAACGGCCGTAATGTCTTTCGGGACTACGTTTTGGGCAAGTATACCTTATCATCCATTTCGAATTCTCCAGCTGCCGATCTGTTTACAAGCTTTTATTTAACTTGCTTCGTTTGTATGTCTGTCTTTCCAGTTCGAAATTCGTAATCCATTTTTCAAGCACTTGCTGGCATCCGATTGAGCTGAAATTTTTGTTTTGTTATCATGACCCCTTTTCATTACACATAATAACGAGAGTCTGATTATGGTGCTGAGAAGTGGGAACTGAAATTTCCTAATGGCAAATGGCAGGACAATCGCGTTTGGGCTCATTAACTTTGTTGACTTGAGTACTATTTATAATTACACTACTATAAAGTTTCCCGCGAAACCTTTATTACCTAAGGTAAGGTTTTTCATTACGCCGATGTCTGAATCGCGTGGAAGTCTGGCATTGCAAATGATTAAACAAATGTATTATACTGAAAAGTATAAAACAAAATAAACGTAAAAAAACTTTTTGAAAACAAGCTTTTATTTAAAAGGTTCTGTACTGAAAAGTAAAAAATAATGTTGAGTACCATTGAAAATCAAAACAGTATAACTGAAGAAAAGTCCCTTCCTTGGTCACTCATCATAGGTACAAGTACTTAAAAGGTACATAAACGTAGATGTTTTGAAAATAAGAAAAATAAACCTTAAAAGCTTGAAGCGTCAAACGTCATAAGTACTAATACTCCTTCAAAATTTCTGAAAAAGCCTGAAGCTTTTAAAATTTATATTTCATATTTTACAAACATCTACCTTTTAAGTACTTGCGGTCATGATAAGTGACCATGGAAGGGAGATTTTTGTAATTATACTGTTTTGATTTTCAATTTTACTGAACATTATTTTTTTACTTTTTCGTACAGTACCTTTTAAATAAAAGCTTGTTTTAAAAAAGTTTCTAGGTGTATTTTTTTTAGCAGGACCTCGATAGCCTCGATCACGTGTACTTGTCATAATAATAACGAGCGCAGTCTGTGTCATATAGATTCTGAAAAAAAAACTTTATTTCTATGACGTTACATTGTCATAAAGATAAAACTGTAACATATTTATATTCAATTGCGAAAATGATAACTATTCAAATCATTTCCTGGCCAAGAAATATTGTTCAACAATATTACGAGTTGGAAATTGCCCAATAATAATTGATTTTTACTTGAAATTTTATTCACAAGAAGTTGGCAGCCTGCCGAAAACTCTTTGTATTTTTATCCGCACTCATGCAACTGAGAAATGGCATCGAAACATCTTAAGCATTCGAATCAATGTTCATCACCCACCCCTTTTACCATTTTCACCAAAAACCAGGCTTCGCGCAAAATGTCTGTACCATTTGTGCCCTTCGGCTCTTACGGAGGACAGGCAGCCTATAAATGGACAGCGGAGTTTTCCAAGCGTGTGAGGAGCAGCTTGCACCCTTGGGGTTGATTTTTGGCTGAGATGGCTCCCCTTTCTTGCTCTCTCTGTCTTTCGGAATCGAAGGACGAGAAAATCCTTTCCGCCCTCGTAATACCGTTGCATTTTCATGGACGATTATATATATATATATATATATATATATATATATATATATATATATATAAGATTATGTGCATATACGAACGAAGGGAAAAGGACGCGGAGCGCAGAACTGTCAGAGAGATAGAAAATGAAGAAAGCTTGCACTTGAGGATGGCACGGTCTCCAGTCTCATCTCTATATGCATTAAATATATATACACATATATGAATACAGGAACATGAACTCGGAGTATTGTACCTCCTCAGTTTTCTCATTTCTGTTTGCCCGAGAGCCTAAACGGGCATAATGTGCTCGCGTGGCAAATTAACAAATGTACCATAGAAATGAGAGAACGCGCCGAGGCCTCATCCTCAGCCCTTTTCCCGTCAAATTCTCCCTCTTCAACCCTTTCTCTTGCTGTTTTCGCTCATGGCCTCCCCTCATCCTTAACTCTTTCTCTCTCCCACTCCCTCCGACTTTTTCTCGCTCTCTCATTTCCTTTTCGATGTTGCGAAACAGAAGAGACTGCAAGACCCTCGTAAACCAAGTAGCCGTGATACATGATTTGGACGATTTACGAGGGTGTATATTATATCGTCACTTGGGTGACGGCGACATCATCGGGACGAGAATTTTAGAGGAGCAAGGAGACAGTCTTAATATTTGCACATACATATGGGTGAATATACGGGTTGTTAGGAAGGTCGATGCAAAGCCTTAAGGGGGTGGTAGGTCACCAGGTTAGGAACACATCTAACCTAGGTTACCTTAGTCCAAAGTCCGAGGATTTCGAGTTATGATGGTAATATGATTTTTGGAACAATTCCCGAAATTAGGTACTAACTCCTTTACCTCTCATGTTAATGCAATTTTTTTAACAGCATTAAAATAAGAGGTATTTTTATTTTTTGACAAGTTTCTAATTATTCTACACGTCTCATTTAGTTAGTTGTGTGGATACAGATGATTGTATTGGTGTTTATCGATTGAATACACATTAAGCTAGGATGCAAATAAGCTTTTAGTTACCAATTATTGTCTGTTTGGAACATTATGAACGAGTCAGTACCTAATTTTGGAAAATTTTCCAAGCATCATACTTACCATGATAACTCGAAATCCTTAGACTTTGGACTAAGGTAACCTAGGTTAGATATATTCTTAACGAAATGACCTATCACCCCCTTAAGACTTTGCATCGACTTTCCTAACACCCTATGTATATATATATACACACAGATGAGAGAAAGGACTGTTGATTATAAACAACGTTAATTATCAGCTCTAGTGGCTTGTGTTCAGGACGAGCCTTGATGTGTTTTTTAAGGGATGGTTAGTTTGCAGAAGAAAATGGTCTTCGCAGTCGAATGTCCTTTTCGACCGGCGTTTTTTCGCTGAATATCGACACTTTCACTTTAAACAGTGGGCCTTTTTTCAAACCCAATGTTTTATTAAATCCTTTGTCCAAACACTAGATGATTTCATGCGAAAATTCAATGCGTTTGATTTTATTAAATTTCGGATTATATATTTCCGAGCAGCAGTGGTCACCGCGAAGTGCGTTTTTAAAACAGCGGTTTTAATACAAAAACTGTAAGATACATAAAACCATACGCTCATGCAAACAACATCGCTAACCTGCACACGTTTTTCCAGAACGAATTCAAAAAAATTCCTTTCTTTCCCAGCCCCGAGCTAGGTGTAAGCTGTTAAGCTAAAAAACCACTCAGCCATTTTTTTCAGAAACTTTATCGAAGATCTACAACCTTAATCTGAAAACAAAAGGATCATGATAAAAATGGGGAAAAAATGAATTTCCGTTGTGTTGCAGCGACGAAAGCTGCACCGCCATCAATTTAATAGTAACCGTGAACAATAAGTTCGCGAGTGTAGTCTATTTTTGTTTTATGACTATGGACAACCTACGCAGTGGAAGCTGAAGGAAAACAACCAAAGATAAAACACTGTTGGTTGAGGCTCATTTTTCAGGTCAACGTTTCATCTTCTCTATCGTTATATTCCCTTGTACTTCCTGAGGTTGGTGAACGGTGTTTTTTGTTGTTGTCAGATCGTCTCATTCCGAGGCGCGCAGACATTTTCATTCGCTGGACTTTTTCACCGACTCATTCTGCCATTCCGCAACCCTTATTTTTGAATGGCGAGTGGGGACGAGGTCGAGAATGTGACCCTTGACCCGCTTGGCGCGTCGTTCGTCTCAAAGACACGGGACATCCCTTGGACCTCCAAGAGCCACGCGCGTCACAAGAGCGGGAGAGGGAAGGGGGAGAGAGAGGGGGAGAGAGAGAGAGAGAGAGAGAGAGAGAGAGAGAGAGAGAGAGAGAGAGAGAGAGAGAGAGAGAGAGAGAGAGAGACAGAGAGAGAGAGACAGAGAGACAGAGAGACAGAGAGACAGAGAGACAGAGAGACAGAGAGACAGAGAGACAGAGAGACAGAGAGACAGACAGAGAGACAGACAGAGAGACAGACAGAGAGACAGACAGAGAGACAGAGAGACAGAGAGACAGAGAGACAGAGAGACAGAGAGACAGAGAGACAGAGAGACAGAGAGACAGAGAGACAGAGAGACAGAGAGAGACAGAGAGAGACAGAGAGACAGAGAGACAGAGAGACAGAGAGACAGAGAGACAGAGAGACAGAGAGACAGAGAGACAGAGAGACAGAGAGACAGAGAGACAGAGAGACAGAGAGACAGAGAGACAGAGAGACAGAGAGACAGAGAGACAGAGAGACAGAGAGACAGAGAGACAGAGAGACAGAGAGACAGAGAGACAGAGAGACAGAGAGACAGAGAGACAGAGAGACAGAGAGACAGAGAGACAGAGAGACAGAGAGACAGAGAGACAGAGAGACAGAGAGACAGAGAGACAGAGAGACAGAGAGACAGAGAGAGAGAGAGAGAGAGAGAGAGAGAGAGAGAGAGAGAGAGAGAGAGAGAGAGATGAAACTCCCACCGAATTAAGCCTAAGCTCGTTGTAATAGTTGTAAGACTCGCGAGACTCTCGGACTGGGAATTACAAACGGGAATTGTTTTCATTAGAGAGCACCAAGCGCCAGGAGAACTCACGAGTATATACTTGAGCGACGATCGTCCTCGTAGTCGGTTCGTTTTACGAACGTCCAACTAAATAAACTCAAATGCCTCGCGTATGTACGTTGTGTGAAGATAAACGGCACTACGAATTTCCGAGACTCTACCGTTCACATGTCGACCTGTAAATGTGGCCTCCTTTTCCTTGTACCTTTGTCTATGAGGAGTAGAAATCGTAAAAGAATGGCCGGTTCAACTCTTATTATTGCTGAAATTATTTACACGGCCGATTTTTTTTACGATCTCGTCTCTTCACTTCTGCACTAGGGCACAAGGAATACCGACGGTCATATTTTATCGAGTTTTCGTTTCAGTTATCATCGCAAACTCGATAAAACTGCGCTCTGTTGTTACCCGGCTGAGCGGTCACCCATCCAAGTATTGGCCAACGCTGCTTCACGCGGGCGGTCGTCAGAGCCGCATACCGACTAGGCGTTCTCTAACGTCGATGGAGAAAATGTACTCCAACTTCGAATAATCCAGTTTGGTTCGTTTTGCGGCCCATTAGGGACCTAAAAGTTCTAATTCGCAACAATAGGGTATTGACTATGTTAAAAATAGTATGGATCATTCTCTTGTCTTCCTAAATAATATAGTGTCTAAAAAGTATTTTCTATCATTTTATCAAAAAAAAAAATGCATTATTTTCGTTTATGTCAATTTTTAAATTAGATAAATTTGAACGTTTGGTCACGTGGACGAAAACGCTCCAGAATTTGTTGGATCGCTAGTGACGTCACATGCCAGTAAACAGATTTTCATTACGAGTCCCGTGACGAGTAATGAGCGATTTTCTAGTTTATATCAGTGTACTTCTGAATTTTTGGAATTTTTTTGGTAATTTTTTTTTTGGAAAATGTGTGCAGGTTTACCCATTTTTGTTTTGATAGTAAAGGGTATAATTTCAAGTTTCTTTGGCAATTTTTTTATCGGAAAATATTTATAAACGACGGAGATACGGTAAATTGCACAGACCTCTGTGCAAAAAAGGTCCTTCGCGGTGACTACTCCTGCTCGGGAACAAATCATCTGACATCAAGAAACCAAATGAATTTAGTTTTTGTACCGTATTATCTAGTCTTTAATCGAGAGATTCAATAAAATAATGATTTTTGAAAAAATGGTCGCCGATCGAAAGTGATCGTCAAAATTTCGTCAAAAAAAACACTCTATTTTCTTTGATATAAAAAAGAGTGTGCATTGAAAAAAAAATCCTTCGATTGAGGACTGCCTTTTGATATACAAAAAATGTCTGTGAAATTTGAAGCAGATCGGTTTAGTTGTTTTTGAGATATTTTGGTCATCGATTCTGAAAAAGTAATTCCGAGAAAAACGCGTTTAAAGTGTTTACCTGTAACGGTAAAGTGGTAAGCGGACCTACCTGTAAGCGCTCATAACTCCCCCAATTTCCAACTTGAAAGTTTCAGAGAATATTTTTGAAAGGTTGTATTATAAGAATCCGTCGAAAAGGAAAAAACGATTTTTTTCGAAAAATCTAACTAGGTGTAACCCCTTAAATAAGAATGGATAGGAAGGTTTGCTGTGCGACAACTCAGCGGCGATATAGGTCCTTTACCTTGCTTACTGGCATGTGACGTCACAGGCGTCACGTGACTACCCATCTGTCAACGGGAGCGTTTTGGCGGTCTGGTTGAATACTTAAATTTTTATGCCGATTTGCATCGTAAATACTGACATTCACGAAGATAAAAAAATATTGTTAGCATAATATAAAATAATTAACCATTTAAGATTATTTCCGTATAACAGTAAAATATCCCATTATCGATCGTATCCGCGGATGAAATCCGCTTACGACACGCGACAGCGATCCATCCTTTTTTTGTCACGCCGAGAACGGAGCACGGAGGAAAGATCCTTCAAGTAACAGCGAAACACACCGCCAAGGTGGAAACAAAATTCTCGTTTTAATTGCATACAATAATTTATCGGAGCAATGCAAAACTACGCTTTTTTCCCTAATGAAATTTGTTTCATTAGAATAAATTTCATTCAATTCTTGCGTCTCTAGTTACGTTACCGGGGATTTTTCTCTTTAAGATTATGAACTGTGGATCGACGAAGGGTGAGTACATATATTACCGGAGAATGTACTCGCAACTGGAGAGCCAGAGAGGGCGAACTCTCCCCGCTCTATACCTTTTTTTCTCACTTCCTTCTCTTTTTTTTCTCTAATTTCAGCACGTTTCCGCAGTCGAGTAGAAATACGACTCTCTTTCCCGCGCGCTTATCCCGCCGTACTACACTTTTTTGTACCTCCTGAAGGATGGAGGTTGAAGGGTCAGGGCAAAGAGAAGGCAAGGGTAATCCGTTCAAGAACACGGTGAAAAAAAATATATACCTACATAAAAACTCTCTAACACGGTAATGTACAACTAAAAAACAAATCACACAATCAATTAGGATCCTTTTCAAACTCACCCTCCATAGTAATTCAAGATGGCAAAGCGATTCAAATAATTAAAGAGTTCCCTCATCATCCATTCGCAATTACAAAACAACTAATTGATCTTCAGTTGGCAAATAATTCAACATATAAATAGCTGGAGATAGACAAACGTCGTATTGTTCATTTTCCTTCTACAAGAAGCATTATCGTCACGCGAAAACATGAAAATACCCACAGTCACACACACAATATTAAAATTAAAACATAAACAATTGAATACATGCGATACAGGAGCTTGAAATTGCAAGGACGGATTGACTCGAGGCATGAAGTGAGAGTGATTAATCACGGGGCAAGACAGAATGCAGCAGGCTCGGTGCTAAAGAAATTAGAGGGTCATAAAGCAAGATAGGTGGCATATAAGGGACGAATAATAACGAAATCGCGAGAAGCAGAAGGCAGGCAGCGATATCGCGGCTTCCTCTCACGAAATACGTACATATATCTACACCTAAACACACATGTATACGTATACATAATTCACGAAATACATGGACTATACATTCTATATGTATGCATGTACACGTATTACTCTCAATTATCGGTTTCTCGTGCCGCCGGAATATGCTGCCCGGGCTAAGGCTACTTGCACTGTTACATCGCGAATTGAATATATAGGATGAATATGTATGCACACACACTTATTCAGCCTGTGTATGTGATTCACCATAGTGATAGCGCAATAGCCATATTCCGGGCTATATATATATGTATATGTATATATATATATATATATATATATATATATATATATATATATATATATATATATAGAGAGAGAGAGAGAGAGAGAGAGCCAGCTTGTACGCGACGTATGCATCAAGCCCCTGGATGTTCATATGCCCCTTATGATATAAATATATACTTGTATGTAAATGCTTATACTTATGTATATGTAAGAGATGGTATATGCCGATGTGCAAAACGATAGAAAGGAAGAGAGGAAAATAGAAAGGGAGGGGGAGCTGGAGAGAGAGAGAAAAGAGGAAAACGCATACGTATTTGCACGAGGGAAATGGGGCTAAGAATAGGTAACCGTTCAGACGATCGGATATAGCTAAGACTTTGCGCGCATATAAGCGAGCGGGTCATTGGCATTAGGGGTTGGTGGGGTGTGTGATATGTTTGCGAGAAAGCGCGATTTTACCGATGTTCATTGTATGTCTTCAAACGGAGTCCAACCTACGTTGATGTCGTTGCCCGTGACTCTCTCCCTTTTTCTCGGTTAATCTTTCCATCTGATTCTCCCTTGATGCGCTAATGAATGAGAACTTACGATGAATTATTGTACAACAGCGGGGAATAAGAAGATTCCGGCCTGAACGGTGTTGCATGTGTACAGTGAAATAACACAATAAGGACGAGGTTCTGTCTCGATGAAATATTAAAGCGACCTTCGAAATGGGGAGTGCAGGGATTATGAAGAGCGACGCTGTCACACAAGGCCTGTTCGAGACGTTGGAGGAGGGGGCAGGGTATCGCATGTCGGTTTTTTTACCGATTGCAACTATGCTGGTGGCCAACGCTAGCGAAGGCGACGTTTGGTGTACGTCTTTGGCGTTCTCCAGTGACGAGTTGGCCTGGAATGATACTTGGATGGGTGGATGGCTTGCAGGAGGCAGGCTAAGTTCCCAACTGAGTTGTACAACTAAAAGTCGATCAAACGTAGTTCGTACATCGGCAAACGTTTTCAGAAGTTTCCATGTGCCCTCATCGTGCGAATGCCATACAGCATTGGGAAGAATGGACAACAGGTTTGTTGTCCATATGGGGACAACAGACCCCTGGGGATCTTTCAGGAACTAGGGGAAGTGAAGGACCAGCAAGAAGGAAAAGGTAGGAGAGATCGCAAAAACCTAAGAGGGAAGGAACATTTAATTGATAAAAAAATGTAACGCTGATGACACCAAAAAATGTAACGCTGATGACAATCACTCATGCGACCGTATTTTTAGCCGATATTACCGATCAAGTTCTAATTTTCCTTCATCAACACACCAACGCAGAATTCTGCCAAAGAGTAGATCGGTACTGATTACCACTCTTCAGGAAAGAGTACTGATCACGTTTTACAGCTGTCTCCATCGTATCTGTTCCACATCCTGGCTTGTGAATATGCCATAAAAACCAATTACTGCGCCAAAGCCAATTAAACTCAAATCAATTTCATCTACGTGATGGCAGCACCAACTGGTGACACACTGATATTATCTTCGGTGACTGATCATTATTCAGTATCGAATTACATTTTTGATAAATTACAAAGCAAACATTCAATCGTTCGTATTCGTATATTGTATGAGACATCGAAACGTGATTGCAACAATTGAGAACAGACATAAAGTCTGAATGCTGACGTACCGTTGTGCAAATAAAAACAAGAAGACCTTCTGGATGGAAGAAAACGTTAGTTTCTGTACATCCGGGCTTGTTCAAGGTGAGACTTGGTTCGACTGAGATATTTGGATCAGATACTGTGGAGTTACTTTGGATGATTCCACGTTAGGTTAAATGATGTGCGAGGAGCTCTTTTGTTCGACATCAATAAGAATTCTTGAGGTTAGTGTTAATTCGATCAGAATAAATGGAGTCAGCGTAGTCCGGCATATATTATCAAGGTCATTGGACATGCAAATTTAAGGCTATTTTCCTTTTATGGTATTTACTTGTTCGACTTTGGTTCCCATTTCTTTCCCCAATACTGTTTCTTGATTCCTTTTGAAGACATGTCAATAGCTGTTGACGGTACGGCACAGGTTGCACTTGTGTTTGAAGCCGCGCTGCTGTCACGGTAATGCTAAAAAAATCCTGATGATCTAAAATCATTGAGCATGTCGAATACCCGATCTCTCTCATTTCCGGCGAAAAGAACAGTCGCACGCTTCTCGCCATTCTAAATTGAGAAGCGAAAAATAAAGCCTGCGAACCGTAAACTTGCACTTCGCTGAATCATCAATCTATACGGTTGGCTCTTCAATCATCCTCCATTAATCTCGATCTTGTATACAAAAAAGTGTATATGGAGTTTGCTGCTTGTTTATTTGCGGGCTTAAAAAATGCAATACTTGAGGCGATCGTCCCATGTGGCATGGGATGATCGGTCCTGAAAATCGAAAAATGTTTTTTTTTTCACCAATTGCAAAAAATGTGTGCGTGTTATGTGGATCCGGCATAGCAGACTAATGGTGACTTAACATTTTCTTTGTGTAAATCGTACTTGAACTTTGAAACGCGTTTTTCTCTAAACTGTATTTTTCAAATTGGCTTCTGTGATATCTAAAAAAAATATTAAACGGATTTCGCTGAAATTTTTATGGTATAGCCAGCACATCTAAAGTTCTCACCCGAACTAGAATATTTCTGATATCTGCCATAGTTTTTTTTTAAGTTAAAAAAGTCGAAGAAAAATGACGAAACTTGGAACTTAACTATTAAAACCGTGCCAAAAATTTAATTTTCGATCATTTGACTTTCTTATTTGACTTTGACTTAGCTATTTTGATAGTTCTCCTATAGCCTTAGGTCTACAAATTAAAATGCCGTTTAAGTTTTTTTATTTCAGATGAGCAAAACCTCCATAATCATGGCAGCCGTCAACCAACTTTTTTTACACATGAGTGTCTCCCGAATGGTGTAAATTCGATTCAACTCGTTATTTTTATTTAATGAAATTCTAAGGGACTGTAAAAATGTTAAATGTGTGGTGGAAATTCGAAGATGTTTTAACGGTTCATCAAAAAAATCCACAAAAGGGGAAAAAATAGTTATCACATGGCATGATCCCCTTAAGAAAGAAAAAAAATCAACTTCCTACAAAAACGCCTTGATCTGCCGCTTTTCCCAAACTCAGCACGGTCTATGAGCAGTTCATGGTGAATAACAAACGAAACGAGGTTTTCTTGTTAAATGTGTAGTTCGACGCGAAATATCGCAAAATAGCGAATTTAAAAACGATGTATCATCCCACGCCTCGCAGTAGCGGGTATTTTGTTTGGGCTGGAATACGAATTGATGAA
Source organism: Ophion slaviceki (assembly GCA_944452715.1). Lineage (NCBI taxonomy): Eukaryota > Metazoa > Arthropoda > Insecta > Hymenoptera > Ichneumonidae > Ophion > Ophion slaviceki. The sequence continues at coordinate 22,408,021 of OX101790.1, read as the reverse complement.
TGTTCGAGGGATAAGAACTTGGAGAATCGAGTATCTGAGTACGGCGATCAGAGGGGGTAAATTGATTGTGGGAATTATGGCGGCGAGTTCGGCACTGATAAGATACGATCGATATTTCGCCCTACATAGCTGTACGAAAGTAAACGTATACAGCTGCTGGTAACTGTACACGGTGGGGTGCAAAGAAAAAAAAATACGCGTTGGTCCGAATAACCTAAAGGGCCTACATCTTTGAGTTTGAGTTAGAATGACACCTAAAGCCTCCGCTTGACTCGGCATCACGTCCTCCAACCTAAGTTCGGATTAGATTTCGTGTCGCAGTGATTTGGAGACTTGCTCCCTTTTTGGCAAGCAAATCACGAGAGAATGGAGCAAAAATCCGAACGGAAAAGAAAAATCTATGCAACATGTGCATCAAAGCGTGCATACAAATGAGGAAATAAACGTTAAGTTAAAAAATCCTCGCTCGGCCTTAAGCTCGGCGCTCTCGTTGTGTCTGGGTATTGTTGCTATAAAGCGATTAACGAGCCGCTTCGCGGCTTGTGGCACGTTCCTCGTAATAACAGAGAGAAACTAATCGCCTGCGTCCAGCCCGAGTCCTCGTTAATCACGAGAGACTTTTCCAAACAGTGTTATGATTGTTATCATCGTTTTTATTATTATAGAAATCATTATTGTTGTCATGCAGTGATAAAATATTTAGCTCTATGGCGTATACATTTTAGAATGGCAGAATACAATTAGTTCTAGGTCAAATTTTCGGAATCTTCGATTTCGAGATCATCAATAGCGGAATGCCACTTCCATTAACAAAAAAGAAAAAAACAGTGTGGTAAACGTAAATGCTGTAACTATAGATGATTTTGTGGACAGAGCAAACCTCCACATCATTAGCCTCTTCCAGTGACAATCAAAAGCAGCTGGTCTTATTGACATTGATCTACCGAATGCGGATCCCTTTTTGAACTCTTCAAGTCGTTTTGCCTTTGCCCTCTACTGACTTCTCAGATCCACGAAACCAAGAATAAATGTTTGCACACAATTCTTCTTACCCAATACCCTCCATTCAAAATTTCTTTGATTTTCATCGCCAAACAAAAATGAACCAAAGTCCCGACTCCGCATCACGTGTGGAGAGTAATAGCGTTTATGCGCCTATTTTTTCCAAGCTACGTAAAGAACTTCGCGGCATTTCTGCAATTATTACTACAACGTGCGAAGTGCGTTAAAAATGTGTAGGATCGTTTACCGCAAGGTTGTATCGGACGAAGGTAGAGGAAGGGGCAGGAATGCAAACCGCCTTAAAGTCTGGCTAAGAGGGGGGAGGGTGATCGTTGCCACGAACCACGAGTATTGATATGGTGGAATAAAAGCCACCGCTCTGCTGGAATATCCACGCTAATTTCTCGTTTGTGGTGGACGGATAGGCCTGCCTGGATAAAGAGGAAGAGTGAGACATAGAGAAGGAAACGGCGAGAGAGGGAGGGAGAGATTGTGGGTATGTAAAATATAGCCGCGAGAGTTTCGAGAACGTTATCGAAACATGCAACGCAGACAGATTTTGCCCACATCCGTTATATATATATATATATATATATATATATATATATATACCATATTTGGATATTTTGAGACCGATTCTCAATGTTTAAAAATAATATAATCATTTTCTTTTTAATTATGCTTACATTAATCGCGAAGTGACTTTAAAGACGTCGGGGCTCATACAATGTTGGATATAGGGACAGTTGGCCACCATGGTGACTGTACTTGAAATTGTCTTCAAAACTATTTTTTCATTCATACATGTATATATATATATATATATATATATACAGATAAGTCACAAGCAAAAGACGAGATCAAGAAAGTCATAGTGTAAGGCGAGAAATATGTACGCGCGTATCGATACACAAGCGGTGTAAAAAATCTGATGAATACCCTGTTCGGCGTATGAAATGAGATAGGAGATATCAGTCAGTCACGGACTACCGTAGAGTCGTCACGTATGTATTGAAAGACAATATAAGTAATTATACAACGAAACCTAACCGGTCTCCAGATGTTTCATTTGCAACCACAACCCATCCGCGCATCGACCATCCACCACCGACAATCCACTATTTGGAATAGTGCCTTACAATAGGTCATGCATGGCGTTCAGACACGTGAGGGGCGGAGGTTATGGGCAGAAAAAGTAATAAAGTAGAACATCTTCGAATAAATCTGTCTCCCATTAGAATTAGGAATAACTGAACGCAGATGCAACCCTAGCTTTGATGACAACTATATCGCATTTTGGACACCTTTCTACATACCTAAGATGACAGATGAGAATTTGTTTTTTTTTGTAGTGAGACGTGAAATGAAAAATCCCCAGTGATTAATCTGTAAGGACATTTTCCAGTTAGTGAGAAAGCGTTGATACGATTATTTTTGTTACTCAAGTTGAAGCTACCAGAATGCAGTCGAACAGTGTGAGGATCACTCGACAACCGTTTGGTAGGCACATACGCCTGAAGAATCTCGAGAGCCTCTCTTGCAGAAAATGTTTTTTTGCAAAGCACAAGTTGCATCAAATTTGTAAAGATTGTCCGGAATCATTAGCATTCGAGTAGGATCGTTATGTTATTTTCGGAAGTTATAGCTCCGGCTTTCAGTCCCGCAACAAATCGCCCTCCGTATCAACGCAGCGGTTAGCGTTTTGTCGCGACCAGCTGTTCGGGTGGCTCCGTTGAGTCTAGTTTAAATACTGTTATCGGGACTAGGCATTGCTCTGCAGAGACCCGTGGGACCGCGATAGCTGGCTCTTTGTCCTGTGTGTTCCAACGTGGAGTATCGAGATACCAGATGTATCTGTAACGATGACTGGGTCGGTAAGTTAAGTGATGATAAAAATCGTTTGCCCCATCGAAATTATATTTTAATTCGCTCTTCTTTGCTGTAATACTGCCGAGTGTGAATTCTCGAATTGCTCGATCTGTCCGACCGATTAGGCATGCCCAATGTCCCAAGCATCACGAGACGTCCGTTCAACGGCATTCCATTTTTATATATCCCCGACATACAATAATGAAAAGGAAAAGGAGCCTCGAGGAGTTTCGAAGTTAGTTGGCTTCAGGAGATGAGACAGTAAGTAGGTAAGAAAGTTATTTCCCGGACCGGATATGCTCAACCCTTCGTCGACGAGACTTCCCCGTCTTTGAGTCTCCCTCGGCTTCATTCCGGATGGTATCGGCCCAATGGTCCTATCCATGGTACAATCAATTCTCAAGACAGTGACTAGACATCGTTGCATCGATGATTCGCGACGACCGTTTATCGGCCAATTGTGAGAGAAAAGAGTGCAGCGCCGTGGAGAAAAGAAAAAAATCTTCGTGTTTCTGCTTATTCTGCAGTTAAAAGGAAACAAGTAAGGTTCCCAACTCTGCCAAGCCTTTTAGAAAGAAGAGAGAGCCTCGGAGCAGGGCGCACCGAGTTTAAAGGCTAAACGGACCAGGGTGCTCGCCATGCATAACAATTAGCTTGGGAAAATCATGAAAACGTTTTCGTACTCCTGCCATCGCAGTCAAGCTCTTTGCACTGTATATACGTACACGGGAGAGAGGCAAGGACGAGAGAGGAAAAGTGCAAAGAGGAGGACCGCAAAAGGCGAGGCGTCCCGACGCCCAAGAATCTTCTTCTCGCACCCCTCGAGGTCCCTGTACCCATGCCACATTCACCCTTCATCTTCACCCCGCACCGTAGAGCGCGGCACCGACGTGCCATGCCACCCTTCTCGCGCACGGAACACCGCGAGATAACGGGGAGAGTTACACGCCCTTTCCTTTAACCCTTTTCCTCCCGGTGTCTCGGGTCCCCGAGTATACCCAAAAGCACTATGTCACAGAGGTGCTCAATTCAATGAAGTTCCAGGACAGAGAATTCGATGGTCCGATTGAATTATCAGAAATCGTGTTGGGTATGATTGAATACAGCAGCCATGCTCGTTTCCATTCCTAGCGATGTGCTGACGACGTTTGTTTGAGTTTTGCAGGCTTTTTAAAGCCTACTTAGCCTTTTGGAAGCCACTTTTGGTCGACAACGAACGGATGTGCAATACAACCCTTCACAATGGAATAAAAGTACTTGGCTACGGTTGCTCAATGAGATCATTGAACAAGCTGACAAAAACGATTGACCGATGATATACGTTAGTTGTGCATTTGACTCGAAGGTTGTCTAAGAAGGACCTCTTTGTACCGGAAATAAGATTCACGTAGCAGAGAGGAAGGGTTGATTCTTGAATTCTGAAGGGTTAGGATATCGTGGCTGGTGCTATCTTAGAGTACAGTAGCCATCGTGAGCTCTCTACACGCACGTACTACCGTATTAGGCGCGGAATAATATATGAGCTACCTCTCTCGTTGTTCCTCTCCTTCTGGTACTGAAGGAGGGCGACCATTCGCAGAGTCAAATGCACCATCCAGTAAGGGGTTCACTCGGTTTGGCGTGATTTACGTCATCTTACGATATGCTTCGTGCCGGGTCGGATCGGTCACCCGTCATACATTACCAGCTTTCAAGGAAATCCCGGGGAATATCTGCGCTCTCTCTCACACGCTCTATCTCCTCCTAGCGAAAAAACACTATATAAAAAGATACCGTATGCCTGCAATATCTTGATTTATATCAGCTAACGTATAACTAAATGCCAGTGATACAGAGTTCTCGACAATTTTTCCTGGATCTCGCTTTAGCTTCCTGCTTTGATGAGTTGTTGTGTTATTATTGTTTGTATTGCGAGTGTACGTATGTACGACACGATGACGATATTCCTCGGATCTTCCGATGGCATTGTTCTCCACTGCACGTATAGGCTCGCTGCTTATTGTTTTCTTCCTTTTCTGCCTCTTGTTTTTGTTTTTTTCGATGACTCGTTCTTTTAACAACCGAGCGCGGATTCATGCCAACCTGAAGGCACTGGAAGTAGATGCGTTTAACGAACAACGTATTCTATCAATTTACGTATCTCTACTCGGTGTTTTGCTAAGTACAGGCGGTGCACCGGGATATTGCGATTTAGCTCTAAGCGCGCATGAAGAACGCCTGCACGCGCGCTCACGTTCGTGTGTGAGTGTATATTCGCTCGGCTCGACACTTTCGTTTCATAGACGCCCACTGAAACTCGCCCAACTAAACAGGAAATCCTTGTTTCAGGTAATTGGCCACGTGACTCATTTCAATCTGGCTCGAAGTATTGCTGTGGCCAAGACCGTTCAATTCGTCCCTGGAACATTCAGAACAACCGTTTGGGACTCTGTATTGACGGTTTCTCGCAAAAAGGCAGACCCGGGCTGGCCAGAGTTCATTGGTGATGCAACGCAACTGTGCTCGGTTCATTTATTTTTTATCGTGACCCACGTAGAGCGTCAGATGTATATCAGTGATTGCCAAATTATCAGCAACGATTCTCGAGGTGACGAAATCCCACGCCATTATCTCGATAACGAATATAGAGATGGGTATATCCCGGCATGGGACTCAAGCGAGGCGCTAAACCGTCAAGAGCAAGAGTAGTAAACACGTCGAGCCGGTTCCGACTGAAATATCGCCCTGCCTGGCGCGCTCTCTCCCTCTCTGCCTGTTCCTCTCTCTTTCGCTGTCACTCCAACTGGCTTCAGCGAGAAATGGAAATTGTACTCGTTACCGCGAATCGAATCAAGCCGCGCATTTCTGCATTGATCCAAAACAGTTTTGAGGCGCCGTAAAGACGCGCGTGACGATCGGTGTGACCTTGACGCGAATGCTCAATGTTTACTGTGATGTCTGCGATTACAATTCTCTACCGTACCGACGTAGATGAGGATAGTCAAATCACGGGAGGCAGTTCCGCCCGGTCCAGCGAACCACACGCACGCATAGATATTGGATACACGATTATGTATTACTGGTGATTAATAAACTTCATATCTATTAATATACCACAACTGGCGACGAGAATGGGATTCACATGAGTGAAAGTGCAGTGGAAGCAAATAAGCTAATTGAAGAGAAAAACTCAATAACGCGAAAATAGTTGCCATGAGTGATAAGCTGATAAATGGCGACACGCGTAAAGGCAGCAAGGTGCTTCGAGAACATTCGACCACGAGGCGAGACGATTGCCCGTAGCCGACACGAAAATCTCTCGATAAATGCCGGACAGAAAAGGAACCGCGTGGATCCAGACTCTGAATAAAGAGAGCGTACTGGCCGAATTGAAAAATCGCGGAATAGAGTGCGATAAAAATAGTGATTTCAATTCGTTGCGGGAACTATTGCGAAAAACAGTGAAAGATGAAATAAGTGAGCGTAAAAGACAAAGTGAAGAAGAAAGAGAAAGAAAGACAGAGAATAGTGAGTCAGAAAATCCCAACGACGAAGAGACATCGGAGCAGATAAGTCTAAGTGGGAGCGACACGAACGAAATGGCGGGCGACGGAATCAAGCTAGAGTTTTGTTTGGATAAAGATGACTGGGAGATTTTCATCGAAAGAATAGAAATGTACTTTATAGCGAAAGACATAAGAGAAGAAAAGCAAGCGGCACACTTACTAACGCGCCTAGACGAGGACGCGTTCAAGCTTCTCAAACAATTAGTCGCGCCCGGAAAATTATCAGAGAAAAGATTCCCAGAATTAGTGAAGGTGATGAGTGATCATTTAAACCCGAAACCATCAGAAGTCATGGAAAGATGCAACTTCAACATGGCAAAGCAAGAGTCAGGGGAAAGTGTAGCCGACTTCGCGGCTCGATTAAAAAAACTTGCTATGCACTGTGGATTCACAAATCTGAAAATCGCCTTACGAGATCAGCTACTGTGCGGATTGAAGGACCACGACACTAGGGTATCGCTTTTCAAAATGGAGAATCTAGACTACGACACAGCATACAAGGAAGCAGTAGCAAAAGAAACTGCCGAAAAAAATGCGTCAACGTCTTTAAATGTGCTCGAAAATAAAAAGCAAAAAAACGAAATATATTCGTTGAAGGAAATAAACAGCACCGAAGGGTGGAAAAAAGGAGGGATTAAAACCCCAATACAACAAGGTCGTACATCCAGCGGCGCTCAACCAAATCAACAAAAAAATACAGCGTGTTATTGCTGCGGGAAACCTAATCACACGAAAAATGAGTGCCGATTCCGAGAGTACGCGTGTAATGCCTGCGGACTTAAGGGCCATCTTCACCGAGTATGCCGGAAAGGACCGGCTCAACGACAACAACGACAAGTCAAGCTGATACGGGAAAACAACGAAACGGAGCAGGAGCAAGGGCCGTCCGAGCAACGATCTCATCGCAACGAATTTCACATGATCGAGTTGAGCGAGCGTAGCGAGCGTGTGTGTGTAAGATACGCAAGCAGTAACGATAGCGCGGAACCTATGTTCGTAGAGGTAAGCGTGAACGGAAAAAAGGTAAACATGGAGATTGATACAGGTACCTTCGCGACGGTTATTTCGGAGAAGGGATATAACGAAAATTTTAAAACAAATAAAATCAAGAAAACAGAATCGAAGCTGAAAACTTACGATAATAAGATATTACAGCCACTCGGTAAAGTAGAAAACTTATCAATCGAGTTGAACGGGAGAAAAAGTACAGCGGAATTATTCGTATTACGCGGTGTAGGCCCTACACTGATTGGAAGACAGTGGCTAAATAAACTGGGAATATGGCCATTGCAAGTAGGTAGCGAAAAAAGCATCTGCTTAAATAAAATCGATAGCGAAACCGAGACGAATTACCTTTCCGAAAAATACAGCGATCTTTTCAGCGAGACTCCCGGGAGATACAATAAAAGCAAAACAAAACTGTTTCTAAAGAAGGAGGCAAGACCGGTAGCTTTGAAATGTAGACAAGTGGCGCACGCGTTGAAGCCGTTGGTCGAAAAGGAAATTGAGCGAATGGTAGAATTGGGACATCTCGAACCCGTGGAGACAAGCGAATGGGCTACTCCCATAGTCCCTGTTTTCAAAAGCAACGGTAACATAAGATTGTGCGGGGATTTCAAACTTACGATAAATCCATTTATAATTGTCGATAAATACCCATTGCACACGATCGATGAAATTTTCGCGAGCCTGCAAGGAGGCATATTATTTTCGGAGCTCGACTTAACGCACGCGTACATGCAGTTCCCAGTCGACGACGAATGTTTACATTTGCTCACGATCACAACACACAAGGGCTTATTTAGATACAAAAACATCCCTGAAGGGGTATCCCCGGCACCAGCTGATGTTCAGAAGAAGATGGACGAGTGCTTGAGAGGAATCGAAGGCGCGATCGCGTATATAGACAATATCTATGTAACCGGTAAAACAAACGAGGAACACAGAGAGAACCTAGAGAAAGTGTGTGCGAGAATGCAAGAATGTGGCTTGCGATTAAACAAAGGAAAAAGTCATTTTTTCCAAGAGAAAATCGAGGTCTTAGGATTCGTAATAGATAAAGAGGGGCTACATAAAGCAAAATCAAAGGTGACCGCGATGATCGATGCGCCCGAACCTAAGAACCAAAAGGAACTAGCTTCGTTTTTAGGGCTCGTGACGTTCTACGCTCGATTCTTAAAGAACAGATCCGAACAATTAAAACCGTTGTACGACGCGTTAAATAACGAAAAATTTGAATGGAGCGATGAATGTTCAAAAGCGTTCGAATGGGTAAAAGACGAATTAATTTCACCTCGCGTCCTAGCGCATTACGATCCAAGGGAGCAAATAATATTAGCGTGCGATGCATCAGATTACGGAATCTCCGCAATTTCGGAGCTCAGAATTTCACGAATTCTTAACAGCAAACGGAGTAAAGCACACTTATTCGCCTCCATACCATCCAGCAACAAATGGAGCCGCCGAAAACTTCGTGCAAACTTTTAAAAATAAGGTAAACAAAATTGTTCAAGGGGGAGAAGCGCCGGACACGGCTGTCCAAATGTTCTTGTTTGACTATCGAAGTATCGAACACTGTACAACGCGGCGAACCCCAGCGTATTTAATGTATAATAGAGAACTTCGAACACGGTTTGATTTACTAAAACCAACCGTGTTTGAGATCGTAGATCAAAAACAACGAGAGCAAATTGTAAGTAGAAGAGGCAAACGGCAAATAAATATATCGGTAGGTGACGACGTATTGATTGATAATCACGGCACGAAGGTCGACAAGAAAGTCACGGGCAAAGTAGTCGAACAAACCTCGCCGTCTACGTATGTAGTAAAAACTGAAAAAAATATTACTCAAAAACGTCACATAGACCAAATGATTAAACCCAAAGCCGCTGTGCCGGCATTACGCCGCTCTCCGCGTATTAACAGCGATTAAATTAAAGAAGCGAGAGAGTTGTGATGTCTGCGATTACAATTCTCTACCGTACCGACGTAGATGAGGATAGTCAAATCACGGGAGGCAGTTCCGCCCGGTCCAGCGAACCACACGCACGCATAGATATTGGATACACGATTATGTATTACTGGTGATTAATAAACTTCATATCTATTAATATACCACATTTACCACGCTTCTTCGTGGGATCGTAGTTCGTTGGACTACTTCGCCAGCTTGGACTCGAGTGTGTCCGCCTTGAAGGTCAACCGGAAATCGAGGCTTTAACTATGGATCATTCTTTCACAAAATGCTGCCTTTCCATTCGTCTCGTTGACTGCACATCTTAAGGCGTAAGGCCACAGTACAATTAAAAAAAAATCGAGTTCTTTTTCGCTAAAACGATGCTTTATCATCATAGGAATAAGTTACTATTCGATTTATAGCAGGAACATTTTTTTTTCACCGACTTTGAGCGTATAACGTAAGCCCACCTCTGACACGGCCATAGAGTGCCTGAAAAACTTTAGACGCGTTTTTCTCGATACAGCTTTTTTCCAATTGGCATGACAAATAACTTCAACAATTTTCACTCGATTTACTTCAATTTTAAAAGTTATGTTCCTAATTGCATTTCGCAGAGAAGTACGTATGGAATTTCTGATTAATCGAAATGTTTTCATTTTATGAGCAGTTTTATACGAAATTTTTCACTGAAAATTCATTCAAATACCTACAACTCAATTCAAATACCTACAACTTGTTAATACAACAATATTTTTGAAATTCCGTAGGTACTTTTCTAGGTATTCTAATGTAGATTGACGAGAATTTTTGTTTTTTGTCCTCGGTCAAAAAATGTTGATGCTAAATGTCACACCGCCGAACGCCTAAAAAAAAATAACACAAGAAAATATTAGTAGTCAGCAATTTTGTACAGCGAAAAAAAAGTATATATATATTTCCTAACAGCTTGATATTCATACTAAATAGTCTGTAATTAATGTGTAATTAATTTTATGAGTGAATCACTTTTTCATACGAAAAAAATTGTTGAATTCGCACATGATTTTATACCCGTTACTGTAGCCTAGCCCCTTAAGGGCACATACAAGGTCAACATAACCTCACAAATTTTCCAACGCAATTTTCTCATAGATGGTTAAATTTTTAAGGAAAAACAAAGCTTTAGGCTCTGCGGAATTCCCGGACGCAAAGCTTGATGATTTCCTTTTGCCTTAAATATTATTCATTTCTGAGAAATCTCCGTTCGAACGTTTCAGCTATCTCTCTCGCACTCATATGTCACGTGTTCGATCTTCTATTTCGCCTTAAGGAATCGTAATGATCGATCGAGCGAACATTTTGCAGCTTTTGAATGCTACAAACGGTCGAGAAGACAACAAATCTCGGGCTGGATAACCTTATACAAATGGGAACGTTCGTTTCTTGGAACGAAATGTTATGAGACATTTTCGGAATCGAAAAATGAGGCTGTGCATGGACACAATTGTGATGTGAATTGCGACGGGATCGTCCCACGTGCGCACAAGGGCCAATGTGAAAAATGCAAATTTTTCAGTGGCCAATACATGCATATAAATAAAAAAACCAGGAAAAACATGATATTTCGCAGAAACATAGGGAATAATCGGAAGTGAGTAGGTCTGGGAATGGAATGTTACAAACTGCCACGTTGAGGTAACTGATAGAGCGGTCCTGCATGGCCAGAGTACGACGACGACCATGGGAATGCAAATGAAGTAATTTTGAAGAATTCCCGTGAGTCCTTCCGCCTGCGTACACGCCTCGTTCCCCAATGTCATGTGCGTTACATATCTCGAATTTCTGCTATACTCCCTTTTTACAATTTTTCCACAAATTCCGTCGTCTCTCTCGTTCTCGCCTTCCCTCTCTCTTCCCCGAGCGCGCTGACGTAAAACTTCGAGAAAAGAGAGCGGAAAATCAGAGGTCAAAAGGAAAAAACTAATCTGAGCTTTGCCATAGGGCGTTGACACCCGTGCTGTGCGCCGTTGGTGAAGGGATGAAGCTAGTCTCATTACTGGTCGACGCGTGTGAATCGAAAAATGGCGAAAATTGCATTTTATTTTCAGAGCGATTGCCTCGGTGACGCTATTTACGACGACGGCTATTCAAGGATGCCAGCAATGTAATAAGACACAGTGAACGGTTTTCAAGATTTGCATGACGTAAATAATGTTCGAGTCAATGTTACGAGTACAATTTCATTTGGAGTGCGGACTCAACGTACCTCAGCCATTTTTAGCCGCTTTCCGTGCTTTTAAGGGATCTGCGCAAGCTTTAAATTCCAAAAATTCGATTTCTTATCGCATCTTTTTATAGTCTAGGCTCTTCACTTTAGTTTGCGACAAAGATTTGGTCATGCAGCAACGGCGGCACTTTGTTTAAATAATACCTTCATTGTTTATCATTATTTGTCAATAGAAAAACCACTTAAACTTGACAACACTATGTATTAACTTTGTGTAAAATATTGACTTCGTCATTCCAATACTCTCATCAGAAAAAAACATTGAAAATCTACCTGCTTTTTGGGCCCCAAGCTTATGCAGACCCGTTAAGGGACAACACCACTGTGACGGCTTCATAAAATCGATTTTTTGAAAACCATCTAGAAAAATCTAAAATACATTTAAGATTAAGATGCCGTTGGACCCAGGTCGAAAAAATAATTATTTTCGGAGATATTGAATACTTTGTGGAGCGTTGCAGCGCTCCGTGACGCTCGGGGTCCCGTGCAGCTGCGCGCCTCAAGGTCGGCAGGTATACCGGGATATATAAATTTGAGCAGAGACGATTTACTGCAGCGTTGTTTGGGCGGCTTCACGCGAAACAACAACGAAAGCTACAACAAATCAGTTTGGGCAATAGCCCCCAAGTGTCAGTCCGGGAGAAAAAAAATCGTCAATATTGCAGCTGATATCGCGGTATTATTATTCAATGATGGCCTGAGAAGCCTCATGAAAGTTTTGGAGACATTGGGGATAACTATCGGCCCAAATTGTGTCAATTTTTGCGTTGAAACCGACGCAGCGCGGATCGAGCTGGCGGAGCGCTCGCTCAGAGACGCTGCAAAAGAGGCAAGAAGAGCCTTTACAAGTTCGAGAAAAGATGCTAGGGACAATGATTTGCTTCTTGAAGGCCAGCTATATGGTGCCGGCATCGCTGATTAAAGGTAAACATTTTTTTTCCAATTTTTCGCATAAATTAACAAACCCAAAACTTTGAACGCGTTTTTCTTAAAACCACTTTTTTGAGTGCGGCACGCAGCAGAACTCGAGCAATTTTTATCCGATCAACTTCAAATTTGGACTGCATCAATAAAACTAGATTATCTAAAGAAGTACATAGGATTTTTTGGATATCTAAATAAAAAAAAAGTTATAGCCTATTTTCGACGAGAAATTTTGCTCGAAAATCGTCCTTTAATTTCAAAAGCGTGCCTATTTTTTAAAAATCAATATTTTTTCAAATCCCTATGTACTTCTCTTCAAAATATCATATTATTAACGAAAACACTCGTTGTTTTTTTTCAGATCGACTTTGAAGAGAGTTCTGCTGTGTGCCGCGAACCACTGCAGAGGCAACAGTACCTGACGCGGGAGCTTCCCCAGCGTCACCATGGGGCGTGAAAAATTTGAAAATTTTTTTTTATGTATCTTCAATAAACAACGAACAAAATAAAAAAAATTTTCGAATATCTCTTTTTTTCCCACAAAAAAAAAATTCTTGAAAAATGGCAAAAAAACAGGGGGTCACAGTGGTGTAGTGCCTTAAGGTAGTTCTGTAGTTTTGGTAAAATCTTAGGAATTTGCTGAAATCTAAGTATGGTGTAGATATGACCTTCATGGACTGATGCCTATAAATTCAATTCGATTCACCGTTTAGTTCATGAGATAATTGCAATTGAATATGGGTACTTTTGTACGCGATTCCTATACCTAACACGTAAACCAATAGGAGTTTGCTCGCATTTCTCGATATAGGTTCTAAACGGATCGTAGGATTTCAAAATGTAAACACACATGTACTCAGTACTATTGTGGGATTGATTTTTTTTTAAATGACGAACTTTGACCGTTTAGTTTCGGAAATATCGACTTACGAAAAGTGGTAATTTTATTCCACACCGAACTCAGGCCCAACCATCTGTAACGGAATGGCAACAGTGTACGCTGCAGCCGGCTGATCGGCGCGTGGTCTGAGAACTCGAAGCGTGTTTTTTTTCCCGAGTTCTAGTAATTCTGAGACGGATGTGAAATAAATTTATTCCGCAAACAAATTGAATTTGTTCAATGTATGCATGTATTTGTCTTTGTTACAGTGAATACAATTTAAACTGTCGGTAAGATGTGGTGAATCCACGATCCGACGTCCTTCGACAGCAATTTTTTTGCTGATCGTTGAGGTTATGGTTATTCTCATAGCGTTTAGCCGCATTTGCTTGCCACATGGCTACCACAGCTTTCAGTCTTTTACCAAGCGCCTTTTTTCTTGTAAACTTTCCTTCGTATCGCATTTGCGTTGACATTTTCACGCTTTTTCTATTTATATAAAATATTTCGCGAAAGACGGATCGTAGGAAGCTCAACGCTATGACTGCAGGAAAATCGCTCTGTTGCCACGATTACAGCGCCGCTCTCTATACGAGTATGAGACCTATCATGCATGAGGTGCGAATGTGTGGGACATATAGAGGGTAAAAGCTCTGTGAAAAATTTACAACCAACAGCATCGTATAGGCATTGGATGTGACTATACGCTTCGACCGAAACTTTTGGCTCATACGTGTACCTACAGAACTACCGTAAGGGAGACTTTGTCCTTGAAATTTTCAAAAAATCAATTTGAGCTCAACATGAGCAGCTAGAAGAAGAGGAGGGATGCCTCTATGGACCAGGCATTGCCGATTAGCGGTAATTATAATCACATTTGTGTAAACACATTACAAAACTTTAAACGCGTTTTTCTCGAAAACACGTTTTTAAAAATGGCTGACATTCTCCTGACCGCTGTAATTAACATATCAACCTGAAATTTGGAGAGCATACTCAGAAAATATGTCTTCACGGAATGACGGATCGTTTTGTCGATAGATACATTTTTGCATTTATTATTTATCTTTTTATGCGAAATAAAACACAAAAATTCGATTTTTTTTAAATTGCCGCCATTTTCCGAAATTTGTACTAAACGAAAAACCCATCCGTCATTCCATGACCAAAGGGTCACAGATTTATAATATGCTTTGAATTTGTGTTTCAGATCAACAAAGAGGGGGCAGTGATGTCAGCCGTTTACCTCCCGCGATTTGAGGACCTGTTTTCGCGGAGCTGCAACGGCCGCCATTTTGGTTAAAAAAAAATTTTAACGTTCTGTATATCATGAATAAAAGCAAGAAAAAAACCGCACTCAAAAAGCTTTACTCGTTTCCTTTAAAAAAAAATAAAATGTAACCACCTGAAATATGGCACTCCAAGGACAAAGTCTCCGTTAAAAATTAACTTTCGTTCGATTTTCTCGTACAATTCTACTGCCGCCGGGTTCTAATCTTTACGAGATAGATTATCGATCTTCTATCATTTCGATGATGCGTTTGAGGGAGCAGAAAAAAAGTATTCGCAGATTAACGGTGATGAGCAGTGTACAATGGTATCGTTGAATGATGTTCCTAGCGTTGTTGTTCGAAACTCACGATTATGTTGTATAAACGGTATGTTGACCGTGGTCGGATGAGAATAATAGGTAACGAGCAAAAGCAATGCATTATCAACTCGCGGAGTTCAAATGCAATCCCCCGGTAGTTCCTCCTCGTCTTTCCTTTCTCTGCCCCCCCCCCCCCCCACTCCGCCTCTCTGTCTTTGTCTTTCTGTTCGCTCAACGAAGAGCAGCAACTAAACGTTATAGATTATTGTGGCGTATCGTGGCCTGTTTACTCGTTACACATTTGTTTACATTCGGACCATACGAGCGATTGTAATGCCGTACAGTGCTGTGTACTCCTCGTTCCTTTGTTCCGTTCTCGATACGTTGGCCGGTTTGTGTACCAAACACAACGGACGAATAACAACATCGTGCAAATGTTCTTCAGCTCGATCGCACGACAGCATGTCGCGTGTTTTTTCGTGTCGTAAAAATCGCGTCCGAGAGCACGAAAAATCATCGAGGTGGAATATTTCATCTCGCATACGACGATAACTGGTGTTTCAACGGTTTATTTATTCCGTGTAACCGTAACGGAGGGGTCATTGTGTAACGCGTGCTCAAGGACGAAAGGGAGAATAACGGAGAAGGAAATGAGACAACGGATTCGACCTCGTGGGAAGTACAAGCACGTGCTCGACCACCACGTGTTCCAAAACATCGCGCCATTCTCCAACCTCCCTTTCTCCGTCCATCTCGTCGAGACTCGCGAAAGCGTTAATGGAGCAGTCTCTCTTTGTTCGCTTGAGGAAAAGAATAGCATCAATTGCCATCTTACGCATTGTTTCTCGGACCCTTCAATAGCAAACGTCCAAAATCTAGACGAACAATGTCGTATTTCCATTTCACGAGTCATCCATCGCCAATTTCACGAAGTGATGCACAATTGCTGAGCATTCATGTCCGAGTACTTTGCGCGAAAACCTCCGCTCAAACGCAACGACAGCGCGAAAACATTGATTGCAAAGGTCACCATCCGAAGGTGGTCGACCAATGCTACTTTGGACAGGCATACGCAACAGACTACCGTCTAATTGAACCAGCCGAACCAACGGGTAATGGAAAAATTCTTTGGCTATCGCTGGCGTGCGTGTTAATGAGTAAACAGTACGCTCCGTCGTGACAACAGCGACACCGTGTATATATTTATGGAAAATGTTGATATGCATTATTTACATGTACAAAAGGTAACGCTCACAGGAGATTCATGAATTTACATACGTCTCCGCGGGTGCGAATGACGCGCGTCGTATACCGTGTGCACCTGTTGAACGATCCGGCGTGGTCCGAGACTATAGAGAGGGCTCTGACGTGTGTCACACCCGATCAGCGTTCCCGTCAAGCGTCGCTTGTTATTTTTCGTTCGGTCATTCGGATTTTGTTTTCCCCTAAGATGCCGGAGAAAGGTACGTTGCGCGAGAATTGCGTTCGAAAACAACAGCGATCGCGTCAGCTGTACGTAATTGTATCACGAATTAAACGGTCGATAGCGTTCACCGTGGATTAAAAAAAGCCGCACACACGCACACGCACACATAGATCCGTCACATCACTAATCCAAAAGAGTCGTCCAAAGCGATACGAAGAAACGTGTTCTCCCACCAGACTAGCCAGCTGCCCATCCAGAGTACCACTCGTCAGTCATCGTTGAACCACGACCTTGCCAACTGTGCAACGCGCGCGCGCGCACACACACACAAATTAACACACGCACTATCGCCTACCACTGCAGCAACTCCAGCAGCGTTCGTACCCTCTCTATCTCTTTTTCTCCTCCCCGTTGTGGTGTCACCTCCGTACGCGATACGGTCGCCTCGCTACATCGGTCCTCGAAAGATATTGTTATTGCTCTCGATCTTTGTCGATTGGCCCACTGCTCAAGAGCGCGTGTTACCCGCTCAAAGACCCGACGACATCTGTGCAAACGAACCGAGAGATCGTAAAAACTCGCGAGCTCCTTCCAAACAAATCATCGTTGTGATCTGCTCGAAACTTGTTTTTCACACTGTCATCGTCCAACGCGTCCACCTCGCGCGCTCAAGAGACAGTCTTTGTATCGGGTATTCTTTGATCTCCGGCTCTTTACCTATCGGATCGCCACCACTGGTAGTTCTAGCTCCCGAAAATCCTCACGAGAGACCTGCCAAAGCCGATCCATCATTGCTCTTCACGATCGTTGCACAGTTTCCCAAAGATATCAAGGGGCAGGGGGGGGGCTGGAGAAATGGAATTGGTGGGAGAGCGGAGAAGAGTGGACGGCAGAGCAACACTGGATGAGATTCGCGGTCGCGTCTTTTGCGATACAACGCGCCAGAGTTCTGTGTCAGGCGATATAAAACGAGAGGATTATATTAAACGTGCGTCGAGCGAGAGAGAGAGAGAGGGGGGGACGAAGCACGACGTTTGAAATCGCGCAAGCGGGACGACTCGCCACGATCAACGGGCTTTTGCCTCTGGGCCAGCACAAGCAGCGGAGCGAACTCAGCCGGCACACCAGTCGGTTTTCTGTGTTCCTCGTGTGCGTGTGTATACAGTGTTTACACGCGTATATACATAGAGGTTCGAGAGTGAGTGAGTGAGAGAGAAAAGCATATGCGAATGGAGGACCGACCCGGAGATTCGATAAATCCGCGCGACACGACCAATGTTATATATTTAGTGATGTGTGCGTGTATAGCTGAAGGTGTATGGAGCCCAGTACGCAAAACAGAAACGCGAGCGAGCGAACGCGATCCGAGGCTTGCTCGGCGCAACCCGCGGCCCCCACGTTGTTTGTCTCGCGAGTGGCCTGTTTACATGTTGACTCTGTGTTTACGCGTTTCGTACTCTGCCTCTCCCTTCCGCTGCCTTCCTCCACCAACTGCCCTCCTCATCGCCGATTCAACGTGTCCCCGCGCCCCGCGTGGCGAGTCCCACGCCGGTCGTCCCGCCCGTCACACTCTCTTCCCCGTTTGCCTACTCTTCACCCTTCCCCGTCGTCAACGTCATCCAACGCTCGAAGGCAACACGCGCCACCTTCACACAACATCGTCGTACTAGTGCGAACGGTGTTGCGAGCGACACGTTACGTTTCTCTCGCTTCCACGCGATTCAACTCGCCTTCTTCCTCTTCCCTCTCTCGCTCTTTATCGTTCTCTCTCGCTTCTACTCGCGTTCTCGTATTCACCTCTCCGCTAGACCAATACCAACCGCAACGACAAACCTTGTCCTCTCTCTCCGCGTGTCATTTTAGTGTGTGAGTCAGTCATTGTTCGATGCTGTGGCCTACGTGAGGCTAAGTTTTTCTCCGGCCTATGTCGAAGACGACAATTCTGTGCTCGTCGTCTTTCTCTTTTTGTTTCGTAGCTCGTATGCACAAGCGGGAGCGATGCTACGTAGAAAACACGAACTTTTTTTCGGGTCTTTGACGGCTTAGCGGGCAAAAGTGTCGGCTCATCGGTCGACGTTATCCTCCGCGCTTATCAATTCTATTTGTGCGAGAAGTTCTTTTTCTGCTTTTCTTTATGCGTCAACGGGACTCAGTCGGATATCGGGCTGCATGACTCTTGAGTGGATCGTAAGCGTCAGGGCTGTCTATTCCGGAGCTGAGGGATAAGACAGAGGACAAAGGCACAAGGGTCCTAGGCGAGACACCTAGAAATGGACAACGAAGGAGCATTCCGTCTTCAGACCTCGAAGTGACCAGTCACGATCATCATCCTAAAAACTTTTCTATATTTGTTGAATCTAATAATTGACTAATGTTTCGTAAAGGGTGTCTCAAAATTACCTGACATTTTAATTTATTAATAAAACGTATTATTTATTTGAAAAGTACGAATATTTTAATTTTAATGTAGGGCACAAACATGGAGGTACGGAACACAATATCCGATTAACGGCCACCCGATCCTTGCTTGCAAACGTTCACTCTTTTGACAAAATTTTCAATAACATTTTAGCATAATTGCGGACTAATCTCATTAATGGTGCGTCCAATTGCTTCCTTGAGCTCCGAAATGGTCTGTTGTTCATTGGCATATACTTTTCCTTTAAAAAAAAACCCAAAGAAAGAGGTCCAATGAAAGAAGGCCAATTCACATTGCTACGGTACGAGATAAGACGACCATGAAACTTCGTCTGCAATAACTGCATTGTTTCGTTGACTTTCGTCAACACCTGCACTCACTGTGGCTATGTTTTTATTCGACCAATGGCCATTGCTTTTTTGCGGTCAGAATTGAATGACTAATCTCTAATTTTGTGATTAAATTGACCACAGTGTTGCGTGATGGTGCGTTATGATGACCAAAAGACGTGCGGACTTTTCGAACCGTCTCTGCGAAATGTTCACCATTTTTGTAGTGAATTTTCACAATTTCTATGCATTGCTCGATCGTGTGATTCTCCATGACTAAACCTCAATACTTGCCGATGCCAGTTGTCAAAGATTAGTGCTCTTTGTACGCAACAAAAAAAAATGGCGCGCAATTGAAAATGTCAGCTCATTTTGAGACACCCTTTAGAACTCTGGCCATCCGAGAGGATTGTATCAATCAACACTATCGAAAAACCTAAGATTCTATCTTCCATTATTCTTCCTACATTTGTGCAACTAATGTACGTCCCGGTTGACGATGATCAGCTCATTCCCTTCATCTACCATTCTCAAATGCCCAAGGGATCTCAATAGCACAGAGTGTGCGATGTGCATATGTCCCGCGACTGTCCTTTCCCGATATCGCATGTAAAACGGATATCGTGAATTATTTGTTACTGCAAGGCGAACAAACTTCCTTGACGTCATCGCGACCGACCCGGTACGAGCATATAGGATAATTTGTGAATATAAGTAAGTCATAAGTACACGTAGAACAAAAGAATAGGCTGGATACGACGTAGGAATAACTCAGAGCAAGCTGTAAGACCGAACCTTTACAATCGGATCGTGTGTCGGATGACGCATACACACGCACACTTATTTGCCAGTCCCTCCATCATAAATTCTGCGCATTATTGTTCGTCGCGGCTATTGGTATTTTGCTCAGCGCGGCCGGATTGCCCGTCCGATCGAAATGTCAATCCTTCCACGGAAGAGTTTGACGAACTCGTGGTAGACACGGTTTACACAACCCTTCACCTGGGTATGATTGTGCAAGTTGTTAGCGAAGAGATTCCCAGCCTGATCATTATCAGAGCTCCGATATACCTTCGACTGTCCGGAGGAAGGATCACGGCATAAAAGGAACATGGCTCTATCTGCAATCGGCAACGTCATACTGCAGATGCAAAACGCAAGACCCAACAGAGTAATCATTGAGTTGAATCGTTATTCAATGTGTCGCCTTGCTTGCGAATCAGCAAGTATGCTCTTGGAAGTCTCCGAGGTTGCCAAAATGGACAAAATGTCACGAGTCATCTGAGAAAGATGAATAATAGGCAGAATGTGCGGTTCTACAATGTTGCGTTGGAAGTCTAAAAAATTGGGCAGACCTTTCACAGCAATGTCCCCTGTGAGGAACCCAAGAATATTTCTTTCAACTACATATAGAAGAATGCACGTTGGCGAGAATATCTTTGATGGAAAAAAACAACTAAAAAATCTTACGCTTGACGGATGACTTCACCAAAGTGTTTACTAGGACTCAACTAAATTTAGAACAGCTTGTGCCCGGCTGGCACTTTTTTGTGCCCCGTTGCCAACGAATTATCAGGAACATGGGAATTACGGTTTTTTCATGGATTCGTGTATTCTGTTAGCCATTCGCGATACCCGGTAAGCCAGCTCATGCCTGCGGGAGATCAACAACCAACAAAGAACGGTACGTGTAAAAGTGTGAGCGAGAGGTGTATTATGATAGACGTTGGTTGGTGGATTGTGTGGGGAGAAGTAGATATGGCTGTGCAAACACGAAAGGAGTACCAGTGCGGTGAGGGGGCAGGGGGAGGCGAAGGGGACTTGGTTTCGCATACACGAAGATCCTATGTTGTGTACGTGTGGTGCGTTCGATACACAACCTCGTGGAACGTTTCATCGTCTCGCTGATCGTCACCTTTGGTCATTTGTTTATTTTTTCCACATACGTAGACTTCCGCACACACGCGAGTGCTGGAGTGCAAATACACGGGCTCGCATTCGAACGATTCCATTCACGGAATCGTCGAGTCGAACGAAAGTTATACGCACGAACCGACCGTCCGGTCGAACACGACCACGAGAACTGCGCGACACGGAGAATAAGGAAACATAATGGTAAGCTAATCGAAGGAGGAAAAGTGTAGTCGGAGAGGGAACAGAAAAAGGCACGAGGCAAATAGCAACGAAAGAAAAGAATACGACAAACACGAAGTGGGTTCACCACGTTTTGGCTGGAAGCGATATTTGACGATGACAAAAGTTTCGAGCAGTTTTCGACGGCTTGTGTACTAGTGGAATATTTTCGAGGGACAACCTGTGGAGAAACCGTCGTTGATAACAGGTAATACAAACTGCCGTGGGACTTTACCGTTCACGTGTTTGCCTGTGGCTATACAAATCCTGTATGAGTGTTCGTATGATACGCCGATGGTTCGTTAGAAGGATATTTTAGCTACAGCGCGCGATCCAGAACCAACGAAATCTTGGTCTCTGTATGACCGAATGTTGGAAATAAGATTTGAAAAGAGTTTATAGACTTTTTCTTCACGGACAAACAAAGAGCTGTCGTCTTCTTTCATTCTTTGCCGGATCTTCACAATGGTGGAGTGCTTCGGACATAAGGAAGCTGGAAAATGAATGATCTTCGAGGGAATGCTTTTTGCGTGAAGAATGAAAAGGAGGGCAATACCTCGGCGAATCTGCCGGGGAGTCAGGTTACGCTAATAGGACGTTTATTCGATTAAGTTGGTGCGGCAACTCTTGTGCTTTGTCGTGCTATGAACAGAAATTCAGAATGTGAAAAATTCGATGCTACTATTATTCGCCTCTCTTACTGAATGATCTTCTGATTTCAAGATCCCTTAAGGTGGTTAGTAGTATATACTATAACTTTGGATGCTTCAAAATAATCAATTCTTTTGTTTCATAAATCATTAGCAAAACATCTTAAGAATACACCCTGAACATTTCAAAACGATATTCGGATTCGAGAATATGTGAAAAAATGTCAAGTTAAAATATCGAAAGGTGACCAAGTGACAGACGATTTAGTGAGAACAGGTAGCGCAACGATTTACATGTACTAAAACTTTCAATAGCGTTTTTCTCGAAACGGCATTTTTTCAATTTGCGGGAATCGTAACATAAAAACAGATTGATGGATCATCTTCATATTTGGAACATGTTTACATAATATAATTTATTGAAACATGAACCTAAAGTTGGAAAGATTAGCTTGTTTAAAACATTTATTATTGCAAAATGCCGGGGCAAAAATTGCTAAAACTCAATCATTTTTTTTCAAACACGTTCCAACATTCAATTATCGATTTTTTTTAAATTTACGTTCATGTCCTAACAAACATCTCAAGAATGTATAAAAAAATTATTGGACTATTTCAGATGCGAATTGCGAGCTGCACAATTCCCTCAAATCGACAACAATGATGAAGACACGCCAAGGGACACAGCGGATTAAACCTTAATTAATGCATGAAATAACTTGAAAAAATTACCAGAGATGTATGAAAATATGAATAAATTATTGTTAGAGTTGCGGAAATTGCCGTTGATTTTTCACAATAAAACAAATCCAAAAAATCATCTAATTTTCGGTCTCCTGAAGTGGTTGCCCGCCTTAAGGATAACAGCTTTGTATTTCATTTAAGGGGATATAAAACTTGGCAAAGCAGTCGATATTTGAAATTCTCAAGGATAGGCGGTTTGAAAAAGATGGTAAGTGTGCTTCGCGACGAACGCAGTTTGATCACATCTCAGAGTGGAACAACGTATTATAAAAACGCAGGCAAAACTACTGCAGATTAAAAGTGTCATACCTCTTGAAAGAGGCACTTGGGCGATCTCGAATTTCCCATACAGGCTTCTCCATAAGCTTGAAATTTCTGAAATACTTTTTTAATGCATAATTTTATAGCCTACCCGAGTCGAAATTTTCAGCCTATTTTGACCCTCCAGATCCTCACAGTGGTAGGAGATAAAGGCAGTAAAGTAGCTTCGTATTCAATAGAAAATGAGCTCCTACTTAACGCCTAGAACGGGAACAAATTTCCCTTTTCTCCAATTGCAGGCGCTAAGGAGGACGTCGATTGGCACACGTATACACGCACACGCATACACTCTATTGCGCATACATATGCCTGAATACGCGCATGCGCAGACACACGTATATACCCGCAACATACATGCCTAAGCATACACCAACACACGTATACTAGTACCTATACGTATGCATGCGTGCCTGCTATAGGGATCCGCGTATACATGCATACGTGAGGGCAATTCCTATCAAAAATATTGTTACTGTTTGCCCAAGATCCATTTCTTCCACTTTGGAGAGTTGCTGGAGCTGCAGGGGCAAGTTTGAAGCGAATGCGAAAGGTTCGCTGGGTGGAGATAATGGAAAGGCCATTGGAAAAGTAGTCCTCTACGGCGAACGCGCGGTCCTTCCTAGTCCAACGCATGACGGTTACTGAAAACTATCAGACCCGCTCTTTCGAATGCGACCATCCCCACCCTCGTTTCGTCGAAACAGCCAAATGCGCGATAGGTCCAAACGCAATCAAAAGAGGAGCTGAAACGACTTCAGCTAGGTTAGGTAGGAGTATAAGAGCATATGCAGGAGGTAAGCAGCAAAGGAAGAGTATGTCCGAGTCGAAATTTTCAGCCTATTTTGACCCTCCAGATCCTCACAGTGGTAGGAGATAAAGGCAGTAAAATAGCTTCGTATTCAATAGAAAATGAGCTCCTACTTAACGCCTAGAACGGGAACAAATTTCCCTTTTCTCCACTTGCAGGCGCTAAGGAGGACGTCGATTGGCACACGTATACACGCACACGCATACACTCTATTACGCATATAGAGATACATATGCCTGAATACGCGCATGCGCAGACACACGTATATACCCGCACACATACATGCCTAGCATACACCAACACACGTATACTAGTACCTATACGTATGCATGCGTGTCTGCTATAGGGATCCGCGTATACATGCATACGTGAGGGAAATTCCTATCAAAAATATGGTAACTGTTTGCCCAAGATCCATTTCTTCCACTTTGGAGAGTTGCTGGAGCTGCAGGGGCAAGTTTGAAGCGAATGCGAAAGGTTCGCTGGGTGGAGATAATGGAAAGGCCATTGGAAAAGTAGCCCTCTACGGCGAACGCGCGGTCCTTCCTAGTCCAACGCATGACGGTTACTGAAAACTATCAGACCCGCTGTTTCGAATGCGACCATCCCCACCCTCGTTTCGTCGAAACAGCCAAATACGCGATAGGTCCAAACCCAATCAAAAGAGGAGCTGCAACGATTTCAGCTAGGTTAGGTAGGAGTATAAGAGCCTATGCAGGAGGTAAGCAGCAAAGAACGAGCATGTGGCGGCCCATAGTAGGACTTCTAGCAGTAAACAGACTCAAGTGAGGCTGACATAGGATCAAAGGCCTTTAAAATAGGCTGAAAATTTCGACTCGGGTGTGGCGGCCCATAGTAGGACTTCTAGCAGTAAATAGACTCAAGTGAGGCTGACATAGGATCAAAGGCCTTTAAAATAGGCTGAAAATTTCGACTCGGGTAGGGTCTTAAATTTAATCTGCAACATCGATTTTTTGACGATTTTTGTGAAGGGTCAGGTCGCCCGTTTGATTTACCTTCTTTTCTTGAAACTGTTTTATGAAACGGCGTAAGTCGTATCCCAAAATCTACTCGGCCGATTCACTTCAAATTCGGACAGGGCAGAGTTTATAACAATTTCTATCGTATGACCGCATGGATTTTTTCATACATTTATCCTTGTGTTAAGAACAAATTATTTAAGATTTTTCTCATCAGAAGTCGATCTCTTTTCTTGATAATTTGCCATTTACGTGATTTTCACAACGTCAAAAAGTATCCGTACCCAAGAAAGTTTTATTATTATATTAAAAGTCCATTTTTTAATTTTTTTATTTCAGATTACCCTAATTGCCAGAGTCACCTACATGGATTGAGAACACAGCAACACTTTATTTATATAATAGTAACTCAATTGCTTATCAATATTATTTATTTAAAAAACTCAAACCTAGAAAGCTCTTGTATCGATTGTGTGTAAAATCGGGACCTCGTCTTCCCAATACTCTCACAAACAAAAATTGAAAATCTGCCCGAGTGCGAGCAGTGGCTTGGGAATCTTAAACGGTTTCCATTTTTCCTCTCCCCTCTATCAGCCATAAAAGATTCGCAGAGTTCCACATTCAACTGCATCAAGTGCAGCACGACGAAAAATATACAAATAAAAAACTGAACGAACGTGTAATAAGATCAGCTACACCGTTTCTACCTTTTCAAGCTTCAGATTTAGCTGTTCTCGTACCAGGACCTATCGGAGCAAATCAGTAACGTAACGTTTCGGTACATAAACCGAGCGAGGATTTTAACCTCCGTGCGGATTTTCGTTTGCAAAATTGCTCGTCCTACAGTACGCGACCTGTGTAGATATTAAATATACTATACAAAGTGCGGCCTCGGTTTAGCGAGAGTTTCGTGACTGCGAGGGGGTTAACACGTGACGACGGGGAAATGTGGGGGCGAGTGAGAGTCCGGAGATAAGGTAATCCCAGGGATTGAAAATTCGTCCGTTCGCCCAACATGTCTCGCGGAGACTGCCCAGGGTGAATTTTCGCAGCGCCATGTCCTTTTTCCCGGGACAAGACGAGGGGCTTCCCTCAATGCAAACTCACACGGAACATCACTTAAGTGTCCGACTTCGATTTTGTTGAAACTCATACATGTGATGAAGTATTGAAAACTATTAGACACGTATTTTTTTATGGGCGCAAAACGGTTTTAAGGGGGAAAACCACCCCTCAAAAAAAGGTATGTCGGCGACGTTGCTGTAACCCTCTGCCACAGCTCCGTCATTTTGAAGATGAATTAATAAAAAAAATTGTTTTGTATACTTAAATATACTATTAAAGTATACCCAAAGTTTGATAATTGTGGAATAATTGTTTACTAGTTTAAAAAATCCTTCAATATTGCTTATTTTTTCCTGTCTAAATATATATCCCGCCCAAGTAACGTTCTTTGTCAGTCACACTCGAAAGTTCTCCACAATCGCATTTAAGCTTTTAATCGATGGAAAATTTCTCGTAACGACAAACACGCCCACGTTTATCGGACGCAACGAATTCGGTAGCGCATCGTGCGCGAGAAAGAAAAAATAAATATATGCATCGAACCCTTCGGGTTCTCCATTATACGATACGGGAACTTGGGAGCGAAAAGCTCTCCCCGTTGCGGATAAATATCGGCTCCTTATCGAGGCAACAAGGGTGAATTGCCGACGGAATGTTTTTAAAAGGAGAAAACTTTCGGGGCCGCTGAAAAATGAACTACAGGATCGAACGATGCGGACGACGAGCACGAAGAGTTAAGGGAGTGAGGGCGGATTGGGGAAGGCTGTTTGGTTCGTTATTAAGAACTTTTACCGGAATTTCACCGCCTTGTTCCAGTCTAACCAAGAATGTATACATATATACCTTCTTGGGCGATCGATCACCGTGGCTTATTTATTGAAGCGTTGATTGGTCAAACGCACGTCAGTCAGACCCAGTCTTTTCCTGAGCCATAAAATGCCTTGTTTTTATGTTTTAAACGATAGCCATCATTATTTATTTATTTTCGATGTTCCTTCCATGCGAACTTTTACGATCCCATCCCTTTCACTTCACCCTACACTTGCCCTTCACCATTCCCAGTTCCTCGGGTCCTCCAAAGTGTTGCCCACCCCTCCCTAACGCACTACCGCGCGTTTCCTTAGAGCACAGGGAAACTGCACAACTCGTGCTAATACAGGCGACCGAATTCAGCTGACTTCCAAAAATCCATCGGAAACTCTGTAAAACTTTTCCAAGTACCACTTCGATTTTTGTTACCCTTTTTCAAAATCCTTTCCAAGTTTTTATTGTTCATTTCGGCCGGAAATTGAATTCTGCATCCTACGGTAAGTTTGGCTTTCGTTTTCGAACGTTTTTATCCGTGTAGAAATTTGAGTCGGAAAAAGTACTGCCCCTGATCTGCCTTCCCTAGATGATATCAGGCCTTCCACCCTGGAATAGGTTCGCAATGTAACGAGTCTAAGGCTAGGTCCCGATTCGCCGTTCCCTTTCTGGGGAACTGATCAGGAACGGGCCGGAGAACAAGCGGTAAATGGCCAGGAAAGTTGTAGAGAATCAATCAGGAAATAACCAGGAACAAACGAGGAAATGAAAAATGACGTTTCAGCATTTTTGGAATCCTCAAAGAGACAAAATCGGGAGTGTATTCAATTTAGTATTTTGACAACGTAATGTTTGCTGGTCATCTACTTGCTAAGGTAGTATATGAGTGTATACATACGCTTGCTCGCATTTTCTGATAGGCAAAGAGACAGAAAAACGTACACAGATCACTATCCGAGCGAAAAAGGCCTAGAGTGCAAAAGGTTATTTCGCAAGTATCGCAAAATCATAAGCGTAAGTGCAAGCTATGAGCATAGCACTTCTCTACGTGATACAACGCACAGAACGAACTTTTATCCTCGTACGATGGTACCTTGCTTGCGCGAAGCGCTTCGCTTGTAGCCACCTGGCGGATTCTTGGCGAAATACATTCAGGTAATGTCTTCCTGGCCAGAACATTGATATTTCCCAACATGGCGACAAGGCGTTCAAAAACCACGAATGACCTGCTTTACTTTTTTACCTCATAAAATAATTTGGCTATTTGTGCTCAAATCATTAGTTATCGTAATCTCAGTAATAAGCATTGTTATCCTCGTCGATTATCATTGATGAAATGAATGCTTTTAATGAAAAATAAAATGACAACAGATGTATTAGTTTCATCCCAATCAATTGTAAATATCTTTGATGAGGTGAAAAGCAAAGTAGCTTTTCTCAAGTTCTTAAAGACAGGCTTTTCAGAACATGTCAATGTTCTGGCCGGGTAGACATTCCGTGAAGATGTACTTGCTCGTAATGTATCCCGGCCAGAAGATTGTAATTTCCAAACATAGAGGGTAAGGCGTAAAACACGATGTTGCGATCTCCCCGGTTTGTTCCATGGGAGGGCCTGGTCAGGTAAATCAGACAAGGTAAGTCTGGTCAGGGCCGGACACAAAGCAGGGAATGTCCGGTCACATTTCTGGACGGGTATGCGGATTTGCTAAATAGAAAAACAAAAATGAACTAGAGGTGGATTGAAGAGTGCGACAATCGACAGATCGATTGAGGTACTTCAACTATCTATACACAGACAGCTTTCTCTTCCGTCACACCCTTAATCGCATCGAAAGTTCGAACTTTTCCCATTATCCTGGATATTCTTCTCCAGTTACCCTCGGACCTGCTATATACGTAGGCACAAATATTGCAGGCGTATCGTCAGTCCTTTTCCCTCCCTTATCTTTTGTCCTGCTTTTCCCTCCCTCTTGCTCATTCACCCTCGCCTGCTCTCTTATTCGATTTCTACGTTCTTTGCACTCTTGCACCCTGCATGTATATCTATAATAATAAGAAAGTCGGGCGAAAGCAGCAACGGTTAAATCGCTCGACCTTTATTGCCACCTTAGAGCAGTTAAGTTAATCGGAGTGTCGTTAACTTAAGAGAGTGAGAGTGTGGATTGGGCTATGTGGCGTTCTCTCTCTCTCTCTCTCTCTCTCTCTCGTTTTGGATCTCCAACTTCGTCTCTCTCTCGCGCTCTTCCATATAACGATTCGGTTTTAGTTGAGAATCGGTTTTTGGTGTATTTCGTCGTGGGACAAAAACATTAACATAAATCAGGAGGTAGAAAGCAATGGAGGTTGGTAGGGTTGGTGAAGCGACCTGAGAAGGCGCTTGGTACACGGGCGCAGCTCCGATGTTTATTCGATTCGTTTCGAGCCCCAAGAGGCAAGAGTCTCACACTCACCCCCGGCCGGAACTCCACCCCTTCGGCAAAATTCGACCTCTCTTGTAAATCGCTTTCTCTCGCTCCCTCCGTCCCTATCGTTCACGCGCGCGGCTATACGTTGCTACTTGGCAATTAGTATTGCCGAAAAACTTCGCCCACTCTAATTGTCAGTTTCGTTGTTGTTTTTTTTCTCTTTCTCCTCTCCCTTCCTCTGCTTTCTCTTCCTCTTAATCGCTGTTCGAGACAAATGACTTGTTCGCCCGAGTGAAAAAAATTTCCGGCGACTGTAAATCACGGAAAAATGTCCGACTATTTTCGCCACGAATTATCGCTATCCCACAAGTAACGTAGCTATTTTATGTATGAAAAAAATGGCGGCATTTTTACTGTCGAAATTCAAAAGTTGCATCACTGTGTGTAAGAAAAAACATGAAAAGCGGTGACAGAGAGTAATTATACGTGCAAATTGAATTAATGAAAAGTTGAATTTTATCGATTTTGTTGTTGAGGCCCCAGCCCTGAAGTCAGGGCACAATTAATTATTCCGCAAAAAGTTAAAAAGGACCGAGTACACTTCGAACACATTACATAAATGTATATATGTATACATTGTTAGTCTACAACCCTCAGCTGCAACACGCTCGACTTTCGAACGGGGTGTTCGCCTTTCGCGTGTGCCCTCGCGAACGTCGAGGAAAAAGTGGCTATTACCAACTCCCTCAGCCGTGACAACCCATTCCCTTCACATACGTTTATATTTATTGTATACATACATACATGCATGTATGTCTATATATATATATATATACATATATATATATATATATATATATATATATATATATATATATATATATATACAGGGTGTCATGTTATAAATGGATAGTCCTGCAACTGTCGATAGGTCAGATCATATCTCACCATATGCTGGAATTTCCGTTTAGTAAAAGTCCCACGGTTTTCCAGATGTCGGGCTCTATGTTATTTTTTTGAAAAAGTCGTCCCCTTTTGGTTTTTCGCATGCCATTTCTCTACATGATATGAATCGACAATAACTAAGCAACTTTTTACAGTGATTGGCACGATGTGCGTAGTACATTTTTTTTACACCGCAGGCTATCAAAGTCAGACCTTCGAATTGGTTTGTATGGAAATTCTGCATAATATCTTTTTTCATAAAGTTTCCTTAACATTTAAGGTTGGAAATAAAACTTTTGTAAATAAAACAAATAACCAAGAGTATTTTTTTTAAACGCGTCAAAAAAAGTGATCACTTGTAGAAATGGCTCGCGAAAAACCAAAAGTGGATTATTCTCATCTCGACAATCGTGGGATTATTGCTAAGCTGAAACTCCAGCATATAGTAGGACATGATTTGACCTATCGACAGTTGCAGGATTGTCCATTCGAAACAGAACACCCTATATATATATAGATATATATATATTTCTATACTCATGCGAGTGTGTCGATACGAATGGACTTCGTGTTGCACGAGGGCCGCCAACCCGGAAGAAAGGGTATTCTACCCGGATACCCGGAATAAGGATTCTCTTTTGATTTTAGCAGGCCTTCGATGAATCGGCTAGGCAACTCCCATTGATAGATAGTGTATTTTGCCCCCCCCCCCCCCCGCCGGTGAAAGGGTTAGCATTGACTCTCAAAGCGTTACACCTATGTGGCTCACCGAAAAAGAAGACTCGTTTGGAAATTTTTATTGAGAATAATAAAAAAAGCAGTCAAAATGAGGTTTAGAGAGTTTATGCTATCGTTTTCTTCAGGCGCTCTGCGAGAGGAGGCAGAGCTTCCATGGATTAGCATTTAGAAGAAAAAAAATGCCATTTACATTAGCTTTTCTAGAAAAGTACCAATCTATTATTTTAAAATATGGTTTTTTTGCGTTAATGGCATCACTTTGATTAAGGTATTCCTTTCACGAACCCGAATTTTTAACAATTAGCTGATTTTCGTCTATAATCAAGTAAAAAATACATCCTAGTATACTGGTAAATTTTCAAGCTAAGTTACCGAACTTTCAATGACAAATTACGACTCTAAAAATCGTCGCATTTATACGGCGGCGTATGGAGATTACACGCTGGCCACATTTTTATCTAATAATTTATGCACTAAATAACTCTAGACGCCTGATATAAACTGCTCACGCGTGTAAAAACATCTAAAGATTCCGTAACGACAATAAAAACAGGGGGTCACCGAATGTTTAACGAAAATATTAATGATAAAAATTAGAAAAATGTGTTTAGCAGAAGAGCTTTCGTAGCCGCGACTTTTCAGAGAAAATGTAAAAATGTTTAAATCTATTAAATTTGCGCGAAATTTTTTCTTCCAGTTTATCGTTGGGTATGATAATCGGTTGTGACTTATTTTTATTAAGCGCCACTTAATTTAACCAATGATTCGGAAGGGCCCTTCTTATGCCCCCACAAAATAAGGCCCTCCGCGAAAGGAATACCTTAAAATTTAGTTACTATAAAATCGACGTTCTTCGGTGTATGAAAACGACAATCGTCGATGAATCGTGAACATTGTGTGGACTTCTTTAGATAATCTATCTCAGAAGCTACTCAGAAGCTACTCAGTGAAAAATGCATTTAAAATTTCAAAGTTGATTTAACGTGCTACGTCTACATTAGTGGGTAAAAAAATGCATTTTTCAAAATATTTTTATTCGATGGTATCACCATTTAGCTATATTCCATGAAAATTTCATTGAAATATTCCTAAAATTGAATGGGCTACAGCTTCTAACAGTCGGCCGGGGTAGCAGCACCATACTTCAAACTTTAAACGCGTCTTTCTCGAAACACTGTTCCCAAAGTCGGTGGACATGATATCTCGAAAACCACTTGATGGATTGTTTCCAAATTTACAAGAAATACGATGAGAAACATTTATGGGTCGTTGACAAGCTCACTTTTCAAAAATCGATCTTCATTTTTTAATAGTTTCGTAAATATGACGGATTTTTTCATAGATTTTGTATGCTCGAGATTCAATTCGTCACCAAGTTGTTAAAGAAAATGATTTTTGAAATCGACGATCGTCAACTACTCGTATTTATTGTTAACTTGAATAAATAATCTGGTTTTTATATTTCAGATCGACCATTTACTCTGGAGAGCGTCCACTGCCAAACGTCGCGAAAAAAATGTCATCATTTGCCAGCGGCCATGTTTTTGTTGTTTTTCTGTATTTTTCGATGATTTATTTTAGGCTCTCAATATATGTACCTTTGTGTTGAGACAAAATGCATTTCTTTCTTCGATAACCGTTTCCCATAAGAAAAATATGGCGGAATTAAAGCGCTTATTTGAATCTTACGTGCACCCATGGAGGCATTTTTATAATGGGTCTTTAGTTGTTAGGTTGTTGTATATTTTTTGTACAACTACTGAACTACACGACTCCGAATCGCTACTTTCACTGTCTGGGCTATTTCGTGTATTTCAGAGCGACCAGAGACCCTTCGGGAAATGAACGCTAAACATTAAAAAAAAAAAAATTAGCGTATAACTCCTATTGTATATCCTTCTTGTGATGCTTATATATCATTTCAGCCAATAAAAAATGCTCAACATTTTTTTCCTTCTCCCCAGATTTTACACTTTAAGGGGTTACCCCCACTTGCGATTTTGAAAAAATCGATTTTTTTATCGCATTCTTTTGAAGTATAAGTATCCGGGCCCATACAGAAGTATGGGCCCGGAATAGATGACTCTATGTAAGTTTACAAAAAAAATATTTTCTTCGTGTAAACTGAAATTGAAACTTTAAACGCGTTTTTCTCAAAATGGCATTTCTGAAGTCGGTGACCAAGATTACTCGAACACTAATGAACCGATCTTCTAGAAATTTTGCTGGCTTATTTAATACATAAAAATGTAGTCTTTAATCGTTCGATTTTTTTTCGAAAAAAAAATGGCCGTTTTATAGCCAAAAAACGGCCGTTTTTTTTCGTTAAAATCGAACGATTAACTTTGACTGTCCGCCATTTTGTGAAAAATGAATATTTTTTAAAATCCTTCGATTAAAGACTAGTTTATACTTATTTTTGACTAAATCCATCCGCATTTTTTTTTTCAGATGATCCACTTCGCCGCAATGTTGGTCACCGCAAACCGTGTATATAAAAACATTATTTCATTGACGGCCATTTGCCACTAAACAATGTAATATTTTTCAATAAAAAAATTACTGAAAGTTCTTCAAGATGTGTTCTTTAAGATGGTATATTGATCAATTAAAAAAGTTTTGTAGTTTTCTTTAAAAAAATTCATGAAAAAGGCCTTTTTTGCGCTACAACTGGGGGTACCGCCTTAAGCGGACTTATTATAGCTTTGTATATATATATATATATATACACACACACATTAGATGTTCCATTTCAAATGCAAACCCTAAATAAGTAGCAACGGTGTAGCACAATAGATTTCTACGTCTTCGAGGGGGTCATTCCATGGCTATAAATATATATAACTTTTATTTACTTTACTTTATATTTTTTATTTTTGTAATTCTTCATCGATTGTAACTATTTTATTGGTTGTCTTGTGAATTAACTGCTGCGAGGGCGAACAGTAAGCCTTAGACGGTCCTCATCTTCGACTCTACGTTCACCTTCGTAGCTGTGAATTCGATCACTCACAAGACAACTGCAATGAAATTGTTACAACAGGTTAAAAATAATAAAAATAAGAAATATCAGAGTAACGCCACAAAGTCTGATTTTTCCCTAGGTTGCTTTTTTCCCCATCTTGGATGGCCTGATTCTGTGGGATGGTATTCGATCGATTTTTAAACGGGCGAGGGTGAGTTGCGTATTGCAAGCTGATGAGTACGGCAACGAAAGGGTTACGCGCAAATAGTGTATAGCACGGGGGCAAGTGAGAGAAGAAAAAATAATTGACGTAAATTGTCATTTAATAATCTATTGACGAGCCAATTTTGCTGTCGTGAGCTTGGCTGACGAGGAAAAATTCAGAAAGTTTAACCTTTTACGTTTAAGGGGTTATGCCTAGTTATGAACGTCGAAAAATCACTTTTTTCAAAACCAATATATTTCGACAGTATATCATCTTATAAGTGTTTCCTGACAATTTCAAGGTGATCGGATCAAAATTGACAAATTTATAGACTGTTATGTTGACGCCCTTTGGAATGCTCGACTGTTGCTCCAATCTTCAATAATGTTTACTTCGAGCTTGTTCAATAGGGATGTGTGTGGGATATTCCATGCCATTTCAGCTGGCCCGTGACCTCGACGATTTTTGGTTTTCCTGTGTTTTTTGTGTAAAATCGTACCCCATGAAATGTATATCCTCACCAATTTCTAGATTTTTATCTCTTCTCTTTTAGGAGTTATAATTTTCCAAAAAATGTCGATTTCAGAAGTTTTGGAAACGTTTAAACGCTGATAACTCCTGAACTAATTCAGATATCAACAAATGGCACTATATATTTTTTTTTCATTTTGAAGCAGACATTCGTTAAAAAATATGAACAAAATTATCAATTATCAATATCAACGGTTTTTTTGCTTCTCAAGTGAAAACTATTTTTTAAAATAGATGATTACCTTTTTTTTAATTTTTTTTCTAAAAATTCTCTAAAATAGAGTGACCCATTCTATGATTGCTAAAACTAGTCTCATCGTGAGGCCATTTTTCCTTCGAACAAAAAAAGTGATTTCGAATGAATTTTTTTTTCGTTAAATTCAGCACGAATAAAAAATAAACCGTTTCAGCCCTATCGAAGCCGAATTGTAAATCACAAATTGTTAATAGCATTATTGAACATTAAAATAATAAAAACCGTGAAAAAATATGATTACTTCGAAAACAAAATAGAAGGAATAATGGGCCCATGATGAGACTAGTCTTAAAATTATATAATGGGTTACTCTATTTCAGAGAATTAAAAAAAAATCACAACCACACATTTTCAGGACAATCTGTATGGGGTTAAGAAGCTGCACGGGGCTAGGAGAAATTATTTTATACTTTTTAGTCCGTTTAAAAAACGTGGTATATTAAAATTTGTTTTTTTTTTTTTAATCTTATTCTTTACTTTTTAGTCTTGTGTGTGTGAAATTTTGCAATCGATTTTAAACATCTTGATGAGATTATGACAGACATTTGGCAAATTTTAGGTTTGTGAAAACCTGAAATTTGAAAACCCTAGTCACTAAGGGACTATTCACTATTAATATTATTATTTTTATTTATTGTTTCTCTTTCACTAAACTATATTTAATTTCTTTATTTTTTTTCACATTTTTTTCCTCTCTCTCTCTCTCACTCTCTCTCTCTCTCTCTCTCTCTCTCTTACACACTTAATTCTTCAATCTGAAACCTGTTGTAAACTGTTAAATATTGTATACATTATTTAAATATATACAATATCAAGTTGTATATTACATTACTCATATTATGATATACATTTTTTTAAATATTTGAATTTATCTTGTCTGTCTGTTTCTTGGTTTGTTATCCAGTTCTGAGCTTCGTTTAAAGTTTCAAGTCTCTAGCTCATCCGGAAGTTAGTTTAAAATTGATTGCAAAATTTGTACCGAGCAGACAAACAAACAGACAGATAAGAAAGGGAGTTCATAAAAGCGTGGTAAAAAAACGCGTACGATAGATCGAGCCCGATAAAAATTATCATTATCGAGGGGCTCTCGCGAACAATTGATGTCTCGTTCACGACATCTTAAAATCGTCTTACGTCCGAGCTTCTTTCGAGAAAAGATGCGTGCGCTCTCTCAGGCCGTTGGTGCTTTTACGTAACGAACGATTTTCTTTCGCGTCTTCGGTAATTGGCAGCGAGGCTTCGCTCGATAAATCCCAGACAATGCACCCGCTCCTTGCCGCCCGGACTCGACATTGCGATAACCATTTTATTATGTAGCCACAAAACGCGCTGATATATCATTTTCCTCTTCCATCCGTGTCAGTGTTGGGCGGTAATCAATCAAATTTTGAATAAGTTCATGAATTTCCTAAAAAAGTAAACTGCAACTATACTATTAATTGCATATTGCGATTAATTTATTTGCATGTTGCGATAAATTAATTTTATTTGCGATTAATCTATGTTAATTGCATGTCGCAATTAAAACAATAGCAATTCACTTTTTTAATTGTTCTAAGAAACAATTAAAACTTACAATTAACCTCATATACGTATTTCAATAACTTGCGCATTTGTTCTGATGCCACTCCGCGTCCTATACAGTAATCAGTATTAATTGTTTGTTTTTAATAAAATACATTTAAAATATTGAAAATTGATTGGATTCTAATTGTGGAAATTCACGATTAACAATTGGTTAATGTTTATTGCGACTATAGCAATTAACAATTAATTGTTAATCGTGAGTTTTCACAATTACAAATAATCAATTGTTAATTATAAAAGTCGTGATTAACAATTAATTAATTGGTAATCTTTAATTACCGTAGCAATTAAATTTTGCCCAACAGTGGTCCGCGCCCATTGTCGTCGTTTCGAACCTTCGTTTCTATTTTTCTTCGTCAAGTATCCATTTTATTAATCGCTTTCGGAAGCCTCCTAATTTTTTGCTCATCCTTGTTACATCCAAGTCATCGAGGACAATTCGATATTTCTTTACGTCAGTTTATTTTATGCCTGACAATATTTATCAGTGTGTAAGTGCATTTTCTGCGCCGCCAAGCTTATTGGTCTTACCCGCTAGATTGGAAAACATTTCGCTCACGTAAATTCAAAGTAGAGCGATGACAACACTTCGAAGTGTGATTATGGTGCGGGCTGCTTACCTGAAACAGAAAGAAGAATTGTTCGATTTAGCGTTATTCGATTAGATTGTTCGGAGCATAGTTGTGAAAGACGCACAGATTATTAGCACCATGAGCTTTATTCTACTCTGAATTATGCGACAAGAGTGTCGTATAAGGAGGATACGTACGCATGATAGATAGGTAGATAGTTTATCAGTGCACTAGGATCTGACAAATCGTCTGGCACACTTGAAAAAAAAATTTAAGCAAGCTTTTTATTTTTTTTAAGTACGCTTTTTTACGTTTTTTTTAAATACGCCTTAAGTACGCCGTAAGAACGATTACAAAAAGCATTTATTTAACATGACAATTAGGGAGTTTGCCTAAAATCGAAACTCAAAAAATTCGATTTTTTATTGAACAGTTTTATAGTCTAGGGTCTTAAGACAGTATCGTTGTCTAGAAATTCGAAAAAATCGTTTTTTTACAAGCTTCGATTTAACTTGACTTCATGTGAGATGCAAAACGGAAAATAGATATATCACCCACTTCCCGACTACTTGGAGCTCTGAAATTTTGCAAACATCCATGAGGTGACAATGCATGATTCAAATGGAAAGAAAGAAATGACTTTTTGTGAGATGCAAAACGTAAAATCGATATTTCACCAACTTCCCGACTACTTGGAGCTCTGAAATTTTGCAAACATGCATCTAAGAGGTGACAATGCATGGTTCAACTTAAATATTTTTTTAAAAAATAAAATGGCGACTTTCTGTAAGATGCAAAACGGAAAATCGCGATTTCACCCACTTCCCAACTACTTAGAGCTCTGAAATGCTGCAAACATGCATCTAAGAGATGACAATGCATGATTCAACGTAAAAAATTTTTTAAAAATAAAATGACCTTCTGTGAGATGCAAATCGGAAAATCGATATTTCACCCACTTCCCAACTACTTAGACCTCTGAAATTTTTCAAATTTGTTTCTAAGAGGTGACAATGCATGATTCAACTTAAAAAAATATTTTTTAATAAAATGACGACTTTTTGTAAGATGCAAATCGGAAAATCGCGATTTCACCCACTTCCCAACTACTTAGAGCTCTGAAATGCTGCAAACATGCATCTAAGAGGTGACAATGCATGATTCAACGTAAAAAAAAAATTTTTTAATAAAATGACGACCTTCTGTGAGATGCAAATCGGAAAATCGATATTTCACCCACTTCCCAACTACTTAGACCTCTGAAATTTTTCAAATTTGGTTCTAAGAGGTGACAATGCATGATTCAAATTAAAAAAAAAAATGTTTAATAAAATGACGACTTTTTGTAAGATGCAAATCGGAAAATCGATATTTAACCCACTTCCCAACTACTTAGACCTCTGAAATTTTTCAAATTTGCTTCTAAGAGGTGACAATGCATGGTTCAACTTAAAATAAATTTTTAAATAAAATGACGACTTTTTGTGAGATGCAAATCGGAAAATCGATATTTCACCCACTTCCCAACTACTAAGACCTCTGAAAATTTTTCAAATTTGCTTCTAAGAGGTGACAATGCATGATTCAACTTAAAAAAAAACTTGAGTTTCCGTGAGATGCAAAACGGAAAATCGACATTTCACTACCTTCCCGACTACTCAGAGCTTTGAAATTTTGCAAACATGGATCTAAGAGGTGACAATTGAGGTGAAAAATTGACAATCAAACAATCATGCCACCATTACGGATTTTTTTTTGCTCAATCTAGTGCCATACATTACAACACTCACATAGATTAAGAGTTTGTTTGATTGTTTTTCAGATTCATTAAACGTCCACAACACTGGGCGCCAATGGGAGACGTTTTCCACGCATCGTTATAAACAAACGTACAAAAGTACATGATAATACATTTTTAATTATTATATTGTACATATTCTTGAAGGATCAATAAACGTGTGTAAAAATTTCAGAAGATTAGTTCGACCAGGTTGAACTTTTTCCATCCTAGAAATCACCTCCAAAAAGCGCTCCGGACAACAATATTGTCTTAACGTTCATTTGCAACGAAGATTTTGTGAAAATTAAAGAATCCACCCATTTATGACAATTTTTTAAGGGTCGGATCGCTCACTGCGATGTATCCTTTTTTTAAACGACTTTTAAAAAGGGGGAGGTTTTTAATTCGACTGTATATATATCACATGACCAGATGGTTTTTATTCGCTTATCCATTTGTTTATAACAAATTATTAAGGTTATTTCATTCAGTCGAAAATCGCACTCTATTTTTACAGCTTGTCTTTTCCGTAGTTTTCAAAATTTCAAAAAAGCCTCCGACCATACGAAAGTTTTATTATTACACAAGAGGTACATTTTTTTTATTTTTCATTTCTGATCACTTTAGTTGCCAGAACGCCTACACCGATTGGCCATTGAACAGTGGTTGCCCTTTGTTTAAGGGGTTACCCCCACTTGCGATTTTGAAAAAATCGATTTTTTTTATTGCATTTTTTTGAAGTATAAGTATCCGGGCCCACACTTCTGTATGGGCCCGGAATAGATGACTATGTAAGTTTACAAAAAAATATTTCCTTCGTGTAAACTGAAATCGAAACTTTAAACGCGTTTTTCTCAAAATGGCATTTCTGAAGTCGGTGACCAAGATTACTCGAACACTAATGAACCGATCTTCTTGAAATTTTGCAGGCTTATTTAATACATAAAAATGTAGTCTTTAATCGTTCGATTTTTTTTTTTGAAAAAAATTGCCGTTTTATAGCCAAAAAACGGCCGTTTTTTTTCGTTAAAATCGAACCATTAACTTTGACTGTCCGCCATTTTGTGAAAAATGAATATTTTTTAAAATCCTTCGATTAAAGACTAGTTTATACTTATATTTGACTAAATCCATCCGCATTTTTTTTCAGATGATCCACTTCGCCGCAATGTTGGTCACCGCAAACCGTGTATATAAAAACATTATTTCATTGACGGCCATTTGCCACTAAACAATGTAATATTTTTCAATAAAAAAATTACTGAAAGTTCTTCAAGATGTGTTCTTTAAGAAGGTATATTGATCGATTAAAAAAGTTTTGTAGTTTTCTTTAAAAAAATTCATGAAAAAGGCCTTTTTTTGCGCTACAAGTGGGGGTAACGCCTTAAATAATAAAATTTTCTTCTTTTATCAATATTTATCAATAAAAAAGAGCTTAAGCTCGTCATTCCAATACTCTCAACAGAAAACAATATTGAAAATCGACCTGTTTTTTTGGCCCCCGTGCTTATGCGTGGGGTAAAATATCGATTATCCGTTTTGCATCTCACACTAAGTCAAATTAAATAAAAGCTTGTAAAAATATGGTTACTTATGGATATGCAGAGAAAGAAGGCAAGGGTGTGTGCGTGGGTGCGTATAAGAGAAAGAGAAAGAGAAAGAGAGAGAGAGAGAGAGAGAGAGAGAGAGAGAGAGAGAGAGAGAGAAGGGGTAAGCTCGAAGGGTCGAGAACTAAATCGATACGAGAGATCGAGGAGCGATGCTCAGTCTTTCGTGCGTTAATTCGTCATCCCTCCAATATTCCCTCCCGGGATCTGGCACTGTGAGTGCAATCACCCCTCAGACAGCGAAGATCACGCATATATCGTCACTACACTATCGTATATCTGGTGTATACGCTCACGGCAGAATGCACGCTCCGATGGAATTCGCGCAGGAAGACGTTTGCGTCGCGTCTTGAATATTTTATAGTAAATCCGAAAACCCTCTCGTATACTCTTGGAATTATACGCAGAAGGAACGGCAGAAACAGATATTGTGAAGATGGCGATGTACGGATGGCTGAAAGGATGAAAGCTCGAGCACTTTACAATAAGGATGGAACATTTTTTAGATGACAAAAAAAATTGTTCGCTCCAACTTTAGACGATTTATTTCTAGCGAAAATTGGGTTTGGTTGGGCCCTTCATTTTCCCTGATTTAGTTAGCGCACGTGTTTGGACGCCTCATGT
The DNA here is from genome assembly GCA_944452715.1 of Ophion slaviceki. Lineage (NCBI taxonomy): Eukaryota > Metazoa > Arthropoda > Insecta > Hymenoptera > Ichneumonidae > Ophion > Ophion slaviceki. Next base: position 22,367,091 of record OX101790.1, on the reverse strand, counting down.
GGACCTTTAGCGGGCGGTCACACTTTTTCTCTTAAAGCCCTTAAAGGATGGGGACCTTTTAGAGGGCGGTCTATTGGGTATTGTAGAACCGCAACAAAATTAACTGTCCAGTATACATTATTATAAATAATAATGTATACTATATATAATAATTAATAATTAATAATTATTATTAATAATTATTAATTATTAATAATAATTATTAATTATTAATAATAATTATAAATAATTCAATGTCAAATTAATTTTCTAGCATACATTATTATTTATAATAATGTATACTAGAAAATTAATTTGATTATTAAATTACAGTTAAAAATTAACTGTCATATTAACTATCAAATAAATAATTCAATGTCAAATTAATTTTCTAGTATACATTATTATTTATAATAATGTATACTAGAAAATTAATTTGACATTATTTATTTGATAGTTAATATGACAGTTAATTTTTAACTGTCTGTTAAGGGGCCAGTCCACTTTGAAAATTTCAAAAAATCGATTTTTTTACTGTTTTCGAAAGTACATACATTCAGAAATATTGTGTCAAAATTTTATGAAAATCTTTTATATTCATATCTTTTATAAAATCCTCAAAAAAAATCGCGAAAATAGCCTTTTTTCGTGGCTCCAAGGTGAACTGCCCCTCAACGGTCTATTGGGGAATTGTTGAATCGCAAACAAAATTAATTCGTCTAGTATACATTATTATTTATAATAATGTATTGATGAATTACCGTACACATTATTATAAATTATTATAATAACATTATAAATAACTAAATAAGGTCCAACAATACCCCAATAGACCGCCCTCTGAAAGGTTGGATCTATATAATTATATTCGAATTTGCAGTTTTCAAAATGATTGAATCTTTATTTGATGCTGTATTAGGAAAATTCAAAATGGCAGAAACGAAATCGAATATAAAATGGATTTCCGAATTTCTATCGGCTATTTTGAACGTTTAACATGTAATATCAAATTGAAATTCCGCAACCCTCAAAACCTCAAAATATTATACAAGAAGGTAATTCTTGCCGTTCAATTTAAAAATATGTGTGAAGGCCAATAGTTTCCAACTTTTTCTTGGGTTACCGTGATTGGTCTCCGAACTTAAATTCCTTTTTTTGCGCTACAAGTGGGGGTAACGCCTTAATCGGTAGGTCATCTAGTTACAAAATTGTTGAGTTTTAAAACTTTAAACGATTTTCACGGGAAACCACTTTTTGGTAAACTTCGTACAAGATAACTCAAAAACAATCCGATCGATTGTTTTGAAATTTCGCCCACAGTTGGACAACACAATTCCCGTTTATTTGAACCTAAAGTTCCAGGAAAATTATTCAAAATACTATTTTTCGATTAGGACATACTATAATAAACATTTCATGAACAACAGGACATTTTTTCAACTCGTACTATTTTCCGAATTTCTTTTTTTTTAATTTTTCAACTTTACACAGAGTGCGTGGGTCTTAAAAATCGGAAACTTTTTGGCTCTGTTGTTTCAGATTAAGGGCTTACGTAGCATTTTAAAAAATCAATTTTTTAAAATGCTAAATTGCTATTGTGTCAATGCTAAATTGTCAATGCTAAAGTGCTAAATTGGCCTTAAGGGGTTACGTGGGTTTGAAAATGTTTAAAAAATCCATTAAATTTTTTTTTTAATCTAATAGTACAATATGTCTAGAATATTCTCCCAAAGTTTTAAGTCAATCGGAGTGAAAGTCTAGGAGAGAGGGCCTTTGGGAATTCCCCCCGTTGGGAAAGACCGGCCGGAAGCGACGCAGGTATATCGCATTTTTCTCAAAATCCTATTTTTGAAGTCGGTGGACACGATTTCTCAAAAACCAATACACCGATCTTATTGAAATTTTGCACACTTCTTCAAAATAGCATTGACTAGTGATAGAGCAAAGGTATTTTTTCCGATGACAACAATTTTACAAGGCTATACGTATTGTAAATTGTACCTAAAATTGAACTATTTTGTCTACAACTGTGCCAAAACTTCAAATTTCAATTTTTTTAAAAATCCTTCCTTCAATCGCGAGCTTTACTTATCTGCTAACCGAAAAAATTTGGTGTTTCAATTTCAGATAAAGCTATCATGAGTTATCCTGACCATGACGATGACTCTTTTTTGAGGGGCCTCCGAAAACCAGGTCCCACCGGTTGAATTTCCCAAATTTTTGGATGAATTTGTTTAATATTGTTGAAATAATGCTCCTTTATGTACTTAACATTTTGAATAAAATATTGTATACATTATATTTTTTTTTAATAGAGAAAATATGCTTTTTTCGGTTCGAAACCCACGTGACTCCTTAAGGGAGGATTCTACTTTGAAACTTTGAAAAAATTTTTTTTTTTTACACTTTTCAAAAGTAAATATGTTCAAGAATGTTCGGTCAAAATTTTATAAAGTTCCAAGCAGTCTAACTATCCTTTTTCGCCTTTCGAACGCACCTACCTGAGCACCTACCTATCACTCACCAAAACTTTAAACGCGTTTTTCTCGAAACGACATTTTCAAGTACCGGGGTCGTGATAACTCAAAAAGTACTGAACCGATCCTTATGAAATTTGGAACACATTCTATATGTGTGTACCAACCGACCTAACTACAATCAACTTAAAATTTTGATTAGAACTATTTTTTAATTGCAAAAAAAGACCCAAAAAAACGCATTTTTTTTGTATTTTAGCCGCCATTTTGTTAATTTTGCACGTATATAAAATATTCTAGTTAGGTCGGTTCCTGAAGACATACCGAACATGAAACTATTTGATTTTTTTGTTTCAGACCATCCGTCGGGAAGATTTCACGACCACGGCAACGGTACCTGCTTTTCGAGGCGTTGGCTTTAAACATATTTTACGTGTACAAAAAATGAATAAAATACATTTAAACATTTTTTTTTATGTACTTAAAGAGTGTATTTATTGAACAGTTTAAACCCCATATCGATATCTTTAATAGTATTCTCAGAAAAAATTCACGAAAATAGCGTTTTTTTCATGGTTTCAAAGTAGAATCCTGCCTTAATGCACGAGACGCTAGGTTGAACGCCGTGGGACAGCTCAGTCGGAAACGGTCTCTGAAGCAAGTGTCGTACAGATACATTTTTTAAATAAAAAAAAATCTTTTGTAAAATATAAAGATGTGATAATATGTACACAACATTTTAATCATGTTCAATAAATAGTTTCGACACAAAAAAATCTTGGAAATTATATTTTTTTCGGCTGCCGAAAGGTTCGCATGATACACTTCGTACACTCCGAGTAATTACATTTTTATCGGAATTACGCTGCTGTAAGCATATAATATTACTACGTTTTTTAAACGCTGACACAGACATTTTCTCTTGCGTGAAAGCATTTTTTACCCCGACAGCGAGAATATCCGCCGTTACATTTTCAAGATTTCGACCGCATTCTCCAATGCTCGTTTTAATGGGATCCCGCTCGTCTCAGCGAGAAAAGAAGTTTAGGGTTGTGGGAAGAGGTCGGGATATGGAAAAGCGCGAAAAAGACCAAGTTTTTTTTAGCCCCGAAGAGTTATTGCCACTCGCGCGTCTCGAAACCGAGCCCTCGATCTTCGCGAGAACTCGCCGGCGCAACACAATTGAGCCACGGAAAAGGCGTTTATTGAGAATGAAGCTTTTAATTGTTTACGAAGGAACAAAGAGAGACAGCCTTCTCTCGCTTTTCTCTCGTCGGCACAGGGAGCAGTAATAAGAAGAGAAGAAAAAACAATATTTGAGGGTAAAACTTCGTCAGAGAATTGGCAAGTTTTTTGCACTCACTTTCCCTCTACTCTTGTTCTGCAGGCAAAAAAGTTCAAAATGAGCCACAGCCACTCGATCGCCCTCGTGTTTATCAATAATTTCTTTCAACCCGTTTTTTAAATTTCTTTTTGACACATCATGGAAAAACCCGGAATAATTTATATGCCTGCTGATTTTTGTAAATTTGGTGCCTCGCGTTAATTTTATTTTTTTTTAATGGGGATGTTTTTCGTTTTTTGTCGATAACATTTTAACGATACGAGATATTTAAACAATTCAAACTGCAACAATGTTTATTTTTTTATCCACTGTACATTGGAGATGAGAACGATAACGTTATCGACGAAAAACGAAAAACACCCCTATTTTCGAGGGCTCGTTTCGCCCCTTAAAACCGTTTTTCCGCCGATAAAAAAATACGCATCGCTTACTTTTCGGTGCTTTATAACATATCCAAATTTCAACAAAATCGAAAGGTGTCACCTGAGGGATGTTCCTTGTTAGTCCAGAGTCTAAGGATTTCGAGTTATCATGGTAAGTATGATTTTTGAAAAAAATCCCGAAAATAGGTACTAAGTCGTTCATAACGTTCAATCAGACAACAATTGTTAACCCCTTCGTTGGCAGAGAAAATTCGACAAAAAGTGCCCAAAATCGCAGGAAATTTATTTTTATGCCGAAAATTTGTACTCTGGGGTCTTTGAGGGTGCTGATTACGAATCTGAACTCAAAATTCAGGAATTTACAATGACGAACAAATATAGCGAATGAAAATACAAATAATACAGATTGATGTAGATGAAACTCGGTACTCATAGGTTGTGTAGGTCACCGATTATGAGTCTGAACATTTTGAATTTTCAGATTTAAAGTTCAGATTCGTAATAAGCGACCTCAAAAATGCCGGAGTACTAATTTTCATCTAAATTGAGTAAAGTTTTTGATTTTTGTCTCCTTTATTGGCGCCTCCATTTTGAATTTCCAAATTTTGACTTCAAATTCGGACTCAGCGAGCCCAAAATCCCCCCAGTGAGGCTCTGATTTCAAATCAGAGCAAGTTAAATAGGGAAATAAAGGTTGACGCACTATTGCGTCAATGCCAACGAAGAGGTTAACTGAAAACTTATTTGCGTTTTAGATTAATGTGTATTCAATCGACAAACACCAATACAATCAATTGTATCCACACAACTGACTAAATGGGACGTGTTGAATAATTAAAAACTCGTCAAAAAATAAAAATACCTCTTATGTAAATGCTATTAAAAAAAATAGCAATAACATGAGAAGTAAACGAGTAAGTACCTAATTTTGTGGAATTTTCCAAAAATCATGCTTACCACGATAACTCGAAATCCTTAGACTTTGGAATAAGGTAACGTAGGTTACATATGTTCCTAACGAGGTAACCTATCATCCCCTTAAGGCTTTGCATCGACCTTCCTAACACCCTATATATATATATATATATTGTTATTTGAAAAACGACAATAATTAAAAAATAGGTTAGTGATAAGTGCGGGATAAAATAAAAAAGGGATGTGATTGCTTGTTAATTGTATTTTTTCATTTTGTAATATATATATATACATATATTGTTTTGCAAAAAATTAATAAATAGTTCAATGATAATTCCGAGGTAAAATTGAATGGTACGTGATCGCGTAAGTTCAAAAGGTTATACGAAGGAACATTAGAATATAAATAGAAGCACATTATTCCGCACATTTACGAGTAACACGTCTAAAAATATTCCGAGAATTCCAAAGTCTAAGGCAGACAAACATCTCAGAAATGTTGCAATATTTCGTGGCATCGAGAAAATCAGCTCTGTGCGGGCACTAATTACTAGCTCACGCGGATCACGAATAAATTCATGCTATTCGCTCGTAAAGCTTTGTTTTAAGTGATTTTTTTTAACTCCGCGTGCCAGAGTGCTTGGAATGTCCTAAATAGCCGGAAAATAACATTAGGAAATAATACTAGTATCTTGCTGTACGCGTTTGTGATTTAGGGTGCCAAAAATGAATTCTTCATAAATCGAGACCGGTTTCAGACATCCGGCTAAAATTGGCACGCGAAATGACTGCTGTGCTGTGTTAGTACTAATTTGTATTGAGTTATAGGCTGAGCCTTCGGGTTTTTACTAATTTTGGTCAATACTAATTCGATAAACTGCGACTTTCAACAATTATGAGTTTCATCAGAAAAAGAACACGACCTTTTGCAAATTTCAATCGACCGAAATTTTATAATAACATAAATTTATATATACTTTTTTTTTACTTATAGATTTTTCCGAATTTTTTAATTAACCTTTTATATAAAAATTTATAAATTTATATATAAATGAAAAGCGTTTGAAAATGCTTTTTTATCATGGTTATCAGCATCGAGTTGAAGAAAATATTACTATATTATATTCTATTACTTTATTAATACTGCATATTATTACTTATATATTTTGATAAGGTCATTTGATTAGATTGGTTTTTTCAACCCTTAGCACTCGAGGCTTTTTTCGCTCGGATAGTAAGAGGTGAACGAGAGTCACCTCTCGAGTGCAAAGGGTTAAGAAAAGAAAACCTGCTTCAGTAATTGTTAATTTATCGACCTCGATATTTGAATGTAAATCAAGCTTTTTTGTCCATTTTTATCGAAAACAAATCCAATTAAAAAAGCAGTCTGCATAAGCTTGGACATAAAAAATAGGACTTGTTTATTGCATAGTTCCATAGCCTAGAGTCTCAACTCCAATTTGCAACAAGGATTTTGTTAAACTTTCAAAACTAACCGCGTTATGACGATTTTTGTGAAGGGTCAAATCACCCACTACGCAACGTCGAACCGTATTTACCCTTTTTTTTGCTTTTCTCGAAACTATGTTTTATGAAACGGTGTAAGTGGTATCTCAAATTCTGTATACCACATGCAGCAAGGGCGTCGCTTCGATCAAATAATAATAACTTCATTCTTTACCAATATGCGTCAATTTAAATAAAAACTTAATCTTGTCAAGATTATTTATAAATTGTGTGTGAGATCCCGACCTCGTCATTCTAATCCGCACATCAGAAAAAAAGTATTAAAATTCGACCTGTTTTGTTTACACGAAGCTTATGCAGACCCATTAAAGAAAGATGATCATATTAAAAATAAGATAAATACCATAAATTATTATATTAAAAATCGTACAAAATGTTTTCTATCATTAGCTATATCTCTAACCAGAAACATCGCTTTCTCTTCGATTTTGTTGAAACTCATATACGTGATAAAACTATATATACGTGATAAAGCATTGAAAACTATTAGACACGTATTTTTCTATCGGCGGAAAAACGGTTTCAAGGGTGAAAACCAACCCCCAAAAAAGATGTGTCAGGGGGGGGGGGGAAGGGGGTGATTTTGCAATTCCACCCACAAGCAGTCCACCGATATGAATGAAACGGAAATCAAAATTCTTCTAATGTAAAGCGATGAAAAACCCATTACACAAAGATTGACTAAAATTTACATTAAGGGGTGACACGCCTTTTTTGAGGGGTGGTTCTCTAAGTCCCGTTTTTTCGCCGATTAAAAAAAATACGTTTCTAATAGTTTTCAGTGCTGTATAACATATATGAGTTTCAATGAAATCGGAGGCGGACCCTTAAGGGGGAAATCCCTTTAGACGGCAGAAAATAAGTCATTTTTCATGATTAAAAAAAAAGTGATGCGATAATCGCATCATTTTAAAATGTTGGCATTATATTATCACAACTTTCAAGTGTTAAGTTTTTTTTCTTCTTCTTTCATTTAAAAAATAGCGGAATTAACTATTGCAAAAATGAAGAAATTTGTTCTTTTTTTGACAATTACAAGAATACTATTTGAGCTGCACCATAGTCGAATCGATTTTTAATTTTTCATGTATGGCACACCAACGTTTGGCTAGTTCAGAAGGAACATCGCTTGAGGGGGGAAATCCCTTTAGACGCCTGAAAATAAGTAATTTTTCGTGATTTTTTTCGAAGGTGATAAAATAATCGCATCATTTTTTAAATTTGACATTATCTTATTACAACTTTCGAGTGTTAGCGATTTTTTTAGACAAAACAAAATGGCGGCTTTATAAGGTATTCCTTTAGGCGTCTTTTAAAAAACTGCTCATGTTATAGCTCAAAAAGTTATTGATCGATCTGGCTGAAATTATGGGATGTTTCTTACGGTAACATTATTGGAAGGATATACCTAAAGTTTTGAGGTTATCGAGTAAATAAATTACTTTTTTGGGGTAAAAATTGTCGATAAAATTGTCAAAAGAATGAATATGTGATTACAAAGTCTACTTAATTTTTAATTTTACACTTTTTAATATATTTATTTATCCTTCCAATAACGTTATGGTGAGAAACCTCCCAAAATTTCAGCCAGATCGATCGATAACTTTTCGAGCCTTACCATGAGCAAAATAAAAAATGAGTCAAAATGTAAAAATGATGCGATTATTTCATTACCTTTGAAAAAAAAATCGTGACAAATGACTCATTTTCGGGCGTCTAAAGGGATTTTCCCCCTCAAGTGATGTTCCTCATGAGCTAGCCAAACGTTACTGTGCCATACATAAAAAACTGAAAATCGATTCGACCATGGTGCAGCTCAAATATTATCCTTGTAATTGCCAAAAAAAAAAAATCTTCATTTTTGCAATAATTAATTCCGCTTCTCTGCGTTGTGCTAGTTAAACCGACTAAAATTCTTGATTATTCGCTGACAATTCGCTGACAATCACCGTGCAAGCTTTAACGCGTTCTTCAGTTTACGGTTCATTAAATTCACTTGACGACACTCCGACGTTGTTGTCGTTAAAACGCTATACGTACTAATTGCATTCGAGGTTCATTACCAAAGTGGTCCGAGCCCCGACCGCCCAATGTTCCCCAGTCGATCCATTATCTCGGCCGAATGTGAATTGTGCAAAACTTTAATTAGCAGAAAAGATGGCGACTGACCGGAAGTCGCATCCCCTATTCGGCGAATTCGGAATTCCGTGAGAAAAGTCACTTATTTTTTGGGCTTCAGTTTTTTCTCGCGCCAGGAGGGAAAAATCGTGAGGCATCGCCTTCGAAAGACAAGAATGCCAAACTTTTTCTGTTTTTTTGCAGACGGCACAAAAAAGCGAATAGCCCGGAGCTCGAACCGAAAGAGAAGAGTAGGTATGTCGGTCTGGTCGTTCATTGTCTCTCGAATTATAACGCCGACTAATCTTCGAAACGAAGAGGGAAAGGCAACAATTGGGATTCACGTCGACCGAATACCACCGTAATATATGTGGATTTTCTCAAAAGATACGACTAAAGAATCAACGAATTTGAAAGAAAAACGACCTTAGTGGAGGCGCGAACTTCCATGCCATGCAGTGTTGGCCTGAACCAACACTTGGATGGGTGACAGCTTAAGGGGAGAAATGCTTTCAGGCGAGAAAAAAATTTGCTGATTTTCATGACTTTTTTTCAAAGGAAAGAATTCTTTACAATTTTTGAGACGTAGGGTATGTTTTATTACTATTTTTTGCGGTTACATGGTTTTTTTATCAATCTTTAAAGATGGCAGAGCTATGGCGCGGTCTTCCATACTGCATTTTCAAAACTAGCGTGACGCCATAGCTGTAGCTAAATATTTATTTGACCGATTCTGATTAAATTTGGTATAAATCTTTCTAACCTTATTGTTTGAAACAGGACCCGAAATGTTTTTGAAATAAAAAAAAAGTATTTTTCTATTGCAAAATGTACCTGGGAAATGTAAATTGGGAATTTTGCGTTGCGTAATTTGTGTACGCCCCTGCTAGGATTGTAGAAAAAACGTTTATTTTTCCTTAAAAAATACTATGGGGTCATAAAAACAATATGCAATTGGTCCTGTAGCGAAAATATTTTTTTTAAAGGTATAATTATCGATTTTTCCGCAGCACCTCAGACTTCTTTCAGGCGCCTCGTACAATTTGAAACGCGTTTTTCTCGAAACCACTTTTTCAAACTGAGGGGCCGGATTACTCGAACACATCTGCATGGATCGATTTGAAATGTTGATAGTAGCTTCACGATGACATTCTCTATGGCAGTACGTAGCCGTTTTTTGATTAATTGTAAACTTTTTTAATTATAAACAATTTACTGCTTATTTTTTGGGCAAAAAAATCCATTTATTTCTTTCAAAATGTGCCATTTTTTCAAAATTTGTAAAAAAAAATCCCTACGTCGTCCCATAGTTAATAATATATGGATTATAATGTTTTTTGGTTTTTGTTCCAGGTCAGATACTTTACGAGAAAACCGTCCTCCCGTGAAGCTATTTGTGAAAAACACGTTTTTCAAGATGGGCTCTGTCGCCGTCATTTTGTATGAAAATTAAAATATTTTTTTTAATACTTTAATATGTGATAAATAAACCCTCTCAAAAGAAATCCTATTCCTTTTTTCATACTCCCAAAATAAATTGTCAGAGTTGGGCCTTATTTTCTGTCGATAGAGTGGTGTTATCATTTAAAGATTAATCAAAGAAATACCATGTAATGGCCTAAAGTAGTAACAAAACAATACCCTAAGTCTTAAAAATGGTAAAGAAATATTTCCTTAAAAAAATCATGGAAATCAGCATTTTTTATCACGCCTAAAGGTATCTTCCCCTATAGGGATACTTGGAGCTAGAATTTTATTGGGTTTCTGGTGATAACGGAACTGAAATTCAGCAAAATATAGCCTCCTCTGTTGGGCCAGATTTTCTACAGTTTCCTTGTGCTCTCTTCTTCGGCTACTTCAATAATAATCTCCACACCATTATATGAGTATAGCATATATTCCACAAATCCATTACTTCGTTCGAATTGTATGGCGAAACGTATACCAAAAAACGTATACGTATAGCAAAATAAATACTACGTATTCATTTACTGAAATTTTAAATACTCAAATTTTGCTACATTCTATAATTGCGTAGAAAATATAAATCTAACAAAGTAGATCACTTTAGTGCTCGCTTTCGATTTTGTTGAAACTTATTTATGTGATAAAGCGTTGAAAAGTTTTGGACACCTTCTTTTGATTCGGGAAAAAACGGTTTTAAGAGGGCAAACCTCCCTTCAAAAAGAGGCATGTCGAGGGGTGATTTAGCAACTTCACCCATAAGAAGTTCACTGATCTGAATTAAACAAAAACCAAAATTCTTCTAATGTAAAGCAATCAAAAATCCACTATAGAAGTATTTAAAAAAAAAAACAAAATTAAGGGGTGGCACGTTTTTCTTCGAGGAGTGGTTTTCCCCCTTAAATACGTGTCTAATAGAATATGCATATGAGTTTCACGAAAATCCAAGGTGGACACTTGCGTGATGTGTAAGTAGGAATAGAATAGAGTAAGATGAACACATGGTATTTACATTGACGGATTATTCACTCCATCGCCATTAGTCAATTTCTGCCTTCAGAAAACGTCAAGCGTAATGCATCCAGACGGCATTTGCGGCACATTTTTTGTCCTGATACCAAATTACCAATATTTCTCGTAATTTCATCGCATTGATTAATGACAGCCTGACTAATTTGTCAATACGACAGACACAAATTACAACGGTGTGTCGAGGAAGAATTTCGTGGTGGCGCCGGTTCCGAAAGGCTTCTCGTTAACGTCTCTCCGGGGCGGAAGATGAGGAGACCTCCGAGCATCGAATCAGCGGATTTTCATACAACGAGCAGCGTGACCGGATGTAAATTACAATTGCGTAAAGTTTCGAGCGTTTACGGACGTGTACCATTCGTTTTTACTCGGGTGTGTGTGTGTGTGTGTGTGTGTGTGTGTGTGTGTGTGTGTGTGTGTGTGTGTGTGTGTGTGTGTGTGTGTGTGTGTGTGTGTGTGTGTGTGTGTGTGTGTGTGTGTGTGTGTGTGTGTGTGTGTGTGTGTGTGTGTGTGTGTGTGTGTGTGTGTGTGTGTGTGTGTGTGTGTGTGTGTGTGTGTGTGTGTGTGTGTGTGTGTGTGTGTGTGTGTGTGTGTGTGTGTGTGTGTGTGTGTGTGTGTGTGTGTGTGTGTGTGTGTGTGTGTGTGTGTGTGTGTGTGTGTGTGTGTGTGTGTGTGTGTGTGTGTGTGTGTGTGTGTGTGTGTGTGTGTGTGTGTGTGTGTGTGTGTGTGTGTGTGTGTGTGTGTGTGTGTGTGTGTGTGTGTGTGTGTGTGTGTGTGTGTGTGTGTGTGTGTGTGTGTGTGTGTGTGTGTGTGTGTGTGTGTGTGTGTGTGTGTGTGTGTGTGTGTGTGTGTGTGTGTGTGTGTGTGTGTGTGTGTGTGTGTGTGTGTGTGTGTGTGTGTGTGTGTGTGTGTGTGTGTGTGTGTGTGTGTGTGTGTGTGTGTGTGTGTGTGTGTGTGTGTGTGTGTGTGTGTGTGTGTGTGTGTGTGTGTGTGTGTGTGTGTGTGTGTGTGTGTGTGTGTGTGTGTGTGTGTGTGTGTGTGTGTGTGTGTGTGTGTGTGTGTGTGTGTGTGTGTGTGTGTGTGTGTGTGTGTGTGTGTGTGTGTGTGTGTGTGTGTGTGTGTGTGTGTGTGTGTGTGTGTGTGTGTGTGTGTGTGTGTGTGTGTGTGTGTGTGTGTGTGTGTGTGTGTGTGTGTGTGTGTGTGTGTGTGTGTGTGTGTGTGTGTGTGTGTGTGTGTGTGTGTGTGTGTGTGTGTGTGTGTGTGTGTGTGTGTGTGTGTGTGTGTGTGTGTGTGTGTGTGTGTGTGTGTGTGTGTGTGTGTGTGTGTGTGTGTGTGTGTGTGTGTGTGTGTGTGTGTGTGTGTGTGTGTGGTGTGTGTGTGTGTGTGTGTGTGTGTGTGTGTGTGTGTGTGTGTGTGTGTGTGTGTGGTGTGTGTGTGTGTGTGTGTGTGTGTGTGTGTGTGTGTGTGTGTGTGTGTGTGTGTGTGTGTGTGTGTGTGTGTGTGTGTGTGTGTGTGTGTGTGTGTGTGTGTGTGTGTGTGTGTGTGTGTGTGTGTGTGTGTGTGTGTGTGTGTGTGTGTGTGTGTGTGTGTGTGTGTGTGTGTGTGTGTGTGTGTGTGTGTGTGTGTGTGTGTGTGTGTGTGTGTGTGTGTGTGTGTGTGTGTGTGTGTGTGTGTGTGTGTGTGTGTGTGTGTGTGTGTGTGTGTGTGTGTGTGTGTGTGTGTGTGTGTGTGTGTGTGTGTGTGTGTGTGTGTGTGTGTGTGTGTGTGTGTGTGTGTGTGTGTGTGTGTGTGTGTGTGTGTGTGTGTGTGTGTGTGTGTGTGTGTGTGTGTGTGTGTGTGTGTGTGTGTGTGTGTGTGTGTGTGTGTGTGTGTGTGTGTGTGTGTGTGTGTGTGTGTGTGTGTGTGTGTGTGTGTGTGTGTGTGTGTGTGTGTGTGTGTGTGTGTGTGTGTGTGTGTGTGTGTGTGTGTGTGTGTGTGTGTGTGTGTGTGTGTGTGTGTGTGTGTGTGTGTGTGTGTGTGTGTGTGTGTGTGTGTGTGTGTGTGTGTGTGTGTGTGTGTGTGTGTGTGTGTGTGTGTGTGTGTGTGTGTGTGTGTGTGTGTGTGTGTGTGTGTGTGTGTGTGTGTGTGTGTGTGTGTGTGTGTGTGTGTGTGTGTGTGTGTGTGTGTGTGTGTGTGTGTGTGTGTGTGTGTGTGTGTGTGTGTGTGTGTGTGTGTGTGTGTGTGTGTGTGTGTGTGTGTGTGTGTGTGTGTGTGTGTGTGTGTGTGTGTGTGTGTGTGTGTGTGTGTGTGTGTGTGTGTGTGTGTGTGTGTGTGTGTGTGTGTGTGTGTGTGTGTGTGTGTGTGTGTGTGTGTGTGTGTGTGTGTGTGTGTGTGTGTGTGTGTGTGTGTGTGTGTGTGTGTGTGTGTGTGTGTGTGTGTGTGTGTGTGTGTGTGTGTGTGTGTGTGTGTGTGTGTGTGTGTGTGTGTGTGTGTGTGTGTGTGTGTGTGTGTGTGTGTGTGTGTGTGTGTGTGTGTGTGTGTGTGTGTGTGTGTGTGTGTGTGTGTGTGTGTGTGTGTGTGTGTGTGTGTGTGTGTGTGTGTGTGTGTGTGTGTGTGTGTGTGTGTGTGTGTGTGTGTGTGTGTGTGTGTGTGTGTGTGTGTGTGTGTGTGTGTGTGTGTGTGTGTGTGTGCAAGCTCAAATTGCCAACGAGATTTACGTGAATGCTATTTCTCGCTAAACACGCACGAGAGTTCTATCAAGAGAGGGGATAAGAGAGAGAGGGGGAGAGAGAGAGAGAGAGAGAGAGAGAGAGAGAGAGAGAGAGAGAGAGAGAGAGAGAGAGAGAGAGACAAAGAGGATGCAAGAGAACAGAGCTAGACTTGGAGTCGTTTCAAAGCAAGCTCCTTTGATGCTTTTAATAAATTTTAACGGTGCACAAAACACTGCTCGTGTGTGTGTAGAATCGATTGTAAATCACGCGCAGTGCCCCCGAGAGCCGGACAGAGTCGCGAATCGAGTGAACTCTGCTCGCGCTCGTGATCGCGCACGAGCAATTATAAATACGAAATTGGTGAGCTCACGCTGCTCGCCGGTAAGCATTGCTAATCTCGGCAATACAGAGCTTCGACAATGGATTCACACGCATAATTCGCCCGCCATTATTGTCCGTCTTAACGAGCCTTGTGCTGGAAAATGTACGAAGATACTTTTTTTCAAATCCTAATGGGAGATCTTTCCATGCCGATTCATCGCTACCGATTTTCGCCAATTGACGCCCGGAGATTGTGGGAAAAAATAGGGTTAATCGGCTAGTGGACTGACGCAGTCTCCAAATTCATCATGATATAAAGTTACTCCCTGGGTTCAAGGGGTGCCCGTAAGTTGAAACTTCGAGGTACGATTTTTTTATTGAAGAGTTTCATGGGCTAGGGTTTCAACTTCGATGTGCAAAAAAGATTTTGTAAGAATCCCATAAGCTTGCCGAGTTGTGACTATTTTCGTGAATGTTTGGGTTCCATTGGGACGGCGCAAAAAAACCCGTTTCCATACACATGCAAATATTTGTTACAGGAATTGAGGGCTTTGGAGGATATTAATGGTGAATTTGTATTCTGGTGGTTCACCTGGACTCATAAACAAAAATATTCAAAATTCATGTTTTTTTTTGCAAATTTGGAATTTAGAACTTTGGGAAAAAATGTGCGACTGCACTAAATTGCTAGTTATTTTTTCTGTTTCGATTTGAAACTTTGCTCTGCGCCCGTGATTTTCGCAATCGCATTCCTTTTTTGAATGCAGTCTGATTCATCGAGCGCCGACTATTTTTCGATTTTGGACGGAATTCCAAAGGTGGACCATTGATTTTCGTGAATTTTTTCCTACATACCCTTTTGTCCCTTTTTCGACTATTTTTCCAGTGCACGTTCCGTTAAAACTAATCGAGATATATATTTTATTCGAAAAGAACCAACGCTACGGCTGTATGAAAGTTAGCAGTTTTGGTAAACGGGTTGAAATTTTTAGCATTGGAAATGTTGGGGGGACTCTATACATCGATATCGAAGTATACAAAAATATCAGGTTGATAAAAAAGTTTTGTCGCAATAATTTCAATATAATTTATTTATTTATATATTATTAATATATTATTAATAATTTATAATTTATATATCTTATACAAAACATTTCTAATCAACAATATATTCGCCATCGGTTTCTATGACACTCGACCATCTAGTTGGCAACTCATTTATTCCCTTTGCCCAAAACTGCGGCGGCTGGAACTCAAAGAAATTTGAAATATCCCTTCTGAGATCGTCGACGTTTTCGAAAGTTTTGTTTCTCAAATATGTCTTCAAATGTCTGAACAAATGGTAGTCAGATGGCGCGATGTCGGGAGAGTATGGTGGATGAGGAACGGTATTCCAGTGAAGCTCAGTGATTGTTTGTGGGTTTCCTTTGCGACATGGGGCCTCGCGTTGTCGTGGAGAAGGTGCACAGTCGCGCGTCTTGGCCATTTTTTTCTTATAGCTTTTGCCAATTCCTGGAGATTTTCGATGTATCGTGTAGAGGAGATCGTCTTACCTACAGGGAGAAAATTGTGAAACAGCATTCCCTTTGCGTCCCAGAAACAGCACAACAAAAGCTTTTGTGAGTGACGATCAGATTTCGGTTGGTGTGGCGGTTTTTCTCCGATAGGAAGCCAGTAGGCTAAACGCGTTCTGTTATCATACAAGATCCAGCTTTCATCTCCCGTCACAAGATCTTCTAAAAACTCCTTGCGATGGTGGCGAAGCAGGAGAGACTGGCAGATGGTCACGCGACAGTTCTTATTGTCGTCGGTGAGACGGTGTGGTATCCATTGAGCTAGAACCTTCCTGTATCCCAAGTTGTGTAAGTGATTGACTATTGACGGTTGGGTGCAGCCAAGTTCTCTTGCTAGCTCGTGCGTACTTGCTCCCGGTTTTTCTTTGATGCAGCGGAGTAATGCTTCATCATCGATGGTCGACGGTCGTCCGGAACGTTCCTTATCTTCAAGGCTTGTGTCTCCAGATTTAAAACGATTGAACCAACGCTGGACTGTTCGATGAGAAACTACGTTCTCGCTGAATGCATCCTGTATATTTTTCGCAGTTGTGCTTGCGTTCGTGCCGCGCCGCCACTCGTAAAAAATGATCGCTCGAAGTTGCTCCTGCGAGATCGAAGCCATTTCTGCCCACTAGAACGCGCGCTCGCCCTTTTATACCCTGTCACGCGGAAGAGTAGAAAACATTCTAGAATATTCTCGACATAGCTCGATGTCATATTGCGTCAATACGTAAAAAGACATTTTTTAAATTTTTGCGACAAAACTTTTTTATCAACCTGATATTAAGAATGCAATATTCTTTCCATCTCGGCCTAAAACAAGTAGCTTCACTGAATCATCGATGATTTATTTTTGGTTTGGATTTACAACTCCGCTTTATGCGAATTCTGTTTAAATCGTGTTCTCTTGATTAATGGAGTTCCTATGGTTTTCCGTAGTTTTGAGAATTTGAAAGACAGACCATCGGTTTTCGCCAATTTTTCCATACATACCCCTTTGCCTCTTTTTCGGTCATTTTTCGAGTAGTCCTTCAGGTAAAACTAATCGAGATATCGGGATGAACCAAGCAGCGATCTCTAAGCCTATCAACATCCTTTTCAAAACTGCCCCAACAAGTTTATGCCACTCAAAGAGGATTGGCGCTACAGCCGTTGAAATTTTAGGATTTTTGCGATTCTGGAAAAGTGCCGAGAAGAGTCGAAAAACAGTTTTTTCGACTTTTACACCATTTCAAGGGTCTTTTTAAGCGTCATTTTTTAAATAGTTCTTAATGCTTTACCATATACATGAGTTTCAACACAATCGATGGCGGACACGAAAGTGATGTTCCTTGTCAGAGGGGGTCAAGAGGATCAAGAATTATCTCCAATTTTTCTCCAAACATATTCTGTCTTATTGTTTTTTGCAAAGCTATTCAGCGTTTTAATAAATGAGTGGATTTTTTTTGGAAAATGTGCTGTAAGTACCGCGAAAACTCACAAAAAATATCTTTAAAAAAACTTACAAAAAAATATCGAGAGGAAAACTCATTCGGTGCAAAAAAAAACAGACTGAAGTTTTAAAAAACTTATAAATTTTATTTTTTGACCGATTTCGGTTCAAAAACCCGCAAAAAGTGTTACTGTATTTTTGTCGGTAGTACAGTAGAACCTCGATTATCCGAATTGGGATTGAAAATAGTTCGGATGACCAGAAGTTTTATTTATGTTATATATTTGTTTCAACATCTGTTACATTACTCCAGAAAAAAATTGCGTTCCGATAATCCTGCAACTGTTGATAGGTCAGATCATATCCTACTATATGCTGGAATTTCAGTTTCGTAAAAGTCCCTCGGTTTTCGAGATAAAAATCATCTGCTTTTGGTTTTTCGCATGCAATTTTCCACAAATGATGCACTTTTTTGACTCGCTTTTCTTAAAAATACTCTTGGTTATTTGTTTTATGTAGAAAAGTCTTCTTGTTAACCTTGAATATTAAGGGACTTTATGAAAAAAAGATCATATGCAGAATTTTCATACAAACCAATTCGAACATCTGACTTTGATAGCCTGCAGTGTAACAAAAATGAACTACGCATATCGTGCCAATTACTTCAAGGGGGTATCTCTCTCTGGAAACTTCAAAAAATCGTTGCTTTCATTATTGTAATAGTGTAAACTTTCAAGAGTATTTCAAGACCAACCGGACTCTGAAAGACTAGAATTTGCACAGTTAGCGTTCAAACAGTAGTCATTTTCGGTTCGCGATCGCATTTTAATTGGACGAGCCATTTGTCGATAACAATGACTTCAGCATGCTGTTTTTCAAGGGAAAAATGAGGTTTTCTTTGGAGAAGCTGTCATTTTTCGCATTTTTCGAAATTTCGAAAAGTGGATCGTGAACCCATAGCCAGTTGGGTATAATTGAAGAAAATATTTTTCGTTTTCGTTTCAGATTACATTTGAGCCTGGTGGAGATCCCGCCGTTTCAGGCCTCGCCGCTGGAGGACTGCAACGCCAACTCCAGCACCGCCAACACTTTGAAAGATTTTTTTCCGAAAAAATTACACCGTAACCACAAACATCTGTACAACATGCTGGGAAAAAAATAATTTATTCCAACCAATGTGTTACTAGAAAAAAAAACATCATTCTGACCCTTCAGAATGGGCTTCCAGAGAGTGACATCCCGTTAAAGGGTTATTGTCGATTCATGTCATTGGTAGAAATGGCATGCGGAAGACCAAAAGCAGACGATTTAAAAAGATAACATAAAACCGAAAATCCCTAAAACCGTGGGACTTGTACTAACAATAAACTGAAATTCCAGCATCTAGATGGGCATAATCTGACCTTTCGACAGTTGCAGGATTATCCATTCATAACAGGACACCCCGTACACACACACACACACACACACACACATATATATATATATATATATATATATATATATACTTCCTTATTTACTACCGACTCCCTAATTACATTTTGACAACGATAAATTTGAGACTCACGCTACTCCAATTAAAATCATGTGAGTTTGATCACCCGGATCGTGGCACTGCGCGGCCTCCTGAATCTCGCGGGTCCACCGCGACGCTAAATCCATCAAACCGTCCACGATTGTCGAATATGAATATATATATGTATGTATATATATATATATATATATATATATATATATATATATATATATATATATATATATATATACGCAAGAACAGTATACAAGTACATCGATACGTGAACCGCGGTCGAATTGATGAGGAACGACAGGGGCAGGGTTCCTTTCAACCTTGCACTCGACCGATTCATCGCGACATACTGGCTCGTCTGTAAACTTCCACTTTTTTTCATCCGTTCATAACCTGCTCACCCTTTCGCAATTATCTTTCGCGTTGCTTGTGAAAATCAACGAGAGGCAAAAAATAATTACATTTGGTCGAGTTTTCCGCGGATTCTTGGGGTTATTCAATGTTCGATCAATTTTTTATCCACCTCGATCTCGTGATCCTTCCCCTGCCTCCACTTCTATATTCGTCTCTAAAAGTATATACGATACATGGATATCCATGTTTGCGCTGGTTCCGCCCCATACCGTTGGATATAGCAGAATTTATATATATATATATATATAATACATGCATTAATCGAGATCGAGAGTCGCGAGCCACTCGACATATTCGCGGTTCGACGAACTCTCACAAAATCCTAGCCCTGTGGCTCAGCCATAGTCATTATTGTAGTACTTGCTTCTGTTTTATTATTACACTAACGACGACGTCGACGACGACGCGCGCTCGAACGCTTTCTCGTACAAAGCCCAGTTACATCAGTAAAAAATATGAGCGCATAACGATTGCCGTGAAATCGACGCGGCTATACAAATACGAGGAGCCGAAGATATGCACTCCAATGGTAAAATAATTATTAACGTGGAAATTCATCGCGTTTTTATTAATGGGCGAGAAAGTTCTCACATTAAAAGCCTCGGAGATTCCGAGTCGTTTTATTTGTATCCGCGTGTACTCCGCGTGTGTTTCTTTTCAGTCGAAGAATCTCGACCCACGTGATCCATGTGCAGGTCTTCGTCAGTGAATACCTTCGCGATGAGGTGTCTTCGTTAACTACCCGAGTAGAAATATTGTCAGGCTGGCCTGATATTTGATCCAGGCCTGATCACGTTGTAGGACGGAGGCCTTACTTAATAAGGTACGCCTTAATTTGCCTTATCCGGCTGGTGTCAGGCCATAGTCAGGCAACTGGATTTACGGCTCAATTCAATTCGCCTGACCCGGCTAGCGTCAGGCGATGGGTCAAACACCTGGACTTGTACCGTTTGGCGCTAAACACATGCCTAACCTCATCTTGTCAAATGCTAGAAACACACGAGAGAAGCACGAGGCATATACATAAGTCAGTATAACAATTTATTTTTTTCAAAGACTTTCAAAATGATTATATCTATAAGTATGAATTAGTGTAAATCTATGA
The DNA here is from genome assembly GCA_944452715.1 of Ophion slaviceki. Taxonomy (NCBI): domain Eukaryota; kingdom Metazoa; phylum Arthropoda; class Insecta; order Hymenoptera; family Ichneumonidae; genus Ophion; species Ophion slaviceki. The sequence goes on along the minus strand of OX101790.1, from coordinate 22,346,808 downwards.
CTATGAATTTATTTTAAATTGATGACTATAAATTAACATATGACTATAAAATAATCATGTGCAGGTTAACCCGGACAGGATAGGCCAAACAAATAATGGTAAGTTGACAGCGTAGTTCAGTGGAGTGAATCGTAAGTTGACAGCGTAGTTCAGTGGAGTGAACGTAATGCCATCGATGCAGGTTAGTCCATTTGAAATGCACTTTGAATAAACATTACATTCACTGAACTGTACGACGCTGTCAATTTACTAGTATTTGGTTGGCCTACGCTGTACAGACTAATCTGCACCGATGGCATCATATTCACCGGACTGAGTTACGCAGTCGACTTACCATTTTTCTGTTGGCCTACGGTGTCCGGGCTAACTTGCACCAATGGCATCACATTCATCGGTTGGCCTATGCTGTCCGGGTTAACCTGCACTGATGGCATCACATTCATCGGTGCAGGTTAGCCGGACTACCTACGCCAACCAAATGACAATTTTTTACCAAAAATTAAATTTTTGATTGATTTAACTTCTATTTTATTTTGATTTTACTTTATTTAAGGCATTACTTATAATTTTGTGCCTTTTCCTATTTTGAATATTCGTGGTACTTTTTATTTCAGTAATAAATAGGACTTCCTGAGTAGGGCTTCGTTTAACCATCCTGAGTAGGCCACGATTTTTCACTTTGATGAAGCCTTAAAAAAATGAAGCACTGATCAGGCCTTGGTTTTTTACTCTGATCAGGTCTTGACCTTTTACCCTGATCAGGCCGAAGTCAGGGATTGCGTTTCAAAAATGATCAGGGCTTGATAAAAAATCCTGATCAAGGCCGGATAACGGAATCAGGATGCCTGATCAGGTCTTTATTGCAGCCGGAGCAAGATTTCTACTCGGATATTGCGTTGTGTCAGCCTATCTGAGAATTTTTCGTTGTGATGCAGATTCGTGACGGTTTGTCTATGTTTATGGGATTGCGGAATATGAATCAAAGTAGTGTTGGCCTGAGCCAATATCTGGGCGTCCCCAGATCCTACCACATTACTATAGCGATTTGGTAGGGACGCCGCGCGTGGGGAGTTCACATTGGAAGCCAAGTGGATTCCGCGCTAGTTCCCAATTGGCGTCGTTTAAGAATTTTTTGTTTAAGGGGTCTTCTCACTTTAGCCACTAAAAAAGCTATTTTCATGAATTTTTTAAATAGGTTTGTATTATAGATGTTGATATAAAAGTTGTTACACTTAATAAATACACTTTCGAAACATACTTTAAAAACGAATTTATTTAAGTCACTATTTATGAACAAAAATGATAGTTAAAAAAATTGTACGTAAATCTCGGAGATGGATCATCCGAAACAAAAAAGTCAGACGATTTTAGATTCAGTTTGTTAAGCTATAGTGCACATCATACGATCCTTATATATGCAAAAATAACAAAATGGCGGACATTTTGCGAAAAAACGTATTAATTTCCCCGTTTCTGGAAAAAATAGTAAATATCAAAAGGTTAATAAATCCTTGATACGCGCTATAGCTATATTTGTAAAGAATATGTGATCGGTTCAGTAGTTTCGAAGATTTTATCAACAAGTCGTCGAAAAACGTTGTCTCGGGAAAAGCGCGTTTAAATCCGAGTAGAAATCTTGCTCCGGCTGCAATAAAGACCTGATCAGGCATCCTGATTTCGTTATCCGACCTTGATCAGGATTTTTTATGAAGCCCTGATTATTTTTGAAATGCAATCCCCGACTTCGGCCTGATGAGGGGAAAAGATCAAGGCCTGATCAGGGTGCCAAATCGAGGCCTGATCAGCGTAAAAAAATCAAGGCCCGATCAGAGTAAAAAACCCAGGCCTGATCAGTGCTTAATTTTTTCAAGGCTTCATCAATGCGAAAATCCGTGGCCTACTTACAATAATGAAATGAAGCCCTGCTCAGGAAGCCCTATTTATTCCGGAAATGAAAAGTACCATGAATATTCAAAATAAAAAAATGCCCGAAATTACAAATAATGCGTTAAATAAAGTAAAAATAAAATAAAATAAAAATTAAATTAAATTAAAAATATTTGGTTGGCCTACGCTGTCCACTACGATGAAGGTGATACCATCGGTACAGGTTAGCCCGGACAACGTAGGCCATCCGATGAATGTGATGCCATCGGTGCAGGTTAGCCTGGACAGCATAGGCTAACCGATGAATGTGATGCCATCGGTGCAGGTTAGCCCGGACAGCGTAGGCCAACCGATGAATATGATGCCATCGGTGCATGTTGGCCCGGATAGCGTAGGCCAACCGAAAAATGGTAAGTCGACTGCGTAATTCAGTCCGGTGAATGTGATGCCATTGGTGCAGGTAAGTCTGTACAGCGTAGGCCAAACAAATAGTGGTGAGTTGACAGCGTAGTACAGTCAGTGAATGTAATGTCTATTCGAAGTGCATTTCGAATGGACTAACCTGCACCGATGGCATTACGTTCACTGAACTGACGTATGCTGCCAACTCACCATAATTTGTTTGGTCTATGCTGTACAGGCTAACCTGCACCGATGGCATTACGTCCATCGGACTGAACTACGCAGTGAACTTACCAATGTTCGGTTGGCCTATGCAGTCCGGGCTAACCTGCACCGATGGCATCACATTCATCGGTGGAGGTTAGCCCGGACAGCGTAGGCTAACGGAACAATGGTAAGTTGATTGCGTAGTACAGTTCAGTGAATGCAATGTCCATTCGAAATGCATTTCGAATGTGTGTCTCTAGCATTTGACAAGATGAGGTTAGGCACGTGTTTAGCGCCAAACTGTACAAGTCCAGTTGCTTGACTATCGCCTGATGCTAGCCGGGTCAGGCGAATTGACTTGAGCCGTAAATCCAGTTGCTTGATCGCAGCCCGAAGCTAGCCGGATCAGGTAACTGGAGGAGACCGTACATCCAGTTGCCTGACTATGGCCTGACACCAGCCAGTTCAGGCAAACTAAGGCATACCTTAAGTAAGGCCTCCGTGCTACAACGTGATCAGGCCCCGATCAAATATCAGGCCACCCTGACAAGATTTCTACTCATTTAAAATTGGTCGTATTTGATGGTCTCCTTCACACCGTACAACTTTTGTCTGGAACAGGTTTTTGTAGCGTCGATAATTACCGAGTTATTTCGGGTGGCAGAGATAAGAGGGACACCCTGTATATATATATATATATATATATATATATATATATATATATATATATATATATATATATATATATATAAGTAAATTATGTTTGGTATTTTACAATTGACATGTAAATTTTTAGATTCTTGATTCGGATCAAGTGATTACAATAACGCATAAAACGTGTTTATCTTTACTGTAACGCACATAAATGCATTATTTAAGACACAGTTGATATCAGTACGTGTAGATGTCTGCAGTAACACATTTTGCATATTTTTAATTATACGACAATAACATGGTAAATGTTAATGCGGTTCAAGGGTTAACAAATATACATAAAATATGTTTGAATTTGCTGTAACACACATAACTGCGTCGTTTTACGTTGCTTTACGTTGTCTATGGCATTTACACGTGTTAATGCCTAAAATTACGCACTTTGTGTGTAACAAATAACACACTTGGATTTGCAGTGTTCAACAGTTGTGCTGCAACTGCAAGATTTCGATGATTTTTTTCGGGGTTCGAGTGTGAAATGGATCAGAATCGACTGCATCGCGGGCGATTCCCGGTTCCCTCGTTCGTGAAGCATCTTTCGGGAGCTTCTGCGAGGAGGAAGAGATACCGGAGAGTTGCGGTCTCTCACGGTATTCTATAAATAGGGAAAGTGCCTGGACCGAACGAACGGGTCGGGTCACCAACACCCGGCAGTAGTGCACTTCACTGTTCCACGCTGGCGGGGCATCGGAGGCGCGAGTTCCGCCAAAGAATGTTCACCCCGTTCGACGAGAGAGAGAGAGAGCGAGAGAGAGAGAGAGAGAGAGAGAGAGAGAGAGAGAGAGAGAGAGAGAGAGATGAGAGAGAGAGAGAGAGAGAGAGAGGAGAGAGAGAGAGAGAGAGAGAGAGAGAGAGAGAGAGAGAGAGAGAGAGAGGAGAGAGAGAGAGAGAGAGAGAGAGAGAGAGAGAGAGAGAGAGAGAGAGAGAGAGAGAGAGAGAGAGAGAGAGAGAGCGAGAGAGAGAGAGAGAGAGAGAGAGAGAGAGAGAGAGAGAGAGAGAGAAGGAGAGAAAAAAGACGAGGGAGAGCTATTAACTCACAGTGTAGACTACTCTGACGAAGTTTCACAAAATTTTCCCCACATAGCGCAGCTTTTCGATTCAATCTTGGACACTCTCGAGCCTCGACGAATGCCCAACCGAGGCAGATCATGAATGAAATCCCGTTGCATGGCTCGGAAACACACAAGCGTCTTCAGCCTATCTATTTTACTCATTTTTTTCACTCGCTAATGATTCATGATTTGTTTATTCGACTCTCCCTTATCAGTCGCTGCAGTTTCACGCCGAGATACGCTCGAGTGACTTTCCTCGCGTCTGCTAATAAAGGAAAACCTGCCTCGTAACTTTTTCGAGAAGAGCATTCGTGCAGCATGGTCGCCTGTGCCACAAATGCAACGACGACATTCAACAATGTCACAACGAGAATTGCGCAATCGCTCATCCTCTTATCTCCGCGGTTTGATCTTCGAGAAAGTTGAAGTTTGATAATCAGGTCAGCCGAGTACTCCACCATTTTGCAAAGACATTGTCGCGGAGAAATTTGCCCGAAACAAATGCGAGATTAGATAAACAAATGTGTAAGGGGAACGCGTGAAAATACGTGCGAGATATTGGGAATTTATTCGCCTCGTTCCATAATTGAGACTGAAACTCTTGGCTCATCCAAGTAGGGAAAAAAAGAAATTCCTGTTGCCCGAGTCGAAATTTTTAGCCTCCTCTGAACCCTCGCAGAACCTATTTCTTTTGTAATGCACAAGCCGCCGGCCTCCGTTGAACCTACCAAACCCCATTTGTCGAATTCAGTGCCATGAAGAGACCTCCTCTTGGTCCAGGGTAGCCTCCGCTAGACCTCCCAAACCTTCTTTCGACCCCCATTTTCAGTGAACCGTGCAGAGCACAGGCCTCCTTAACCTGCTTTCAACCTCAAACTGTTGCCTCGACCCCACCTAACCTGCTTTCGGCCCAAATTCGATATCTCCTCCATCATCATTCCATTGTGGCCTGATCGATAACCCGTTTGATGACGAAAAAATACGTTTTCCCTAATCGTACCCGGTCGTCACCTTTTTAAATTGTTAGTGCAATATTGATATGCGAAAACAATAAAATTTTCTGAATAGCGGTTTATTATTATTTCATAGGCGATTTATAAAAGAATGCTCGTATATACAGCTTTACTCCAATTCCATTGAATTTATGGGTGTACCTATAAATACGCTATCATCGATTGACATGAAAACTCCTACTGATTCTAATGCCGCTACCGGTACAAGTGACTTATTATGTGTCCTACGGCATTCATGTAGATAAGACAGTTCAGAGCGTATCACATCATCTCTTGTTACGTGAAATGAAACAGTTTTGACAAGGTTTGTGATGACTGCGTAATGGTGACCTTCACAAAAACACTCCTTTACACAGTCACAGTTGGTTACTTTAATAAAATTTTGCACATTGCCCAGCATTTTACTGTCATTTTCTCCATTGTAGAGCACGTGAGACGATGATGTCCGTAAATTTCTTGGGTATAATTCGCCGACGATTAATTTGCAATCTTTTAGGAGCCTTGTGTAGCTTTGCACATTTCCTATCGGAATATGCGAATTGTGCATCTCCTGTGCAATAAAATCGGGAATCGTTATGTACTTTTTGTATGTGCCAACGCTATAACATCCATTATAAACTTGTTGGCATATTTTAACCTGACGTTTCACGGCGATGGCAAAATCTCGAATTGGGCCTTCTGGTAATTCGACTAATTTGGCCTTCATTTGCAACAGATAAGTATGCGCAGATGCTATTTGCGATTCTATGTGAGAAGTACCATGAACGAGACTCAATAGTTTTCCATTCAAGTCCTCGAATGGGAAACACGAGTACACCCATACTGGCCCAAGCCGTTCTACGCACACCGGCAGGTGCAAAAGCTGATGAATGTTTATCGTACAAAACTGCAACCCGTACAAAATTTCAAAATCTTGTACGAATTTGTGCAAAAAATGTTTTGCCGTATCAAGCTGCTGACGTGTGATGCGCTCTGAATCGAGAATCTCTATGGCATGTACGAGGCCGAAATAATGTTCAAAATAATCCCATCTCATAACCCCTCTCAGTACTGGCAAAGAGTAGTAAAAAAACCACATTCTCAGCTCAGAGGCCTTCCAGTGAGTGAAATTCGAAACCGAACGTGGCAAACGGTGCACCCATTTCGGGGGCTTGATTTTCAGCAATCTCTCATCGATGATCGCAGATACAGCAGAGAGTGAGAATCCACTACCGCTATAAATTGAATCGAACCAGAGACTCAACAATCTCTTAGTGACGCCGCAGAAAATTCCGTGCATATAATCAACCGCAAAACCCTCGACAAAATCCGGCATAAGTCGGGAAAGTGAACACGGACCCTTGACTCCATTAACTGGTGCACGCTGCAACAATGCCTGATCTGCATCATTGTTAGTTTCGGTCGTCGTTCTCATTTGCGGGTCCTTTTCATACGAATACACACGAGATGTTCCCCCAGTGGCATGTGTGAACGTCGCACCTGAACTTTTACAATTTGGGCACCCAAATTTACCATTATGGGCTGTCATATTAAGAAAGTCTGCTTTAGCAGGCAAATCGCATGTGCCAGCAAGAAGAATGCCTCGAACGTTAATAACACGCCCACCAGATAGAGGATAGTCTTTGCCTTGAAATAATTTTGCAAAGTCAGAGCGCAATTTGTATGTAAAATGGTTGGCAGCTGGTTTTTTGTTTCCAAACCACAATCCAGCAAGCATTGTATTTTCCCGCTTCATACGATACTTGTAAGGTAACTCGTTAATAGTTAAAAATATTGGCCACATGCTGACTTTTGACGACTTGAACACGGGCACACCGTCGGTGTAAAACATGAGGGAAATATGGTTTGGATTTGCGAGGAAACCTGTTGCCTCGTGCTTCTTGTATAGGCTCCCATCGTAAATATCACAAATTGTATCAGGCTCCACGCCTTCACGGTTAAATCGACGTTGTAGGAGTTGGTAAAATCCTTCTCGCTTAAACATATCTCCGAGCTGCTTCAAAAAAGGCATTTCGATAAAATACGATGTGCCTTTTCTCGCATTGCAGCTAGTGCACATTGCATTGACTGATTCAAGTGAGGTCCGGCACAACGAGCAATAATGGTGTTTTTTGAATTGTTTTTCAGGCATCGAAAAATATTTACGAAATTTGTAGAGGCTATTTTTTCTCAGGCCTTCACTCAAGCAGTGGAAATTGATCACCGTTATAATGTCTGAGAGACAGGACCCGGTAATGTTATGCTTCAAAAGAAGCGTTAGGATCAACATCATACTTTCTGCGACGGTGATAGATGCTCCTATATACAATGGTCGATTATTATCACCATCTATGTCTGGTCGCTGAGGCTGCCTTGCATCATCTTCGTCATTTTCATCATCGTCTAATGCTTCGATTTCTTCCTCTTCGACTTCCTCTTCTAATGCTTCGATTTCTTCCTCTTCATCCTCTTCCAATGCTTCGTTTTCTTCCTGTTCGACATCCTCTTCGAATGCTTCGTTTTCTTCTTCTTCGACATCCTCTTCTAATGCTTCGATTTCTTCAACTTCTGGATCCTCGTTCTTGTCGTTCCGCTGTTCATCGTCACCTTCTTCTATTAGATCCCTCTGATCATCATGTGACTCGTCGTTCTGTGGTTCTGCTGCCAAGTTTTCCTCGTTTTCGGACATATTCGCACCATCAATTCGACCTCTGAAACCCTTTGCCCCTCGTCGTTCGAGTTCAGTGACCCTACATATAGTGAAAAAAATGTATTAACATGAATAATCAAATCATAGTCAACCTTTTGTATTCTATAATTACACTTCGATAATGCGCGTATTTTTCATTTATTTTTTGTCCGGCAAAAGTGTTTATTTTAGCACCAAAAACAATAACCTATCGAGGGAGCATGGGAAAATCCAAAACTCCATAAGTGGTGAAAACATACTAAAACAACATAGTTTTTAATTATTTTTGCATATTTCATGACTTTCCATTATGAGTACAATAATCGATCGGGGGAGCATGACTTAAGGGGAATGCATTTAAAAACTCATGAAATATGCGTAAATAATGAAAAAGCATGTTATTTGAACATTCCGAGTAGAAATCTTGCTCCGGCTGCAATAAAGACCTGAACGCAATCCCTGACTTCGGACTGATCAGAGTACAAAATCAAGGCCTGATCAGCGTAAAAAATCAAGGCCTCATCAGAGTAAAAAATCGTGTCCTACTCAGGATGATGAAATGAACCCCTGCTCAGGAACCCCAATTTATTCCTGAAATAAAAAGTATCACGAATATTCAAAATATAAAAAAGCACGAAATTATGAATAATGCCTTTAAGAAAGTAACAATTGAATTAAATAAATATAAAAAAAAATAAATCAAATAAAAATTAAATCAAATAGAAATTAAGTTAAATTAAAAAAATTTGATTGGTCTACGCTTTCCGGGCTACCCTACATGAATCTGATGCCATCGGTGCAGGTTACCCCGGACAGCATAGGCCAACCGATGAATGTGATGCCATCGGTGCAAGTACGTCCAGACAGCATGGGCCAACCGATGAATATAATGCTATTGGTGCAGGTTAGCCCGGACAGTGTAGGCCAACCGATGAATATGACGCCATCGGTGCAGCTTAGCCCGGACAGTGTGAGTCAACCGATGAATATGATGCCATTGGTGCAGGTTAGCCCGGACAGCGTAGGCCAACCGATGAATATGACGCTATCGGTGCAGCTTAGCCCGGACAGCATAGGTCAACCGATGAATATGATGCAATCGGTGCAGGTTAGCCCGGAGAGTGTAGACTGACCGAAAAATGGTAAGTCGACCGCGTAGTACAATTCAGTGTATGTCATGTCCATTAGGAGTGCATTCCGAATGGACTAACCTGCACCGATGGCGTAACGTACACTGAATTGCAGTACGCTGTCAACTTATGATAATTTGTTTGGACTATGCTGTAAAGGCTAACCTGCACCGATGGCATTACATCCACCGGAGCAAACTACGCAGTCAACTTACCATTGTTCAGTTGGCCTACGCCGTCTGGGATAAACTGCACCGATGGCATCACGTTCATCGAAGCAGGTTAGCCCGGACAGCGTAGGCCAACCGAACAATGGTAAGTTGATGGCGTAGTACAGTTCAGCCAATGCAATATCTACTCGAAATGCATCCCCGGGATGTTTTGACCATTTACTACTCAAGTCTTTTTTCTATGCTTCCCCGATCGATTATAGTTCTTAATGCTGAAATATACATTTTAACCGAAAAAAAACGCAATGTCGCATATTCAATCAGTTTCTATAATGAGGGGGAGCATGATCAGATGGTTCGCACGAAAAAGTGGTGAAAACGTGCTTTTTAATGCATAAAAATACAAGAAAAGATGCCATGTTCCCCCGATTAGCTATTGTTTTCGATGCCAAAGTATTCGTGGTAAAAAAAAGGTTAAGTATGCAAATTCAGAAAAGGAATTAATGTAAACATTTACCGTTCAGACACCTCAATATTATAGAAATTAAGCTTTTTTACTGTTTTTCTGAGTTTTTCGAAAATTTCTCATTTTTGTAAACCCTTTACCGAAAAAATGTTTGCTACTTTTTTTCAATGACTTTGAATCACATTTGAATAAGTCGCATCAGAAAATGAAAAATTGGTATTGAAATGAGGATTACATTCTAAGATATTATTTGTGACATATCCGTCAAGTAAAAGTTAATTTTATGGAAATTTAAAAGCCAGGAATACGAGAATATATTAGAATATTTGTTCAACAAACTTCATGTGTTTTTAGAGATTATGGTCATATATTTCATTACTGTTTCAAAATAATATTCTTACTATTGTAAATTCAAACTGAATCGAAATTTTGTACGAAATATATTTTTTTATTATACCATTTTATTTGTCTAGAGTTCTATAACACAATTTGGCAAGGTATTGATTTATTTTTATTTGCCAAATTTTAATTCGAAAAAAGCTTTTGTATTTGGAAATAACTATTCTTAAAAATAAATCAGGCATTTCTTTTTTCCGTTTGTACATATATCTTACCTTAATCGGTCATCCAAGCAAGGAGCCTTGGCCGGCTGTAATTGAGACTCCGTAGCTTCCAAATCTTCTTGAGCGATCCTCTTTTGTCGAAGTTTATTTAAATATTTATATTTGCCTGCACGCGACAAATCGTCGTAAGATTTTTTATCCATGTCAGATATATGCGTAAAGAAACCCGATCGCAAATTCTTTTCTGATCGATATAATGTCACGTCGAAAACGGTCAAATTTTGTCTTTTCTGTAATTAAGTATTATAGGTATTTGACATCTACTATATGTCTGTATCCAAAGCTGTGTTGTGTGTCTGCGTGTTGCGCGGCTTGGCGCAAGCGCCTGAAGCGCCAAAAACGCGGGAAAATAGCGTCTGCGTAGCGTGTAACTACGTATGCATCTATGTGTTTGTGAATGTATTGGTACGTAGAGGCGCTCTACACGTTCGCGCGCATTTCGGCCGTTACCCGCGTGTTTTGTGTACAAGTGCGTTGTGGTTTTTCTCTTGACCGTTTTGTTCATCTGGACTTCTCAATTATGGCGGAAAAGAAGGCACAGAACGAATCGCCGAAAAAGAATAGAGTTAAGGGTCAATATGCTCTCGTTGTATATACCACAACGGGAAAAGGTGCGGCGAAAAAAAAAGGTGCTCGTGGGTCGCAAGAGCCGGAAACATTTTTCGACGTCCTGGAACTCGGACAGATTCCGAAAAATCATCGAGTGGTCGGTGACAGGACGAGAATTACGTGGGTCGATGCCAAGACCAAAAAAAAATCCTGCCATTACGTTATTATTAAAAAAATAAGCGGTAAGTTCAGTTAAAAATGCCGGGAACAAACATAACCTAGCTCGTAAGCAAGTGGTGAATTGTGTTTCAGATAATCGTGATGCCCTATTAAAAATGTGTCCTATCGACGCTTCCACTGAGGAAATCGCGAGTCCTGGAACGAAAATTTTCGCAGCGGAGATCATTAGCGAAAAAAATGCAAACCGAGTGGCAAAAAAAGCCGAAAAAGCAGCGTGCATTACTGCACAAAACGAGGTCGAAAAGGCCATTTCCGAGGATCGTGGGGTATGGGAGGACCCACGACTCCCTGACACTTCCAGTGCAGACGTTATCGGGAAAAGATCTTTGCAGAATGTACAAAACAAAACGAGTCCTACACCGCGTGAGGAATCGAAAGAAGATTCTGCGAAACGTGGTTCAAACAAAGTTCTGGAAGAATCGCCGAGTGGTCCGTCAGACGAGAGCCAAGAAGAGAGTCGTGCGCGGACGCATGAATCATCAGTAAAAAAGAATGAAGTCACCGAATCTGCCAACCGATTCTGGGCGACAATGAAAGAGCTCGCTGCAGTGGGTAAGCTTTTCAGGTGTTTTCTATTTTTTTTTTAATATTCGCAAGGACGCTCATGCATTGCGTTGTTCGAAAATTGTAGAATTTGAAAAAGTGGCCTATCCATTTTTTGTTAAATCTTTAACAATAATGCAGTAATATCCCGCTAAGACAAAATTGTTTTTTATCATTCAGCTACTCCGCAGAATGTTGCGTTTCTTGAGTCGGTGGTAAAATCGCTGAAGGCCTCGTTGACTATTCCGCAAGATGCTTCAAGCGCCGAAGAAAAAAAACTCTACGAGGTATAAATAACAAAATTTCTATAAAGCAAAATAATTAAATTACAATTTATTTATTAATATATTATATTATATTAAATATATTTAAATGAATTAAAAATAATAAATAATTTAATAAACAATTAAATAAATAAACAAATTTGCAATATGTTCGGTGATTCGAATGTGTTATATTTCGTTTTTCAGATTCCAGAGGTATATAAAACTCCCGGCAAAGACAAGGTAACTAACTTGTGTATTTAAAAATAATTGTGTTTTTTTGTTTACACTGAACATTTTTCTACGAACACAGATTTTTCTGAAAAAGCCTATAAGAGCAACGATTCTATTACAAAGATGAAGTACAAGTACTGAAGCAAAAAAGAAATAATAAATTGTGACTTCAGGAACTTGCCAAACCATAAATTCTTTTAAAAAATTAATTTCAGCAGCAGAGAAAAATTTCCATCGTAGCAACTTTAAATAGCGTTACATCGAATGTTTCTTCATATTTTACACTGAACAAAGGGTCGTGGAAAAATCTGTAAAATAGTTTTAAAAGTGTGCAAAATCAATACTTTATTGAGTTAATGTTAGGGCGGCTATATTTTCGTCTTCATTTTGTAATATCAAATTCCCCAAAAGATTTATCTTTTAATTAGACAACTCTCTCGCCAAGGATCTAGAACTACGATAGGATCAAGAATCAGAAGAAAAAATATGAAAAATCCATTTACGTCACAAAAGTGATCTTGAAAAACTTGAAGTGACCTTTTAATATTTTTCGTTCCGATGTCTTTTGCAACATTTATTGTCTCGTAAAAAAGTTATATTTTGAGCATGTATCGAAATTGAAAATTAATGGTCGAAATATGACCACCGTAATATAAGTGTAATGTCACATATACACAAATATATGTTCCAGGTACCGCTGTTCGAGGGGATACCATTTTATTTGTTTTCCGGGGTGAAAACTGCCATCCAGGCCAAATCGATCACGTATAATGTGCAAACAAGAGATCACATTAAAAACTGGCAACTCTTGGTGCGACAGTGTCTGGTCGACGTGTACGGGAAGCGTTTAGCAGAATTCTCGGCGAAAGGAATGAAAAATGGTTGTCGCCCAGCGATTGACCACGATTTGTACAAGGGTCTTTTATGTAAGTGATTATTTACGATGTTACTCATCTTTAATTTTGGCTCTTTTTTATAGTTATTATTAATACCATTTATTCTTTCAATAGACTGGGCTAGAGAGTGGTGCCAAGATGACATCGACGAAGAAGACTACGTCAAACTGATCAACAAAACGGCGTACAATAAAAGAAAAGCCGAAATACAAAGAAGCAAAAAAGAAATCGAGAAAGAAAAACAAGGAGCAAGAATAGGAAGAAACAAAGACACCGAGGCGGAAAAACAAGGAGCAGAAAGCGACACCGAAAACCGTGAGGGTGAAAGTTTTGAGTCTCTTGGGAAGCCGCACGAAGATGCGAACGGACGAAACAAAAATTTATACAGTTCCGAAAGAGCCGCGGTTGTCCATGTTGATGGGGGTTCGCTTCCGAAAGAATCTGCGAGATTTAGTCAGCACAATTGTGTCGAGAATACTGTTAATGCTAATCATTATCAGCAATACCAATATTCTTCGGGTTCTTTAAACGCAGAAAATGCTCCATTTAACGAACGATATTTACCTACCGATCCATACCAAAATAATCAGTACGAGAACACGTTCCTTTCAGTTCCATATCAAACTTCCTCGTACTGCGACCTATAAAATTCAAGAATTTTCGTCATGTGAGACTCGCGGCATTTTTATTTTATTTTGTGCAATGATTCGCATTGTTTTTTTCGATTCATGTTTTGAATCGAATAAGTGATAAACAAAGCCATTGGAGTATATAAACATAAAGTATTGGTAATTTATATTTACACACTGCTGCTCAAAAGTTTGGATACACCTGACGATATTTCTTGCCGCGCTAAAAGATACATAACTTCGTCAAAAAAAAAGATAACCAAACTTACTTACGGGCGTTTTAAAGGTAACAAATTCAGCTTTGTTTTTCTTTTTTGAAATATTTTTTATGATTTTTTTTCGCTCCGCTACGCACTTTTGTAGGTGACTGTTTTTCGGCTTTTTTCGACCATCGAGAATTAGGCGCATGACTTGTGGACATTTTTTTCATCATGTTTATCCATGATAAACTTGAACGGGGTAGCAGGAGCTCCATTTTCATTTTTTCCAAAGTTTCGTATGTTTTTTTCGCAAAGTTATTTCAATTCAGGCTAAAAGAGACAAATTTTCGAAAATGCAACGTAACTCAAGAACTATAGGATTTAAGCGGAAATGTCAGAGATGTAAAAAGTTATGTAAGTGTATACTGGATCGCCTGGAATTTTTGAAGACTTTTCCTGTGAGATTTTTTTTCACTATTTTAGCTTGACATTCTGATGAGCAGGATGGCTTATCTCGGAAAGTATGACGTTTAGAACAAAAGATCAGGAGAAACTGTTTTAATTTTAGATTAAAAATTTGCTTTAATGTTTTCAGAATTTTTTTTGATATTTTTTTCGGAAATTGTTTTGGCCGAAACTCGTAGAATCATCCAAAAAATCGATTGACGTATCTCGAAAACTATTGAGTTAGAGACACAATATCAAGGAGAAAAACGTTGCAGTGTCGCGTTTTGAATACGTTGACATTTTTCAGATTTTTATCATTTTTTATTACAATGTTTCAAAGCACCTGAACAAAATATTGTCAAAAATTTTTTGAAAAAAATCTGAAAAAATGTCAACGTATTCAATTTTGTTTTGAATACGTTGACATTTTTTGCAATTTTGATACTGCAACATTCTCCTCTCCTGATATTTTGTCTCTAACTCAATAGTTTTCGAGATACGCCAATCAATTGTTCGGACGATTCTCCGAGGTTCGGCCAAAAAAATTACAGAAAAAAATCTGAAATTTTTTAAGCGAATTTAAAATCGATAGTTAAAAAAGTTTCTCCTGATCTTTTGTTATAAACGACATACTTTTCTTGTTAAGCCATCCTACTTATCAGGGTTTCGAGCGAAAATAGTCAAAGAAAAATCTCAAAGGAAAATTTGGAAAAAATCCAGGCGATCCAGAATAAACTTATGCAACTTTTTACATCTTTGACATTTCCTCTTAAATTGTATAGTTCTTGAGTTACGTTGCATTTTCCAAAATTTGTCGGTTTTTAGCCAGAAATGAAATAACTTTGCGACAAAAAACGTATGAATATTTTTAAAAAACGAAAATGGAGCTGCTGCTACCTCGTTCAAGTTTATGATGCATAAATATGACAACAAAATTTCCATGGGTCATGCGCCCAATTCTCTATAGTCGATAAAAGTCGAAAAACAATCACGTACAAAAGTGTGTACCGGGTCGAAACAAAATGATAAAAAAATATTTCAAAAAAGCAAAACTAAGCTGAATTTGTTTCCTTCAAAACGCCGTTCGGTAAATGTGGTTATCTTTTTTTTTTTGATGAAGCTATGTAACTTTTAGTGCGGCAAGAAATATCGACTGGTGTATCCAAACTTTTGAGCGGCAGTATATATTATATAATACTATAGATATATTATAGTTGAAATGTATGGTTACGTTAATATATTCGAATATACACTACCGGTCAAAAGTTTTCGGACATTTTAGATAATTGCAAAACTTTCGATCACTTTGGATAATTGCGAAATTATATTAGAATAATTCATTATATAGAGCTTTATAATATCTTCGTAAAATAATCAATAAAATAAATTATATTACTCTAATATTATTTGGCAATTATCCACCGATCGAAAGTTTTGCAATTATGTAAAGTGTCCGACAACTTTTGGCTGGCAGTGTATATTCAAATAACATATAATGTTGATACCTATATAAAACGTTAGGATGTTAAGTATAGTATTTTATATTCTAAAAGATTTAAATCGTCGGTCTGGAATTCAACCTCATTCTATTTTTTGTTTATTTTTTCCTGTTTTTTTGTTTTCGTTTTTTGGTTCATTCAATAATGAGCCGATCACCGTCGATTTGAAATCAAATGTTTAATTTTTCTTTGTTTTAATTTTAGTACGTCGGAAAATAAAAAAATATTTCCACGTGTATGTGTGAAGCATATTTTTTTTTCTTCCCGCCACATATACCGTTAATAGGCTGAATGGAGGGTCCCGAGGGTCTACTGTGCGCCTATAGAGGGTCGAATGGAGGGTCTGGAGGGTGTACTGTGCGCCTATAGTAGGTCGAATCGAGGGTACGGAGGCTCTACGGCGCGCGAAACAGTAGGCTAACTGGAGGGTCCGGAGGGTCTACTGTGCGCCTATAGCAGGTCGAATGGAGGGTTTGGAGGCTCTACGGCGCGCCTCCAGTAGGCCGAAAGGAGGGCCAGTAGGCCGAAAGGAGGGCCAGTAGGCCGAAAGGAGGGCCAGTAGGCTCTACGGCGCGCCTCTAGTAGGCCGAAAGGAGGGCCAGTAGGCTCTACGGCGCGCCTCCAGTAGGCCGAAAGGAGGGCCAGTAGGCTCTGCGGGAGGCCCACCTGAGGTTCCGTAGGTTCAGATGTGGTCCTCACTAACCTCCTTTGAGTCAAAAAGTCTACTTTCTGCCATCCGGAGGTTCATCGGAGGCCCTAACGCATGGTATTTCCAAAGATTGTACCCTCCTTTCGATACCCAATAATCCGCTCACGCCGATTTCTGCTCGCTTCATTTTGTGGGTTGAACGCGGCTCGAAAATTTCGACTCGGGTGGGACTTCCCGTGGCACTTTTCATTCGGTACATTGCGCAAACGACTGAGAAAGTGAAAAAACCGACTCATCTGCGGACCTAACCTGGTAAGCACACACACCCACATATGGGGAGGGAATACGTTTTTCATTCGTCGTATCGATGCAATGTTGGCTTTCCGCAAATCTGGCTGTTTTGAAGACCGCCCTTGGCATTTTTGTCAAAAAAGATCGCTGATTTTTTACGTCGATCGAGGCGTGGAGAGATCCAGTCAAAACCTAAACCCAGAGATTACAAGTCTACCTTATTAGTCTGCAGACAACTGTAGACACACTACAGGCAACGTATTGCTAAGTATAGGAGCAATTCTTGATATGGGGACGATTCGTGAAGTCCAGTGTCTCCAAAATGACCCGTCTGCACATATGTAGGTAGCTCCAAGCTTCGAGCTTTGAGAGAAAATTAGACGAAAGCAATCATGAATGAATATTTAACGGCCGTACTTCCAGGAGCAGGCTACGGGGCAAGGAGAGGTCAGAGAGAGAGAGAGAGAGAGAGAGAAAGCCCACAGAATCCAAAGATCTCACCAGCCCTGCTGTCTCTTTTTGCTCACAGTTTCGTGTCATTTATTCCAAACGGAATGGAGTTAAGCATGCAGCTTGTACATATATATGTATATAAATTATGTTTGCGTTCTGCGCGTTTTAACGTCGGAGACATAAGTTCTCGTACACGTAGGTGGTAGTCCACATCGGTATTGTACGGTACGGTCGTGTGTTGAAGAAGCCACACGGCTTGAGGCTGTGTCGTTCGTGCGTGCACCGCAAAACGCACGGCTTTCCTAGAGTACAACTTGAATTGGTAGTCCTACCCCCTCCCCTCTCTCTCTCTCTTCCTCTCTCTCCCTCTCGGGCCGTCACTTTCATTCTTTCATTCTCAGGCCACCGCAACAGCGCTAGGGTCTATTCTAGATTCATAACTATTAATACTAATGTCTCTGTGCTGTGCAGTAAACGAAGAACCGACCAACGGGGCAGATCTTGGCGCGAGCCCGACAATTACCTACCCCATATTACTCCCTCGTTGCTCGGTCTCATACGCACCGTAGTTCCTTCTGTCTCGCTTTCTTCTCTCTCTCTCTCTCTCTCTCTCTCTCTCTCTCTCTCTCTCTCTCTCTCTCTCTCTCTCTCTCTCTCTCTCTCTCTCTCTCTCCCTCCCTCCCCCCTCCCCATATACGCACTTATATATGCACTCATCAATGGCACATTCTAGCTCACACCGAAACGGATTCATCAACGGGAACAAGCTACTTCTGCCGTTGGTAGAATGCCTCCTGTACTATATCGCGATTATACGCGCCAAAGGAGGGGACAAGTATCTGGCCAATCACCCGCTCTTTACTTTTTCCTGGACACTCGTCGTCCGCGACGCTCCATATATATATTTTTTTAGCATTTTTTTACACCAATAACAT
Organism: Ophion slaviceki; assembly: GCA_944452715.1. Classification (NCBI taxonomy): domain Eukaryota; kingdom Metazoa; phylum Arthropoda; class Insecta; order Hymenoptera; family Ichneumonidae; genus Ophion; species Ophion slaviceki. The sequence goes on along the minus strand of OX101790.1, from coordinate 22,328,648 downwards.
ATCCCAATGAATACCGTGACTCGAGAAACACGATTTTACTCGGAGACCAAGATTCATTTTCTCGATTTCTCGGTTTCTGATTCGTCGAATAAATAATTGATGGGGTGCTCGTTGGTATCAGCGCGGGGATATCCCGTTTTCGTTTTTCGTATTTAACGTTAACGTAAAATTTTCGTTACACCGTGTTACAATTTGGAAAAACCGTCGGTTATATTTTCCAAATGATTATTCTTGCTTTGTTGCCTCATTATAGTTATATAAGTACAGTTTGCCCATATCTTATCGCTGATTTCACCCCGACGAGGATCGAATGACGATATCGCTGCGAGTATCATAAATGAGCGGAAAGAACAGAAAACGAGAAGAGAGTATCTGTCATTGGCGAGTCGCAAGGAAAAGCAGACGTAAATTTCATATTTACAGATATATACATATAGATGTGTTTACCGGCATGGCTAATATGTGATCAAATCTATACTTATGATGAAGTAGTAAAGTCTGCCTGTCTGTCTGTCGTGTGTCCTCGCATCACTTACAAAGTACTGAACCGAATGAAATTTGGTTTTCTCTGTTGTATAGCTTCAAATGCCGTGAAGGGATATGTTTTATTTAATTGAAGGTGAAGGTATATGTTTTATTTAAATCGAACGAGTCTAAGTTAAGCAATTGATTGCTTTACAACAAAACGTCATCGAGGGAGAAGTTCTGACGGGGTGCGGACGGGGCGAGACGGTGTTTATACCGCGGAAATCACTTATTCCCAATAACTTTCCGCTTCAATTCAAGCGAGTACAGTTCCCAGCAACCGTCTGCTTTGTTTTTTTTAACTTTTTTTACCGACGCAACAGAAAAAAAAGCGAACCATAGTGTAGTATAATGAAATTTTGTATGATCGGTTAAATTTTAATTTTAGATAACTCATTTCAGAAAATAACATATTATTCAAAATGCAAAGGTTTCATTTTAGTACTTTTTTATTTAGTAAAGTTGAGATCAATCAATGTGATTTCTATTGAAATTTTCGTAAGTGAATACTCAATCCATTTATAATTATGATAAACATGTGAGGGACAAAAAGTCAGTATATGTGGGATATAAATTAAAAAAAAATAACTGGGTTGAATTATCAAAAACTGTAAACCAAGTAGTCAGAATAACTATTTCAACTGGTAAAGCGCGAGCGAAGCCGCGGGCCCAGGCTAGTAACAAATCGTGATGCCGATGTAATAATCGGCAATAGTGAGCGCACGAATGGTGCGCGGCTTCGGCGATCCCCAAATGAAGGGTCTGCATGAGCTTGAAATTACGAAAACACGTTTTTTCCGTCGCATAATTTTATAGTGTGGGTTTTTAACATTAATTTACCAAAAGGATTTTGTAAAAATTATAGAAATTGACCACGTTACGACAGTTTTTATAAGGGGTCAAGATCGGCACTGCAGTACGGCGAACTTTTTTCTTTTGCGTTATTCTCGAAAGAATGTTTCATTAAACGGCGCAAGTCATATGCATGTTTATCCATTTGCTAATAACAAATGATTAAAGTTGTTCTTTTGTCGAAAATCGAACTTTTTTTTACATCTTGTCATTTTCGTAATTTTTTTAATTTCCAAAAACTATCCGGCCATACCAAAGTTTTATTATTGTAATAGAAGAACATTTTCTTATTTTTTATTTCAGATCTTCATTTGTTTAATAGTTTTTATTTGTTTAAACAACAATCAATTTTATATCCATTGATACTTTTCAATTTAAGAACCCTCAAACTTGCCAAGACCAAGGATTTATTGTATTATCGGAAAAAAAACTTTGATAATTGGCCTTTTTTTTGAGGGTTTGCACAAGCCCCAAGCTTGTGCAGACCCTCGAAGGCCTCACAGGGCGTACGAAGGTTGCCAACAATTAAAAAATACATATATATTTTTTGTAATAAATATAACTAAATTAAAATAATGAACTCACGAAGTGTTCAATATTGCCCGCCACGATTTCTGCGTGATGTCGAAGTGTACATCGTTCTAAAGCAACGGATTTTTTCATTTCTTTATTTTGATCATTATCCAAAGCCTTTTTCAGAATTGCCGTCATAATTCTCTAACAAGAATACCTGTAAAACGTTCGAGTGATTTTCACAATCTAAATCAGCCGAAATAAAATTGAGCATTCGCACAGAATTAATTTCCACTGCATTCCAACCTCGCAAGCTTCTCCGTTATGTTCCTGTAATACCAGGAACGTCATCAATCACCATCGCTGCAAACCAACCGTCTGAAGCCTGCTTGTCTTTCAGGAAAACCAGAGTTACCCGACTCCGTAAATTCCTCTAATACAAAAAAAATGAAATCAGCTCATTGAACCGTTTTTTTTTGTTCTCGCATACACACGGGGCTTCTCCGCATAGTTTTCGCACGTTTCCGCGGGTTGTTCACGGAGCACCCATCCCGCTGTAAATCTATCGCGGCGTTCGTCATGTAAATCGCTTATCGCATCGAGTGCGGTCCACTCGGTATATAATTAGGTAGGAAGCGCTTGTGACCAACTGCCAGTACGGCTGTGTCATTCTAATATATTCGGGTTGGACGTAAGTCCGTACCCGCAATATTTGTAGGCACACTTAAATAAGCCTCTGCACGTTTGGGTGTATGTGTGTGTGTGTGGGCAAAATACGTTCTGCCCATATGCGCGCATTCGGACACACACACACACACACACACACACACACACACACACACACGCACGCACGCACACACGCACGCACGCACACACCTACACTACACCCACACACGCACACACCACACGCACACGCACACACACACACACACACACACACACACACACACACCTACACCACACACACTCACCACACTTACACCACACACGCTCACACACACACACACACACGCACGCGCACACGCGCACGCACCTACACCACACACACGCACGCACGCACGCACGCACACACACACACACACACACACACACGCACGCACACCACACACACACACACACACCCGCACGCACGCACACACACACACACCCTCACCACACTTACACCACACACATGCACATGCACGCGCACATATACACCACCCACCCACACACACACACACACACACACACACACACACACACACACACACACACACACACACACACACACACACACACACACACACACACGCACGCACGCACACACACGCGCGCGCACGCACACACACACACCTTATATATGTATAAATACATAAATATAATAGCTGTCAAAGATGATCAGGTCGTATATCATGTATTCCAAGACTTAATAGCGTGTTTGCCACGTCCTTTTGGCTCTCAGCTTAAAATGCGCGCGTGTGCGATCGCGCGCAAACGTGAATTCTCAGAGGGTCTGGTGTCTTTCGTGGTGAGACAAGGCTAACGAGTGTACGTAATGTCGAATGGCGATGAGTACGACGAGTGCTAGCTTCTCTTTAATGTCACTCCTGATGGTGGCATCTATATATACATATGTGTGTGTGTGTGGGTATATGTATATATTCAAGTATATTTATGCACCTATACTCGATGGTGTTCGCTTAGCCGCTGCTAGTCGCGGAATTAGGCTCTTCCGCCGTTGTTTCTATTACAAAATAGATGGCACGATATTGCAATGTGACCGCTATCCTTTATTCGAGCGACTCGACATTAAGTACTTCCACTTTCGCCACGTGTATTCCATTCGATCGATTAGTTATTCATTATTTTTTCGCCGTTGATGAACGTTGATGAACGACCTCACCCCAATTGATGAACCTCCATACATTTTGTCGAACATTTCAATATGATCGGTCGAATTGACAATTGTCGAAAAAAAAATAAATGAAGATCGAACGGCCAGAGCGAATCGGATGGCATTGATCATCGTTGAGATGGGACTGAGCATTGTCCAGATCGGCCACGACACTGGAGAGTGCACGAGTCGCATAGTGCACCACATCTCTAGTTCTGAGCATCCAATGTGTACGTATATCGTACACCGGAGCTCATACACCGCCACCGTTCCGCTCTGGATCGGTGGCGGTGCTCACGTGAACGACAGGAAGTTGCCAATCGTCTTTGACGATTATCCCTCGGAGTGTGCTGTGCTGATGCCGGTGATGCCGAGAGATGCCTAACCAACCTCCTACTACTCTATATCCGTGAACGCATCTCGTTGTGCATCAGGGACGGTGTTAAGTAGATTCGGCTCTATTCGAACGGACAACGCGATCTATTTCCTCCTGCGCTTTATTTTTGTGGATGCATTGATATACCCATGGTACGATGCAGCCAAGTGCAGTTGTTTAGAAATAAATATTTATTGTTATGATTATTAATATTATTGTTCATTATATTTTATGAAATTATGTACCCTTTTTGTGTTTTTATTTATTTAGAATAGATTTCTTGGGGTTCTGTATTTCTTGAAAGTAAATTCTCGTAAGATCAAGCGTGATAATTTTAGTGATGAGTTTAGGTAAGAGTTTTTCATAGTATAAACTTCAAACGCGTTTTTCTCGAAACGTTTTCAAAATCTAGCTCCATCGTATCTCTAAAACTAATAAACCGATTCTCTTGAAATTTGAACCACATATTGTAAACATGATTCGCAACAAGATGACCCGCGATGGTTTTAAAATTTTGATTTTGACCCTTTTTTTGCGAAAAACGCGTTTTTTTACTTTTTTCGTTTTTCATCTGCCATTTTTTTATTTTTTGATAAAACTTTATATCCGAGGGTCATTTTGTAGCTGGTGTCATACTGAATCTAATGGGCTTTGATTATTTTGTTTCAGACAAGCCGTTGCCGAGTTGTGATAGAGCTACCTAGCCCACCTATTTTTGAGGCGTTACGTTAAACTATAGTTTTTGTACTTGAAAATGAATGAAAATGAATTAAATTTTTTTATGTATTTGAAGACTTTATTTATGAAGCCCAACAACTTTTATGTTCATATCTTTTATAAAATCCTCAAAAAAAATTGCGAAAATAGCCTTTTTTCGTGGCTCCAAAGTGGATTGGCCCCTTAAAATGTTCATTGGTGGCTAAGCAAAATGTTCAGTGCTGCTTGTATAGAAATAATAAAATATATTTTAGTGTGGTAAATTTTTAAGTTTAAGTTGACGATAGCTAGAAGAAATGTTTGGATAGTCGATCATCATGTGCGTTAATTGCGTGACAAATGTATCGATACTATCGATCACTGTGACCAAGCCTCATCCAATGTAATTACATCGTTTTCCTGGTCTCAGCGCATCTCAGAATCGTACGATAAAATTGAGCAATGAACAGTTGGATTTTACGAACATCGTCGAAATATTGCTGCGATAGCACGAGGCTTTGGAATTTATGCAAAGTAATTTAGGGAATCGTAGCGCAGAGAGGATACATTATTATACCGGAGATACTTCGGATTGGTTCTCTTTGTGTACGTGCTGCAAATTAAACGTCCTCCTACACGTAACTACACAGTGACCTGCTGTTACTGCGATGACGAAAGCTAGCGTCGATGTGGTGTCTCTCTGCACATATTCATGAACGTGCGTGAAATAGCCACGTCGAGAAGTTGGTGCAACTTTGAACCAACTGCCGTGGATTCGGACGTGAGTTTCGCGTATGCCTATGCAGCTTATTTTTCTACATGGGAATGTCTATATTCGGACGTGTGCACTAAAAATTGCCATGAAATTTTTGCAACTTTTAAAATAATAACTCTTTCGGTAAATTTCTTTTTCAAGAATAAATTTCAATAAAATCCGTTCAATAAACTTCTTTGTAAAAAATAAACGTCGACAAAATTACTTCAATCTATTCATTTGAAAAAATAATACAATAAAATCCGTTCAATGAACTTCTTTTTTAAAACTAAATTTTTATAAAATTCTTTTTGTTTTATAAATTTCTTTTGTTTTTAATAAATTTCAACAATATCCGTTCATCATTTTTTTCTCGTAGAAATGAATTGCGATTCAATTCTTTCAATAAATTTATTTTTTTTTAAAGAAATTTCAATCAATTCCGTTCAGTACCCTTCTTTTTAAAAAATAAATTTCGATAAAAGTCTTGTAGTAATAATTATTTTAATAAATCGTTCAATAAAAGGAAACTCCACTATAACGCGCTCTTTTTTTAATTTCATACCACATCGACTGACAGAATAAACATCACAATTATTTTCAACTTTGATACCCCAAAATAATTAATTTTACTTCTTTGAAATAAATACAGGCGGAATATTACAAACATCGGAACAACTTTAATAAACGATTTATCAAATTAAAACTCATTTTTTTAATAGATAGAAAAAATACTTATGGCGCAAGACCTCTTTGAAAAAAAAATCAATTTGTTCTTCGATTACCTCGGCAAAATATAATCATTATCTGCTATCGATTGATTCCTTTGAGCCCGAATATGCCAAACGTAAAATTAGCGTCCTGAATTTTTATCAACTCTTCTACACATCTACGTACGATTGTGTGGTTCGAGCCTGGTCCGCACTGCGCGTTACTACTCGACCGATGCACACCCACGCGATAAAGGCGTTTGTGGAGGGTCAGCACAAGCGACCGAGTATCAGTGGCATCAACGGGGCACGGTAAACCGCGCGCTACACATCATTATCATAAATGCCCGCGATACGACCCACGCGTAAATCTGTTTCGCAAATCGCAACCGCGTCCGACCATTCGCCACGATGTTATGTCATCCCTTGCATACACACAAATATATATATATATATATATATATATATATATATATGCAGCCAATATATCTCGTGCACATATGTGTATCAACAGCTCATCGGCGTCATGATAAAAAGATATTTAACGAATTTGCATGCCCATTCCTCGGAATTGATATACCACAGCGAATATATACCTTTTGGGACGTCCTTTATCTACACTAATGAGCGAGAAAAAATCGTATTCTTCTCGTTGCCCTATGCCTTTTTTTTCTACTACCTGACCTGTTATCATTTAAACTTTTAAATTACTTTTAATAAGACTCAAAATTGTCAAGTCCTGACAAATATCAATTTCCACAAGGGACTCCTCATCACAGTTGATAAAATTTGCAAAAAATCGTTTTTTTTTGCATAATCCGATAGTACAGACGGCTGTGAACATGGACCTGCCATCGCCAATTGATCGTAAGTAGACAATTTACATGAAAATTCAAATTTTTCAAGCCATCCGTCTCAAATTTTGGCACATTCTTCACGCCCTTCTTTATCTTGCTATCGAAGTTTTTTTTTGGAAACGCTGATATTTTTTTAACGAAAAACTGTCGCACAATATTTTTAATTCGATACGTTTTTTTAAACCACCGCCATTTTGTCAATTGTGATTTAAAAAAACTTCCGTAGCAAGATAGCGGCTTTCATACTAATTAATAATCTTTTTACAAATTTTGTTTCAGGTAATATTTACGACCACAACCGTGTACACCGTGAGGACTCCACTTTTTCGAAGACATTTTCAACCGTTAAAAAAATGCAAAAAAATAAAAATAATCGTTTAAAAAATTATTTTCTGCTCTTCATGAGTGTTGTGATTTCACATATAAAAATCAGACTGATTAGCGTATTTTAACCATCGAAAAAAAAATCGCGAAAATCAGTTATTTGTCGACCCGTTAACCCTTCCTCGACACACTTATATTTGGCCACGCCTTTGACACACTGGGTCAATTTGGCCCGCACAGTACTTCGTCCCCTGCTCTTATCGACCCTTCGGTCATTTATTGAAAAAAATCGCGGATACACTTTAAACATTCCTTAATTTGACTGCATAATTGAAATTCGGCAAGTATGAAATTGAATGGTGGTAAAAAATTATTGAAAACTTTAAATTTTGGGAAAGTGAGCACTATATTTCAAATTTGTCAGCTAAAGGGTCAGCGTAAGCTTGAAATTGCAAAAGTTGCATTGTTTTATTGCATCGTTTTACAGCCTAGGGTAGTAACTTTTATTTGCAATGAAGATTTTACAAAAATGCCTACAATTGGCCGAGTTATGACGATTTTTGTAAAAGGTCAGATGGGCTTTTTAATTTTGCGTTTTTCTCGAAAGTATGTTTTTTGAAGCTGTACAAGTCGTAATTCTGACAGAGATAAGAGTTTCTATCGTATGACCGGATGATTTTCTCATACGTTTATTCATTTGTTAATTTCGAATGATTAAAATTGTTTTTTTATGTCGAGAATCGAACTTTTCCTCTCTACAGCTTGCCATTTTGGTAATTCTCAAAATTTCAAAAAAAAACTATCAGTTATACGAAAGTTCTATTATTATCCTGAAATAACATTTTTTAATTTTAGATCACGCTAGTTGTATAGGGTGATCTAAATAATAATAAAAACCTCATCGTTTGTCAACATTCTGCAATTTAAAAAATACTCAAAACCCGACCTCGCTATCCCAATACTCTTACCAGAAAAAAATATTGAAAACCGACCTTACCCATTAGATATCCCGAGCACACCCGTTATTAAATTATTTTTATTATACTTCAAGTTAAATTCTTTTTTTTTACTGATATCCCGCACGCTAATAAGCGAATTCGATATTGAATAACTGTGGTTGCTTCTCTAACGAATACATTTTTCTCGTTTTCCTACTTTTTTTGAACATTTTTTGACTTGATCTTTTTCAGAGATTGCACTGAAGTTTCGGCATGTTTTAGGGGTGACAAGGCCGGGGGAAATCGTAATACCGCGATTTCCCATATTTTTCTTGTCTGATAGAGAACTACTCGAGTGTACGGAGAGGAGAACATGAGAATCGCGAAATCGAAAGAGAAACGAGGCGAGTAAAGTCACATGGTACAAATAGGAGGACCAACTCGCGGGGAGCGTAGAAGAGATAGAGCGAATGTAGAGACCGGCGCAAGGGGAAGAGATTTTACTTATCACTGGCGGAATATTATCGACCAAAGAACACCGACACTCCGATAAGAGAATTACACTCATGATGGTGCAAAAAATCAAACCTAGTTGGGATTTAATCCAATTTTTTGAAATTATTCGTACATTCGCCTCTTATTATTCAGGAAAGATGCTAAAATATATTATTTTTTTCCGCCGAAATATTTATAACTATACGTTATGCGTTATCTTATGAGCTGGTATTTATTTTACACATATCGAACACGTTTATACCCTTTTACTTCTATATTTTTATATAACATTGTACCATGATATTATCCTTTAACAATTGAAAATTATTGAATTTAATATTCCTTTTTTTTTCACTAATGAATAACAGTGTAATTTCGTTTCTGTCCAAAGATTCACATCGACAAATTAAATTCCTCTAAACATAAATGATTTCTTTCACTTAAACTGTCGAAGCATACAAAATTAAAATCGCTTATCTAAACCCCGAAGTACCTAAGTACATTATCCAAATTAAAAATTCGCGCAATTCTTTAGATAAGTGACTTTCCCAAATTTTTTTTTGCTATTTTCTCATTTATTGGGTTATTAATGATGATATTCAGTCGGGGGACGCTGAACATTTGCATTAAAATTTTTTTACGAGCAAAACGATTGTCAAAAACAATTCCGAATTTATCAAAAACCCAACTAACCCAAACAAACCAAATATAGGCGACGAAATGTTCAAAAATGCCCTATTTTGTCACCTGTTTCCGCGAACTTCAAAACCCAATATTTTTTTAGGGTGGGGGGGGGGGGGGTGGTGAATTCCAGCTTCCCTCGAGTGAATATCATCATTTGTAATCCAACAAATGAGAAAATAGCAAAATACTTTTTTTGGGCTTATTTTTCGGGAACGTCACTCATCCAAAGAATTACCGAAATTCGTGCAAATCAGCAAAAAAAAATAGTTAAACATGAAAAATACAATTTTTTGGAAAATAAACAAAAAAATGACTGACCTACTCCGGCTCCAGGCCGGCGGCTCACAAATCAGGAATTTTTATGCCGCCTTCTCGCCAGCCCATGAAGAAACACATTTCTAATTCTTCCAAAGTCAGCGTGAACGGCACGACGAATATTCCGCACACTCGGGTGCCATTAAAGACGCGTGAAATCCCTCGTGATTTCGTTCTCGAAGCGATCGAGCTACGACGTGTGCGAAGAAAAACGAAATAAAAGGCACTCTCGATGGGAAAACAACTTTATGGCCAAATTTATTCTCCCAAAATATGCTACTCGACGACAAAGAATTCGTTCTTTGACTTGTTTCTTTTTTTTAAGGGCGAAATTTTCAATCGGCGCCTCCGAGGTGATCGATTATCGCTAAAGTTCAATTATTTTATTCACTTCCCAATCGATCAATGCAATCGATACATACGACACATGCACGTCTCAACCGAATTGGGTTTCTTTTTCCGCTAGCTGGAAGTTGCTGTATTTTTTCACAGAAATCATCGAAATGTTGGCCAAAAGCAGCACACTGTCAACGCGAGAAAACAATTTTTTTTAATCGTTTTTTAGATTGCGAGGATGTCAAAAAGACTGAAACTTTTGTCCAATTGAGCACTAATCGATTTTGATTTCTGCCGATGACATGCAACGGGAATAACGAGAGGTCCGTGATTTTGCACTCTCGCGCGAAGATTCGCGGACAAAGTGAGACAATTGAAACACTGCTTGAAACTGCCACCGAGTTCGTGCAGCGTCGATCAACATTCCTGCGACGACGAGCAAACGCTGTCGACAAACTGATAAGACGTGATACTCGATCCTACTCGCAGCCAATAACGTATTAACGCCACGAAATAAGGAAGATGGCATCGGCGAATTGACTGTAGAGATTACCAATTTTGACGAGATACGGGATCAACGGGTGAGGTACGACGACGTCAAAAAATTGCACGAAATTTCTATACTTGCATTGACAGAAAAAATTTTTTGACATTAACTAACCGCGACTATTTTATTTTTTGAAAATTTGAATCAACAAAATTTTTCGTGAAATCAAATTTTTCCTATTGCATTCCATGATTGGAATTATTTGTTTTGAACATATTTATTTAATCAAATCAAAATCTATTTAATATCGTCTAATAACTATATTTTTATTTCATCCTAATAAATCTGTGATTCAGTTTCATCTGTTCAAAAAAAAATTCAGTTGACTCCACTAAATAGATCTATTTGATTTTTTTTTTATTTAAATAAAATAGAATTTTCGTAGGTGGGGATTCAAAACTGAAATATGGGGTATGCATCAAGGGGGAAGGGCCCTGTACAGATAGAAGTTAAAAAAAATAGCAACACACATTTCAAAGTGGTGCGGGGATAGAGAGGGTGGAGAGAGGAATTACACATAATAATATTATATATATATATATATAGGTTATGTTTGAAAAATCTATAGCATGTTATTCGATAAAACTCTCTAATTATCACAATGATATCAACTGACTGATGTAGTTTATGTGATACAACAAATAATTATAGGAATTAATTTGGTTTCTTATGCCATATCTGCGACCAAGATGTTACAAGCACTCGGTATTATAGGGGTAGCGTTCGTAGCTATGAGTAGGTAAGTTCTAGGTTCGATTCCATAGAGGTGAAATATTTCTTTCGAAAAAAATCATTTCAGAAGGCCAGGGAATGACGAATTTCGATACGAAATCGTTGTGGTAAAACTCTCAATTAACTGTTTCATTTTATTTTTGAGTAATAAAATATTTTATATATGTAGTACACTTAGATTTGCAGTGTACATTGTAAGCGAACAAAGATTTATTTGAATCGTATCTTTACTTATTCAATTTGAATATATTTAATATTTAAAAAGAATAGCTGAAGCAAATTAAAAAATATCTTTAACACAAATAAGATCGTAGTAGGCCGTGAAATGAGGAAAAAAACCTATTTGATTTAAATAGATCCTATTTGAATTAACTTATTTTTTGGCAGTGTGGATAAATTTCAATAAAAACGCTTTTCATAAATTTGCTTTTTTCCAATAAATTTTATGAATAATTCTTCGAATCGATTTCTCTTCTGCAGTAAGTTTCCATAAATTTTATGAATAATTCTTTGAATCGATTTCTCTTCTTAAATAAGTTTCCATAAAATTGGTTCGATAATAATAATGTAAATGAAATTATCCTAAAAAAAGAAGACGGGATCAGTTAATTGACTATAGGGATTATTCATTTTCGCAAGATACGCGATCAACGGGTGAAAAACGACGACGATATAATTCGCGGTCAATCAATTTTTTTCAATAAACTTCAATAATAATGCTTCCAACAGATTTATTTCTTTCAATAAATTTCCATTATCATTCTTCCAATGAATACTCTTTTTTCAATAAATTCAACTCGTATGAAATTATTTTCGAAAAAGGAAGGTGGGTGAAGTGACCATAGAGATTATTAATTTTCGCGAGATACGCGATCAGTGGGTGAAAAACGACGGCGAAAAAAATTTTTTATCGTGCAGCTCGCTATAGTTGATCTTTCGATACGAAAAGGCTTACAAAGTTATCGCTAATCGTTGCTAACGAGTCAATCGCGGTGAACCAATTTCATGCTTTTTTTATCACGTGTGTAATTGTCATTATTACTATAGTGTGTGTCTTCGTTACTTTTCTTTACTTCATTATTTTTATTTCGTATCAGCTCATGACGAACAACCGATAGCTGTAGACCAGCGTGATGGCCGGTCAATCGATAAAAATGGTTTCAGGTCGCGACGATAATTCTCTCCTTTCCCATTTCCAGTGAACTCTTGTTTATTTATTCCTTTATTGAATATCGTCGCTTATCAGTTCTCGAGCTGCTCTGTTGACGCTGATACACAGCGCGTTGTCGTTTCGTCTGGATCGCGTTTACGATCTCGCACACTTTTTTTGTCAGAGAATACACAACGTTGCATCTCGAGCAGCAATTTCTCGTATCTACGAAGAATCGCTTTCGAAATCATCAACCTTGTGCGAATTTGTCGTGAAAATTTTCGTTTTTTTCACTTTGGCATGTTTTCATCAATATTTAATAATCCCATCGCAATTGTTTTAATTCGTTATTTATCCTCTCGTTCACATAATAAAATTCACATGAATATAACACCACTGGAAACGTCTAAAATCAAGCGATTGTTCGTTTTTTTTGGTGGAATGAGAAGTAACAGGATAATATTATTCAAGGATGTTATTAGTCATATCTTCAAGTGAACAAAAAAAATATTTATTAAAAAATTACACAAAAATGGTGACGCTGGAGCCATTCTCGCGAGGCATGTTGAATTTGAGACGCTCTGCGGCGCGCAGTATAACTGACGCGAATTTAAAAGTGGGGAAAAAAATCGATTACAGGGAGGGTAGGGGTTTCAGCCCGAAAAAAAACACTTTTTGCGAATTTTTTTCATCTATATGGATAGAGTAAATTTATTGAAACCTTTTGTACATTGTTAAGTGTAATTTCAAGAACATTCCGTGAAATTTGCGCGCGAAAATATCCACAAACAAGCCGGTGCCGCGTTTTTCTCGAAACCACTTTTTCAAAGTCCGCGTTCACTGCCATTTGAAGACTACATGACCGATTTATTTCAAACTTGGTACACACTTTCTACATATAAAATATCTCCCCCCAACGGTTAGTTTGAGATTTTTTTTTACATTGAGGGGGTTTTCCGCCCCCAAAATGGCGGAATTTTGCGTGAAAAATAGCACTTTTCACTTTACATGACCACCAAAAATTTAGAAATGAAAAAAAAAAAAATTATCAAAGACCGTTGAGGGGAGGATTTGATGATCCTTTGACTAAATTTTAATGGTACTTGATTTCAGATAATTTCTAGCTGAGATAGGGTGAACACCGCAAGTCGTGTTTTTCCAAAGGCGTTCTTGGAAAAGCTTTGTCACCGGCTTGTTTGTGGATATTTTCGCGTACAAATTTCACGGAATTTTCTTGAAATGACACTTAACAATGTACAAAAGGTTTCAGTAAATTCACTCTTTCCATGTGGATAAAAAAACTCGCAAAAAAGTGTTTTTTTTTCACGCTGAAACCCCTACTCTTCCCTTAAGGTATTCCTTTCGCGGAGGGCCGTATTTTGTGGGGGCATAAGCAGGGCCTTCTGAACCATCGGAAAATTACAATTGCGCTTAATAAAAAAATAAGTTACAATGGATTATTATACACAACGATAAACTGGAATAAAAAATTTCGTGCAAATTTAGTAGATTGAGACATTTTTACATTTATTTGAAACGTCACCGTTACGAAAATTCTTCTGTTAGTCACATTTTTCCAAGTTTTAACATTAATATTTTCTTTAAACGTTCGGTGACCCTCTGTTTTTATTGTCGTTACGGAATCTTTAGACTTTTTCACACCTGTGAGCAGTTTATACCAGGCATCTAGAGTTATTTAGTGTATAAATTATTAGATAGAAATGTGGCCTGCGTGACATATCCATAAAGCGCCGTATAAATGAGACGATTTTTAGGGCCGTAATTTTTTGTTAAAGGTTCGGTAACTTGGCTTGAAATTTTACCAGTATACTGGGATGCATTTTTACTGCATTATAGACGAAATCAGTTAAGTGTAAAATATTTCGGTTCGTGAAAGGAATACCTTAAGGCCTTACATACACTTGTGATGGTAGGAAAAATGGAAAATTTTTTTATTGCATTTCTCTAAGTACAAAATCTCAAGAATATTCTCACCAAATTTCATAAGGATCGGAACATCAGATTCGTAGTTATAGGTATCTAATGATCGGCAAGCGTAACACGCTTGCCGAGCAGCAAGCGCAAGCAGCCACAAGAGAAGGAATAATGGCTCGTAGGCAGTATCAAATCAATGTTTTAGAGACTGCAGAGGATGCAGAAGGATTACTGCATGGCCCTGGAATCGACGACTCCATGCTAGTATGAATAAATTAACTTCAAATGCAAAAGAAACATACTTGAATCTCGAACGCGATTATCAGAATCGTCTGTTTTGAGAAACACCTTTGCGGTGGACACGATTACTAAAAAACTATTAATCCGATCCATACCAAATTTATACCACTTATTCATTATGATAATAGCTAGGGCCTGCAAGAAGGTTTTGAATTTTGTTGAAAAAAAAATGTTTGCAACAAAATACCAAAAATTTAGCACATCAAAAAATGAATTTTTTGTTCAAATGATCGTAATTTTTAATCAAATTTTTACAAATCCTTCGTCCAGGCCCAAGCCAATGCAATATACTAATGAAATCTTTTTCAAATTCTGATTCCAGAAGCAGCTGGAGATCCGCCATTTTGAAATATTATAAAATAAAAAAAATTACACAAGTACATGAAAATATGTACTAGTCGATGTTGTTCACAGTTTTTCAATGAGCATTTATTGTCCCGTCGAATTATTTGTTAATAAATCGTTTCATAATTCATTCTTATTTTAAAGATTATGTCAATGTTATATGAAAGATATACTTAAAATTTGGAGTGGATAGAATGAATATCGATGGAGTTATGCTGCTGTTTTGAAAAATTGTGTTAGCCTTTTTTTTACAGGTACCAAATATATGTTTCAAAGTATGTATTAAGCCAATCGATAAAATCAATTTTTATAACTTCTACAGTGGTGTTACCCCTTAATGATGGATTTGGTGCGGAAAAAAATTATCTAGTGTATTGAAAAGATTTGGCATAAAGGCTCCTCGTTTTTATCACCGTTTTGGGGATTGGCATTTGTCCGCATGCAACGGCGATAATAATTCAATAGAACAGACGAAGGTACCCTCGTCAGTGTCGATGGAAAATAGCCGAGGGATAATCCTGCTACAATCCTTCGCGTATGTCACAAGAGTTTACATACACACACATATTATATATATATATATATATATATATATATATATATATATATATATATATATATATATATATATATATACACACATACATACATATATATATACATATATATATTATATACATATACCAAATCGGCAAATCATCGAACCCGAAACCGTGGTAGCATTCGACAAGGTAACGAGACAACGATGTACCTAAATTCGCCATTGGAGCTTCGTACAGTGTTCTCCATAATTCTGTCCTTCAATCCTCTCTTTTCATTTACCCCGTTGCTTCACGAACCATTATCTAGGTTTGGAAGAGATATATATGGAGAAACGAGATATCGCAGACATTCGATTTCGAGGACCTTCCTCGGAACAGATGTGCCGATAGCCGATTTTAGGGAAACATAAAGGGTTCGAAATAACATTTTCCAATAGATATATGGATGTGTATTTATATACATACACACATAAACACACACACACACACACACACACACACACACACACACACACACACACACACACACACACACACACACACACACACACACACACACACACACACACACACACACACACACACACACACACACACACACACACACACACACACACACACACACACACACACACACACACACACACACACACACACACACACACACACACACACACACACACACACACACACACACACACACACGCACACGCACACGCACGCACGCACGCACGCACACGCACACACATATATATATTCGCACAAATATATATATATATATATATTTGTGCGAATTAACTCGTAACCAATGAAAGGGCGTCTTATCATCGATTCCAGCTTCAGAGTGATTCGTGTTATATCCATTTACTTGTTAGAAGTCGATATACATTTCTCTGCACCTATATATATATATATATATATATATATATATATATATATATATATATATATACATACATATATATATATATATATATATATATACATATATATATATATATATATATATATATATATATATATATATATATATATATATATATATATATATATATATATATATATATATATATATATATATATATATATATATATATATATATATATATATATATATATATGTATAAGTGATGCCTTGCGGATGTGTGAGTAAAGCGATATTATAGTTGCAGAGGTCGCGCGAATTGTCGCTCCTATTGACAAGTGTACAGGGTTAGAGCGCCGATTTGCAATGTATCCGCGTTGACGCATCGCTGGATTAGAGCCCAAAATTTCAACCCCCTGTGTAACCAGACCTTCCCTCCTCCCTCTCGCTACCTCACCACGACATGTCGCCCGAATCAAATGTAACGTACGTTTCGTCCGCGCAATGTTCAGCGCAAAATTTATAGCCGGTAAACTGCAGTAGTTACAGCCACTATCGATCAGATACCGCAAACGTCGTATTCTTATCGCAAAAATCGTTTTCCTTTCAATAATCATACAAAAGGGATTCTTAGGGCTCGCAATGTGGTGGCATGTTTTTTTTTGTGAGTGCAGGAGGAAATGCGAAAAATGCTCTATTAACGCTTGTTTCGGATGAAACATCGACGACGGACGTGGCAAGAATTGTCGCGGATGAACTTTTTGGCACGTCAATAATTAAACGCATCCTGAAATAACGACTAAGTAAATCACGCTGAACGGAGGTGACCCAGTATCTCGATTCGTCTTTGGGAATATTTGTAGAATCGCCGCGAACCTCTCTCTCTCTCTCTCTCTCTCTCTCTCTCTCTCTCTCTCTCTCTCTCACTCTCTCTCTCTCAGAATAATTCTCCGTAAAAAATATATGTCCCCTATAATAAGAAGACATGGCAACACCGCAGAACAGTATTGTTCAACATTTCGAGAAAAAAAAACATCGCGTTCCTAAGTTAAAAACGTTTATCGTAAAAAAATATTCGCTTTATAAATATTGATATTTTACATTGTCTATGTTATCTCCATTAACAAATAAAAGTGTTGGTTGATTCATAACTAATTATAAAAGTTGTTCGATTAAAAATTACTTCCAAATAAAAATTTGTGTTGCAATATTATTTTCAATATTCCGCGCAAACTTAGGTCATTGGATACGTAGGACGATGCGGTGTTGTCATATGTCTTCTTATTATAGAGAAAAAATATTTTTTACGGGAAATCATTCTGTCTAAATTTCCATGCAGACCCTGCAGTGTCAAAAGTTGCAATTTTAAAAGCCATTATCTCCCAATCGAAATAATCGACTGTTCTGAAATTTTACTCAAACATGCATAATGATATGAACAATGTCTGGTTGAAATTTGAACAAAATATATGGAAATCAAGAGCGCGCGTTCGTTCGACCTTAAATGTTAAGGAAACTTTATAAAAAAATCTTATGCAGAATTTTCACACAAACCAAATTAGTAAAAGTAAAAAGAATGTACTACGCATATCGTGCCAATTACTTTAAAAAGGTCCTCAGTTAATGTCGATTTATATCATCTGTAGAAATGGCATGCGAAGAACCAAAAGCAGATGATTGTTTTTTTAAGAAATATCATAAAACCCAAAATCTCGAAAACCGTGGGACTTTTATTAAACTGAAATTCCGGCATATAGTAGGACATGATCTGACCCATCGACAGTAGCAGGATTATTCATTCGTTACAGGACACCTTGTATTTATAAGCCCAACACGAGAGACGTAAACGAAATGGGTAAAATGTTTGTTTCATACTTTAATTTCCAAGAAGAATAATGGACCGACGCAAAGGAATCTCGTTGATCAGTAAAATAACACAAAATTCATGGAGTTGAAGTTTTCATCGTTGGAATGCAACGAATATTTTTTTTCATTTCTCACTTTCATTCTTAGCCAAAATCACATTATGCAGATTTAGGATGCAATCGCTAAATAAGAAACCTAAGAAAATGTTTACACGATTTTTGTAGCTCAAATCCGCGAAAGAAAATTTGGAAAATAATTTTAAAAAATCATTTTCGTTGCATTCCAACGATGCCGACTCCAACGTCATGAAAGTTCGAGAAGATTCGATAACATCGAGTAGGACAATTTTTTGTATTGATGCAATATACACGTGTAGCTCGAGGTCGAACAGTCGCGAGAGTGTTCCCAAATTAAATCGGATCTCAAGATTCTCGTGACGCCATCAACGACACAACTTATTAAATTGACAATAAAGTGTGTGAGAAATCTTGCCATTGACAAATTATTTCGCCAGCACGAGTATTTTTGTACGTTCGCAATATACAAACCAGAATAGACTTAAGGGGTTACCCCCACTTGCGATTTTGAAAAAATCAATTTTTTTTCATTGCATTTTTTTGAAGTATAAGTATCCGGGCCCATACTTCTGTATGGGCCCGGAATAGATGACTCTATGTGAGTTTACAAAAAAAAATATTTTCTTCGTGTAAACTGAAATTGAAACTTTAAACGCGTTTTTCTCAAAATGGCATTTCTGAAGTCGGTGACCAAGATTACTCGAACACTAATGAACCGATCTTCTTGAAATTTTGCAGGCTTATTTAATACATAAAAATGTAGTCTTTAATCGTTCGATTTTTTTTTCGAAAAAAATGGCCGTTTTATAGCCAAAAAACGGCCGTTTTTTTCGTTAAAATCGAACCATTAACTTTGACTGTCCGCCATTTTGTGAAAAATGAATATTCTTTAACATCCTTTGATTAAAGTCTAGTTTAAACTTATATTTGACTAAATCCATCCGCATTTTTTTTTCAGATGATCCACTTCGCCGCAATGTTGGTCACCGCAAACCGTGTATATAAAAACATTATTTTATTGACGGCCATTTGCCACTAAACAATGTAATATTTTTCAATAAAAAAATTACTGAAAGTTCTTCAATATGTGTTCTTTAAGATGGTATATTGATCGATAAAAAAAGTTTTGTAGTTTTCTTTTAAAAAATTCATGAAAAAGGCCTTTTTTGCGCTACAAGTGGGGGTAACGCCTTAAGGCCTCAGGCCACTCTAGAGGCCGAAAAATAGGCTCATTGGGGTTGTTTTTTTCAGAAAAACTACAAAATAAATCCTACGTACTTCCATAGACAAAGTATTTTTCAAGATATATTCCACATTTCAAGTGAATCGGTTGAAAATTGTCTGAGTTGTGTTTCCAGCCGACTTAAAAAATGCAGTTTTGAGATAAACGCTGCACAACCGCCATTTTAAAATTAATAGCTTCAAAAAAAAAATATTGTATACAGTCACTGATATGTATGATAAACACCCTTTTTGTAATCTCGATTTATTTTGTAGTTTTTCTGAAAAAAAATCCCCAAAAAGCCTATTTTTTCGGCCTCCAGAGTGGTCTAACCCCCTAAGTTCGATTCAATCGTCATATATTCTGTTTTTAAATCTTCCATCGACTTTGGTGACGCTACATAATTATTAGCACGTATTATTCGATCGAAAAATTGTCACGATTAAAGTTCCTCGTAGATTCGGAACGTCTACACAATTTGCAGCGAACAATTGGGAGAAATGATACGCAAAGATGAGGGAAAAAAATCACTTGCACCCTCAATGTTGCCGTCGAACCGTTCTAAAGTGTCCTCATAGACACCAGGACGACGAATGAACAAACAAGGGTTGCAGCTCGACGAAACACTCGGGAGATAAAAAAAACGAGGTGCCAGAATAGACATTCGTACAGGCACGTATGTACATCGCTATTGTGTATGGAAAGAATAAGAGAGATACAACGAGAGACCGTCATCGAGAATGTATCGATAGAAGGGGGTGAGCGATGAGTCGGAAGCGTTGCAGTACCACTAGAACCAGAGGGTTGTATATTAGTGTCGTGTCGATATGTTTGTATGAATTAACCGATCGCTTGCTTAGCCTCTGTTTGTGCGATAAATAGCCGATCAATATAATCGAACGGATAAATAATCGGGTGAATAATCTTGAAATTGACGCGTCAATCGCGCAAACTACGTGTGTGGTAAAGCATGTATTGCATACATATTCAGATAAATGCATCCCGGCATGCATAAGGGTTGCAACCACGCAACATCATCGATTGAAACTGCTAGGGAATTCATTCACGGTCGTCACATTCGTGTATACACCATATATGTATGGGATATTCCACGCCATTTCAGCTAGCCCGTGACCCCGAACATTTTTGGTTTTCCTGATTTTTTGTTGTAAAATTGTACCTCGTGAAAGGAATATCCACAACGATTTTTAGATTTTTACCTCTTCTCTTTTAGGAATTATAATTTTCCAAAAAATGTCGACTTCAGAAGTTTTGGAAACGTTTAAGGCGCGATATACATTTTCAACGATAAAAAAATCGATTTTTTTTCTTTACACGATAGAACTATATATATAGAATATTTTCCTAAAGTTTTAAAGGGAAATTCGAAACACTTCAAACTGCATTATCGAAATTGGCGTGCAAGATTACTCAAAAACTATTAAGCCGATTGAGTTGAAACTTGGTAGAAATATTGATAATATTGGTACCTTCTACTTGACGAGAATAGTTTTTGAAAAAATGGAAATAAAAACTACTTTTTTAATTCACATTTTACAGAAATGTTGATTTTTTTTTGTATATTCGTGCCATTTCCTTAAATTTGCATTTTCTTCATTTTAATTACCGTCACATAGAAACTATACATGTTCTAACTGAAAAAAAATGTTTGAACTATTTTGCAAATCAAAGTCTACGTGAAGCTAGACTGCACGCCGATTCGCACCTCCCGCGGCGACCTTGCTGTAACACTCTGTCACAGCTCCGTCATTTTAATGATGAATTAATTAAAAAAAATTGTTTCGCATACTTAAATATACTATTAAAGTATACCTAAAGTTTGATAATTGTACAATAATTATTTATTTGTTTGAAAAATCCCTCAATATTGCTTATTTCTTTCTTGTCTCAATGTACATCCGCCTTAAACGCTGATAACTCCTGAACTAATTTAGATATCGACAAATGGCACTATTTATATTTTTTCCATTTTGAAGCATACTTTCGTTAAAAAATATGAAAAAATTATCAATTATCAATGTCAACGTTTTTTTTTGCTTCTAAAGTGAAAACTATTTTTTTTAAAGATAATTGACTTTTTTGATTATTTTCAAAAAATTCTCTAGCATAGAGTGACCCATTCTATGATTTTTAAGACTAGTCTCATCGTGGGCCCATTTTTCCTTCCATTTTTTTTCGAATTAATCATTTTTTTTAAACGATTTTTATAATTTTAATGTCCAATAATGCTATTAGTGATTTCGCGATTTCCAATTCGGCCTCCACAGGCCTGAAACGGTTTATTTTTCATTTGTACTGAATTTAACAAAAAAGTGATTTCGAGTGAAAACAAATTTTACACAAAAAATCAGGAAAACCGAAAATGGTCGGGGTCACAGGCTAGATGAAATGGCGTGGTACATCTCATATGTTTATAAATCCGCAGAAAAGTCGTTTTGAGAACATTCGACTTCTTGTCCCCACACTCAACATTACGTACAACCCAACGTCTGCAAAATCATCTTTGGATAAATGTGGGCATACTCGTGTGAATACCTAAGGGCCATCCTGTCTTCAAAGTCATGGACAGGTTCGAAAAAACCTTAAGGAACATTCTCAAAACGGATCAGATGTACTGATAGTCAACGCTACACAAACGCTTTGAAATATCTTTCACGTATACATATTCATATATGATGTCCCTGATGTAACCAATTCGTGGGCGACTCGTAGGGGTCAGAAGAGGATGCGGGGGCGTCTAAGAGAAGAGAATGACGAACGCGGAAACTGGGGTGCGTGGCAGGGTGGAAACGATCGACGAGAATCGTGCATATAGCGCTCTGGCACCCACAGTCACCCTCAAGTGGCACGCGATATCTGAAATACCTATTGCCTTCACATATACGTGTATGTAAATGTGATCGAAGGTGTGAATTCGCATCAGTGGCCAATTGAGAGAACAATGGCGCAACGATAATTATTACCGTTTCGTTGTTCGTAATTTTTTCTTTTTCGCCTCTCCCCCACCCCCACTCGCGCCTTCGCTGGTCTGACGTTTGATTACCGTCGCGAGTCGTGCATCGGAGGTGTCAATACGCGATGAATTCGATGACAAGACTCGCGAATGAATAGTAGGAACACAAAAAAGCAGGGGGAAGAAGCAATATTTCGAGGACTACATCGCAACGTTGCGTGACTACTGTGAATGGACAAAAACGACAGTGTCGGGATTCACGAACAGGGTAAATTGCGACGAGTGGCAATGATACGCAAGGGGTGGTTTTTTTTGTTTCGTTATTCATCAGAAGCTATAGTCGATACAGAATGCGGTAGACGGGGTGGAAAGCCTACTGTCGAGTGAACTTGCGGTTGTTGCTTTTTTGCTTCCAATTGAAGGGAAGGTGATAAAAGATTGTGATTGTGATTATGATTGTGAATGTGATTGTGATTGTGGTTGTGATTGTGATTGTGATTGTGACTGACAATCACAACGGATCCAATGAGCCCCCGGCGCCAGAGTGTCGCGATTCATGCAAGCAAGATTTTTGTGCTTAAACATTTTTTTTTAAGGGATGAGTATTTGGGAAAAAGTAGCTGAATGTCATGATTTTTTGTTAAGGAAAGATTTTTTCCGCTGTTTTGAGACTTACAAGGTCGCGAGGGCAAACAAAATTTGGCGTGTTTGTAGAATGGGTGAAAATACGCGACACGTATTTTTTTTATCTGCGGAACCCGATTTTTGAGGGGTGAAATGCACCCTCGAAAATAGGGGTGTTTCCCGTATTTCGTCGATAACGTTTCATTCTCATTTCCCATGTATCGTACACGAAAAAAAAACATTGTTGCAATTTGAATTTTTTCATATCTCGTACCGTTAAAACGTTATCGACGAAAAACACCCCAATTTTCGAGGGTGCGTTTCAACCGTTAAAAATCGGGTTCCGCAGATATAAAAAAAATACATGTCGCCTATTTTTACCCATCCTGCAAGCATGGCAAATTTTATCGAAATCGGAGAGATCGACCTTGCAACCATTCCTTGTTACAGTATGTTTTATTACTACCCTTCGCTACTACATGGTCTCCTAAACTGCATTTTCAAAACTCGCGTGACATACAGATAAAAAACTAATCGACCGATTCTGATGAAATTTGGTATTAATCTTTCTAACCTTATTGTAGTAAGAAGAGAAAAAGAGAGAGAGATCATAAAACATAATTATAGGGTCCTAAAACATGACCCTAAATGTTTTCAAAAATAGAAGAGAAAAGTATTTTTATTTCAAAATGTAGTCATTTTTGAAATATTATAACTTTTTGTTCCATGACCGCAAATGTTTTCAAAAATAAAAAAGAAAGGTATTTTAATTTCAAAATGTAGCCATTTTTTTCAGTAAATTTAATCTTTTTGTTTCAAAACGTACCATCTCATCGATTTTCAACATTTCTCACTTTATCTTGGTTCATATTCTGTATATGAGGGTTAATGAAAGAAAAATCTACGTTGGTTTTTTCATATCAACCCCGCCGACGCTACGTGTCACGTCGTCTCACAACCTCCGCCGCAACCCGCTTAGAAGACCGTTCCATACCACCGCCATTTTGGAAGGTAAATAAAAATATACCATGTAACAGCCAAAACTAGCAACAAAACTATCAAATTTTCTTGAAAAATGGTGAAGAAATTGTCCCCTGAAAATAAAATCCCGAAAATCAGGCATTTTTCCGGCGCCTAAAGGTATCTCTCTGCTTAAGGCCTTTGGCCACTCTAGAGGCCGAAAAAATAGGCTTTCTGGGGATTTTTTTCAGAACAACTACAAAATAAATCAAGATTACAAAAAAGGGTGTTTATCCTACATATCAGTGACTGTATACAATAATTTGCATGAAGCGATTAATTTCAAAATGGCTGTGCAGCGTTTATCTCAAAACTGCATTTTTAAGTTGGCCGGAAACATAACTCAGACAATTTTCAACCGATTCATTTGAAATGTTGTACGTATCTTGAAAAATACATTGTCTATGGAAGTACGTAGGATTTTTTTTATATTGCATAGTTCATTTGTCATTAACAATTATCTGACGATTTCGTCAGATAATTATCTACGAATCTACGAAATCGTCAGATAATTGTTAATAACAAATGAACTGTGCAGCATAAAAAAAATCCTACGTACTTCCATAGACAATGTATTTTTCAAGATATATTCAACAATTCAAGTGAATCGGTTGAAAATTGTCTCAGTTATGTTTCCGGCCAACTTAAAAATGCAGTTTTGAGATAAACGCTGCACAACTGCCATTTTGAAATTAATCGCTCCAAAAAAATTGTTGTATACAGTCACTGATATGTATGATAAACACCCTTTTTTGCAATCTCAATTTATTTTGTAGTTTTTCTGAAAAAAAATCCCCAACAAGCCTATTTTTCGGCCTCTACAGTGGCCTCAGGTCTTAGGTACCAATTTGAACTTTGCGGAAAAAGTGAGGTTGAGCATAATTGCTGCTGATGACAGTTCAGGTCAAAGGTCTCAGGCCGTCCAATCATTTTCACCCGACGTAAAACTCGATAATCACGGAATGAACATGAACACGATGTTTTTTCTTCAATTGACGTTTGATGTTCGACACATCGAAACAACATCGCGGCGGAATCGAAGTCGAAGAAGTTCCGAAGGCAAAAGAAAAGTGTTGAAAAAGTATTGTTCACGAACGAGGCCGTGAATTAGCCAGAGGCAGAGGTGTGGTTCTCCCGGGCGGCGTCGAGCGTCACGGCGCTGCGAGGAAATCGCTCACTGGGGATAGGGAAGATGGAGAACGCAGGTTTGTCCGCCCGGGCCGAAGAGCGAGGACAGAAGAGAGAATCTCTCGGCAAAGTAAAGGAACAAGAGAGGGGAAAGGCGGGAGGAGGCTTTCATATACACGCATACACGAAGATATAGTCGGAGAGGCGAACCAAGACGTGATTAATATAAAAGTGGGTGGAGTCTAGCTGGGTCTGGCCGGAAGTGGCCGAGAGGGATGTAGGAGGTTGCAAGCCAAGTAAAACGAGACCCAAAGAGATGCTCGTCTAGCTGTGTACCAGTGTGCGCGCATTCAACCCTCCAGCTTACCTCGCATTGGTGCAAGTAATTCCTCTACATCGTGTTGCACTCGAGAGCGAGCGGACGTTTTCTAGCGTTGAAGACACTGTGGTAGAACCCTCGCGTACCTGTGTGCGTTGGAGCACGGGGGTGGCGCGGGCGCCAGGACCCCAACGAGGAAGCGGTGGAGCCTAGGGGAGGAAAGAGAAGATAGGTAAGCCGGAGTAGCGGGGAGATAGGGTCCAAAGAGAACCTGGCAACGCGGAAACCGGCCAACTCGAAGCTGGAACGCAAGGGTTAACTTTCCGCGAGATGATTGGTCGAAGGCTGTTGCGAAACTACGAAAGAATACGCCTGATCCAATCGACATCTGGTCATCAAGTCTACACAGAACAGCCAAGCAACGAACTCGCAAGAGCAAAGAGAAGACGAACTTCAGCTGCGCGAGTCGCGATCAAATGGCAACTACTACATGTCCGAATAGGGGATGACCACTTGTACTTCAGATGTCATTTGTGGTCTCTTGGTAGATGTTGGTATCAATGTTCCAGAAGATAGGTAACTTCTGAGGGCTCCTCAGAGTGGGCTTGCCACGAAGACCCACAGCTGTGCTATCCAATCCCCACATTGAAAGCTCCACGTCAGCGACCACTCACATCGAATGATTTAGTGTCATCATCGTATCGGCTTGGAGAGAAATCCAGCGGGTCGATGTTTTGGAAGTCCGCGGAGGAAAGTGGATGGCTGCATCGAGTAGCAAGCTTGCCTGGTTGGATAAGGGTAGTTTCTAGGATACAAGCATCGCGTATGTGTGTACCTACGTAGGATACAATGCGAAAGAACGGGGGGGGGGGAGGGCGAAGTTGATAGAGGCGGTCGCGGTGGAGTCGGCAGAGGTGTACGAGTAAAGGTGGAAGAGACGATTGGCGAACGTGGGATCGAAGAGGACAGAAGGTTAGGTCCACCGTGCTTTCAGTTAAGGGATACCAAGCGGCAGATTCGTGAGACTCGAGAGAGACAGAAGGAGAGAAAGCGTGATGCGGGGGTGACCGAGCACCCCCACCCACTTCTTTAACGCCCACGAAGTAGACTAGGACCGCCTCCGTCCCTGCGCTGTTCCACCTACTAGGTATATCTGCTTTTCCCGGGAATAGCAGGCGGTTCACACGCCACCCCGCTCTCCCGACCACCTTCTCCTTACCGAGACGAGAAGCTACTTCTCCCCGAGGAAAAGAAGGAGGACTCTCAACCATCACGAACCATCTTTCGCGACATCGCCAACTCAACTACGAAGACGGCGCGTGTACATGGGACCATCACAAATGAGCGCTGTTTTTCCTTCAAAGAGTACGAATGGGGATTGGAAAGAAAGACCGACATCGATCCTTCACGGCTGGGGATCGCCCGAGTCGAAATTTTCAGCCTATTTTGCCCCTCCAGATCCTCACAGTGGTAGGAGATAAAGGCAGTAAAGTAGCCTCGCATTCAATATAATATGAGCTCTTACTTAACGCCTAGAACAGGAACAAATTTACCCTTTTCTCCACTTGTAGGCGCTAAGGAGGACGTCGAATGGCACACGTATACACGCACACGCATACACTCTATTACGCATATAGAGATACATATGCCCAAATACGCGCATGCGTACACACGTATATATCCGCAAACATACATGCCTAAGCATACACCAACACACGTATACTAGTACCTATACGTATGCATGCGTGCCTGCTATAGGGATCCGCGTATACATGCATACATGAGGGCCATTCCTATCAAAAATATTGTCACTGTTTGCCCAAAATCCATTTCTTCCACTTTGGAGAGTTGCTGGAGCTGCAGGGGCAAGTTTGAAGCGAATGCGAAAGGTTCGCTGGGTGGAGATAACGGAAAGGCCATTGGAAAAGTAGGCCTCTACGGCGAACGCGCGGTCCTACCTAGTCCAACGCATGACGGTTACTGAAAACTATCAGACCCGCTCATTCGAATGCGACCACCCCCACCCTCGTTTCGTCGAAACAGCCAAATGCACGATAGGTCCAAACGCAATCAAAAGAGGAGCTGCAACGACTTCAGCTAGGTTAGGTAGGAGTATCAGGGCCTATGCAGGAGGTAAGCAGCAAAGGAGCATGTAATGGCCCATAGTAGGACTTCCAGCAGTAAACAGACTCGAGTGAGGCTAACATAGGATCAAAGGCCTTTAAAATAGGCTGAAAATTTCGACTCGGGCGGACACTGCCACGAAGATGGAAATTTACAAACGATCAACCTTCATCAGCGAAACATTATGTTCTAGGCAACTTTTTTGCAGCGATGTTACAACTTAGGAACTCCCTTGAATGCCTCAATTCCAACTGGTGGGTAAAAATAAGGCAAATTAGCAAACCGACACATGATACAAGTCATGTGAGTTTTGATAGGTTGGTGAGTCCAACCGGCGCTCGCCAACCTCATAGTTACTTCCGCCGATATCAGTCGCAGCTTAAGCCACCCCAGCAATCTTCTAACCCCGTGCATGTAAAGTATCTCCAACCCTCCCATTTTATGCTCACGATTGCGCAGCTATTCACAGCATGCCTTTGGCTGCTAGTTGCGAACCAACAGGAAACTCCTTTGACGTTGTAGGGTGCATTGTATACGCGAGCTCGTATCGCGACACATCAAAGCCACATTGACAAAACGCATTGTGTTTTCGCAAGCAACCATACTGCGAAGGCCATGTGAATGCAAAACCAACTGCCTCCTATCGCTGTCCATTGTTCAACGTACACCTCTGCTGATTAATTCCAATTGGACGATATTATTCATGAAGCAAACGAACATTGATGACTGGATGATCAGCTATTCAAGCCAACAACTCAATATTAAGAATAATCTCGACACCTAACGTTGCGTGAAACATTGTCATGCTCAATCCTCATAACTTTTGCACCTCCCAAAATCGCATAGTGCCTCATCATCTCATCATCGCATGGAATTCCATTGTAAATCCATTGTATAATGTGCCTTCTGGGCCCATAGACGACGCATCGAATTATCAGTGAACGACTAAAAGCTCGAAAGAGAAGAACCGCTAGATGCAGAGGCTGTTTGCTCGTGCGATGAGTGCCTCGTGTGAGGAGCCAATTGGCGTGCGTGTGTGGGTGTTTGCGCGGGTGCGTATTGCGTGTATGAAAATGGGGAAGCGGGAGCAAGGTCAGAGAAAGATGGACACATTGAGGACGAGATGGAGGGAGAACGGAACGAGCATTGACGGACCGGAGCATGACCTGCGTTTCGTGTCGCCTCGTGTACAAGGTTACGTACCATCAGTTGGTCAAGGAATATAAAAAAGCCGAAGGGAGAGAGAGGCCGAGAGAAAAAATGTCCGATACATCGAGAGTCAGGTTGCAAGTTTAGTAACCGAGCCATTTCAAAGGGTGAACTAACGTTCACGTACATGTTGTCCATTCTACATTTACTTGCAGATACACGTAGGTGTACGGCTACGATCATTCGGTCATTTCGACATGTGCTGCCATTTACACAATGATTCAGTGACCTTTGCTCGACCCTCTGTCAACTTTGTCCTCCCTTCTGATCGCCCCTTCGTTCGCGTTCTAAATTGCGGTAGTGGTGGGTGCTAAGGGCACGCGACGATACGAATTGTCGATTTTAAGATGTGGAAGAAGCAGCGGAAGTAGAAGTGGTATCGTATAGAAGTGCGGGAGGGTTGAAGGGGGTTGATGTATTGTTTTGTAGCTACCTGGACGGGTCTCCAGCGTGGCTCCAGCATGTCCCACTTCCGCCTCGTCGACGCGTTCTCCGTGACTCTGCCTCGTTGCTCCGTTCTTCCCGCGGTATCCGTTCGCGCACGAGACCAATACTCTTTGTTTACCCCGAGAAACGATAATTATACCATCCCCACCCGGTTAGGGGGCGGGGCTGCTTTATTACGATAGTCCTACGTAAAAACGAGTTATCACCTTTCGAAGAATTTCTTTCGTTGCTTTATTTTTTGTTCAAACGGTTCTCCCGCGGAATCAAACTCGTATCCCTTTTCACGTTGTCCCTTGGCGAACTTCGACGCGACTCGCCTCGTTTCTCACCACAATTTAATGCGCCACCCATTCACGTATTTTTCTTTTCGTCCGCTCTTCTTTCTTCTTCTCTCTCGCCTCATTAGACTCTTCCAAATGTTTTTCTCAATTGTATCTGCGTGCGTAAATTTGTTCGTGTCAACTTGTCAATCCCCGCACGTACCCCTGCTCTGCCACTCTCTCTCCCTCTCTATCTGTCTCGTCACCACCCCCTCTCCACGGCGTCGGAGTTGCCGCGTGTGCGCCGCGCCACGTGTTTACGAGGGTGCAACCCGCACGTCCCGCAAACGCGAATGTGTATTCTTTTTATATCGGAAGTGCTCGACCCGTGTGAGCCTCGCGATTCTTTTGATTCTGGAAAAACACAGATGAGGGCTGGTTTTGGAGGGTTGAGGAGGGGTATATGAACCTCAGAGGATAATGACGCTGGAAGATATTTTACCCGATGTTATTTATTGTTGTCAGCTATTTCTGTTTTTTGTCCTTTTTTTAATACATCGGTATGAATATTTATTAAATTATCAGTTTGCGCCCTCTCTCGGTCTCTCTCTCTCTCTGTCTCTCTTGTGTTTTTACTGTTCAGTTTGTTTATTTGTCGATTGTTAATGGTTTTCTACGATTGTGTCGTATTATTTTAAACGGTACATACATTAATGCATGTACTTGTGTTTATGTATATGGAATGTATGTCTATATACGTATATATGTATATATACAAATACATAACATACATACATACATACATATATATATATATATATATATATATATATATATATATATATATATATATATATATATATTTGTTTATTTATTTATATATATATGTATATAGAAATATATACATGTATTTTTTTCCGTATTAGTTTTAGTACTTTACGTATAGAAGTGATAAGGGGTTCGCGCGCCGGTGGCTGCCGTCGCGACTCTGCAGCGCCTTGATTTTCACCGACACGAAACCCTCCGGCTGCCGCGGCCACGCGGCTACTGAGTCGGCGCACTTCGGGTCTGCCTCAACACCGCCGTTTCTCCTTTAGCCCGCGGAGCACGATCGCCTCACTCGACCGGAGGGTCTCGCTAGCTTCCCTCCACCTCCCCAAGTAATAATTCTCTCCTGCATGCGCTATATCGCTGTGCCTACTTATTTGCCACGTATGCACATATATGTATCGACACACATGCGTGCACACGTATATTTGCGGAAAATGTATTTTTCATAACGTTGAACTTTTCATTGAATTCGTATTCAATTTGTCAAGATTAATTCCAGTTTGTTGATTATTAGTACTTTTGGCTGTTTTGAGGACAATTTTTAGATTTGTTAGAAGAATTTGTTAGAAAAATTTGTTAAAAGAATTTGTTAAAAGAATTTGTGAGAAGAATTCGTTAAAAGAATTTGTTAGAAGAATTTGTTAGAAAAAGAAGAAAGTATTGGGGGCAGGACGTTCCTTGGGATGCTAGTTTGCTATAAATGTAGGTACACTTATTTGAAGATTATTATGAAAGTATTAGGGGGGGGGGGGTAGTTTTTCCATACTCAAATTTCTATTGGTCAATAACGTTGACCTGACATTATATCGAGCATAGGAAAAAATTGGCTGTTATGAGGCGACCCCGAATGTCTTTGCAAATCAACTTTCTGTGTGAGTATAGAGTTTGGTAGATATCAGCATGAAATTGCCAGAAGTAAGAGAACCAAGGCACGAGAGAAAAGCGATGTCTCGAGAATTGAAGGTGGAGAAATATTTGCAATTTAAGGCGTCTTCTCACTTTATAATTTTCAAAAAATCCATTCTTTTTGTCACATTTTTCGAAAGTATATATATCGAAAAGTATCATACTAAAATTTTATGAAGATCGAAGGAGTCTAACTGTATTTTTGTGTGGCCTTTACTTTACTACCTGAGCACGTTCATCTGCTCATTAAAAAAACTTTAAACGCGGTTTTCTCGAAACAACGTTTTTTGACGGCTTGTTGATAGAATCTTCGAAACTACTGAACGATCCTTATGAAATTTGAACCACATATTCTTTACAACTATAGCTATAGCGCATATCAAGGATTTTAAAAAAAATTGGATATTTACTATTTTTTTTTGTTGCCCAAAACGGCAAAAAAAACACGTTTTGTTTTGTTTTTTTTCTCGACAAATTTCCGCCACTTTGTTATTGTTGTCTACGTCAAAAATCGTCTGACATGCGCCATAGCCATTAACATACTGAATCGAAAACCGTTTGATGTTTTTGTTTCCAATGATCCATCTCCGAGATTTTATCAACAGCGCAGTCCTACATTTTTTTGGGACATTTTTTAAACTAACATTTTCGTCTATAAATATTGACTCAAATAAATAATTTGTTTTTTAATGTATTTCGAAAGTGTATCTATTAAGTGTAACAACTTTTATATCAACGTCTATAAAATAAACCTATCAAAAAAATCATGGAAATAGTATTTTTCAGTGTCTAAAGTGAGAAGACGCCTTAATAAAACTTAGCTCATCTGGAACTTATTCGGTACTGCGAATAATGATTATTGCAATTCTCGTCACGTCAGTCCTTTCTGATAATGAGGTTCTGTTACTTCTCGGGATATTGTACCAATGGGTACCGATGACTTTGCACTTGGTGAGTTTAGTGATCGCGGAAGAAATTCACTTTTGTTGCGGTTTTATCGTGCATGCACAATGTGAATTTTAGACATACATAGCTGTATATATGTCGTGCAGAAGCAGAACGTCCAGTTGTGATCCATGAGGAATTGGACGCAAGACGTAGAGAGGTATAGAGAGTGTGTGTGTGTGTGTGTGTGTATTCATGAAGTGGATTTCCATAGACGTATGGATTTTCATGTAGTCATCGCTATCGATTCGACCCACTGACTGCGAATGTAGGGGAGCAAAAAGGAGGGACGGAGCGAGTACTTTGAAGCTTGACCCAGTCCTGGCATACGCTCCTAACACGGAGAGTCCGCAGGTTCATCACCATAGTCCGCATTCGCAGAGAGAGAGAGAGAGAGAGAGAGAGAGAGAGGGTTGGTAGAAGAAAGGGTAACGATTGACGTGCAGACTCGATATGCATCCCCTACGACAATATTCCACCCCCTCTTCAGTCCCGATGAAGTTTCGAGGAACGTCAGAAGTCTGGTATATACTTTTACCAATGCACGTATGAATAGTTTCATTTCCGAGTAGTCAGTTTCCTGTTGTTCGATACCTTCCCTTGTGTGCAGGTTAGGGAAATTTCGTTGCATTCTATGAGCTAGAAGGGAGAGACGGAGAGGGAGAGAGGAAAGACGAGAGAGAAAGTCTCTCGTCATCTCAGGACTATTAGTTCATATCGCCACTTGCGGGAAACCATCGTCCTGCAAACAATACGCGGAGAATGGTTATCGAAGTGTACAACATCCCTCACCACCCCGTCTCTCTCTCTCTCTCTCTCTCTCTCTCTCTCTCTCTCTCTCTCCCTCTCTCTCTCTCTCTCTCTCCCCCCCCCTCCCCTTTCTGGCATCGATAACGACCCTTCGCAAAATCTCCTCCCTGCTCCCTCAACGTATATATATACTGTTCCAAGTGTTTTGAGAAGTCAGGGGTCGCTTGCGAATTCCGTGACCGTGCAGATACGACCGCTACGGCCACTTTATGCTCGATCGACTCGCGCTACTTCCCTTCAATGTGGCAAAATGCAAGCGTCCCGATATAAGCGACAGATGAACAACTATTGCGTGATGTGCGACTAGTTTCGCTGATATACATAACGTATATACGTACAGCTCAGCGATGTAACACACGCGATAGATCGCGCCCCCGATGCTCCACTTAAGGGGCCCACGACTCGCTATCGAACTTTGAGCGACGACAAGAAAAATGACAGAACAATGGCGGGGTGCAGAAAATAATAATACCGCGGCGGAGGTTCCTTTCGGGAAGTTTTTGTACTGTGGTTTGTGGGTAGAGATCGAGAAAAGGGGGTGCACTTTTGCACCCCCTTTTCTCGATTTTCTTTCAAAAAATAAAATTATATAAGTACAAAAAATTTAACCATGTTTTTAAAACGGACTAAAAAGTATACAACTACTCCTCCTTGCCCCATACGGATTTATAATCCAATACAGATTCCTAACTCCTTAAGTCGTTATATGTATGGTTATACGGTTATTTATGATAACATCTTTAGTTTTTTTTTTTTTGAAATTCCTATACAACCATCCCCAAATTACTTTTGTTGATATAAAGAAGACAAGGTACATTAAATGAAATTGACGTCGGTGTTGTACTATAAATAATAATAATTCACCGTGATAATATGATTGCTTTTATTGTAATTATATCCTCCATTATGTCAGCATATAATTTTCGTCAACCATCAAAATATATTCTTTATGATAGCATTGTCAGGCGTTGATTATTGTTGAATAAAATAATATGAAAATTAAACGGAACATACATTTACAATAAATTTGATTATATTATTATATTTAATTATTAATATCTTTGATGATGCAAAAATTATTATTTAATAATAGGTCGGGATTTAATATTCAAGAAATGTCAATGTGCTGCTGAGGAAAAAATTTAGTGATATTCCTGGTCTGTTCCATGAAAGGGCCCGGTTAGATAAATCGGACGAGGCAAGCCAGACCTGGACCATACGTAAAGTCGGAAATGCTCGGTCACATTTCTGCACGGGGTCTCGCTTTGTTACTTTCCAAAAGCACATGCGGAACCCTGCGGCCCTCATTTTGACTTTCGCCGAGCTTTTTTAAACGACTGCAAATGTCGGGTTGGATGACTCCTTATGTGGTAGCAACACCCCCCCCCCCCCCCCCCCCATGCCTGTAACATCATCGCCCTAGCCTCGGAAGTATGCTTTTCCAATTCGACCGCAAAAAGCATACAGTGCCTGATATGCGCGTTATTGCAACTCATTTTGCTCACTCTGGTCAGGATGTATATTTTGAGGCTCTATTTTGAGGATGTATATGTGAGGAAAAAATTTGCTGATTTTCACGATGTTATTTCAAAAGGAAATTTTCAATTCAATTTAAAATATTCAAAAAAAGGAATGGTAATGAATCTTTTTGAATTTTCAATTTAAAAGGAATCTTCACCATTTTTGGACTTAGGGTATGTTTTATCACTACTTTTGGCTGTTACGTGGATTTTTTTCTTAATTAATCTTTGAAAATGTATGAGGTATCGCACGATCTTCTAAACAGCATTTTCAAAACTGACGTGACGTATAGCTAAAAAACTAATCGACCGACTCTGATGAAATTTGGTATAAATCTTTCTAACCTTATTGTCTAAAACGTGACCCTAAATGTTTTTGAAAAATAAAAATAAAGTTTTTTTAATGCAAAATGTAGTCTTTTTCGGAGAACTGAATGTTTTGTTTCTAAGCATACTATTTCATCGATTTTCAACATTTCTCACTTTTTCTTGATTCATATTCTGCGTATGAGTGTTAATGGAATAAAAATCTTGGTGTTTTCAGATTAATCCGCCCTACGCTACGTGTCACGCGGTCTAACAACACTCGCCGCAACCCGTTTAGAAGACTGTGCCATACCGCCGCCATGATTAAAGATTAATTAAAAAAAAATACCATGTAACACCCTAAGTCTCAAAAATGGTGGAGAAATCTTTTCTTTTAAACAAAAATCATGAAAATCAGCCTTTTCCTCGCCCAAAAGGTATCTTCCCCCTTAAGCTGTTGGTCCGGAAAGATAGTCTACTTGGTTGGTATTGTATGACACCAGACCTGAGAGGAACATTTTTTCGTTCAACTATTCAATACAGCTGTTTTTATTCTCAGATCGAAAACTTATGTATACAAAGACGGTGTTGATGCTGAAATTGCAATGCACGTTGCGCTCTCGTTCCACCTGTTAAAGATTTATTTCAATTTAATGAGCCATCTAGTAAGTGGGTAAATGGTCCGCTCAAATATTCATTGCAAATGATTGCTTCGAAGACAACACTCAATTAATTGGAACTTGAAACAGAAATTGGAATTGTCATGAATTGGGTCGTTTGCAATGGTACGCTCCAACTGTAGCGATTGCTTAAAGTCCAATAAATATTTAGCTAGAATTTCATAAATCTATAGTTGCTTCATACGAAAACACGTTAAAAATACCACATTCACATAATTCGATGATACTGTTTCTTTCAGTGCGCAATCCTAAATTCTATTGGAATCCTGTCGACCGAAAACCAATAAACTTGTCTCGAAAATAGGAGAGCAGATTTCGAAAGTACAAGCCACCATTAAAGTGGTACCCGTAAACGTGAGACGAAAATAATTTTCAACTTACCATTATACATTTACAGTTGTGAAGTCGAGTAACGCCCGATGAAATTGTCGAGTCATACGTAGGGCAAAAATAACAAGAGAAAGAAGAACAGTGTGCGCTCCAGGGCCGAGAGTGGCAGTCCGGTGCAATGTGGCGAGAGCCAACGTTGAACGGGCGATGGTTGTTGATTTTTGCATAATTTATCAAGGCTGTTTGGTTAAGCGAGCCGTTTATAGGGTGGCCGTTGATGTCGTGGAAAAGCGCGCTATATATGCGAAGGGGTTGGCGCGGTCCTCGTCGACTGTTGGGGACTATCTCGCACGCACGAGGCGACAATTTCAGACACCCTTCGCCAAGATTATTAGCATCCCTCTCAGGCTCGCGCTCGGCCAAACAAAAAAAAATATCCACCGGAATAATAACCATGAAAAAATATTGTGTTCTCCAGAACTCCCAGCTTGCTTCCATTTCGTTTTAATGACGTGGAAAAACGCCTCTGGAATAAACAATGAGTGTACTACGGCAACATTGCCGTCACCCATGCCATTGTCTAATTTTCCTTGTCCGATCGTCGAACGATGCGTCGGAATAGAAGTTAAAAGAGATAAAAAGGCCAACAATCATCGCGACAACTTCTCACGCGTTTTCATTTCAACTTGGCGCAATGATCGAGGCAAGGAAAAGGGAGACAACGAGCTGGTCCAATGGCAAGGGGGATAGAATCACCGAGACAGGGCACCAGGAGGGTTGAAACAAAGTCCATTCTACATACAGACACCATACTATTCCACAGTAGTTGTTTACCAGAGTCATACTGATCGATACTCAGTGTTTGCTATCAGAGAGAACCAGCATGCACGCAGGGCGCTACTTGCCCAACACCAAAAGTAAACAGCCACCCTTCGCTTCTGCAACCCCTCCTTCTCCACGACCTCGAGGTTCGACGACGTCCAAGTGTTGGGGCTATAGTTCTCTCTCTCTCTCTCTCTCTCTCTCTCTCTCTCTCTCCCTCTCTCTTTGTCTCTCTAGGCAGGTCACCAATCATAACAACAACAACGACGACGATCGTTGGAAATGAAACACTTGGGAACGTTCCTGGCGGACGACTCGAGAGAATCCTTGAGAAGCCTCTCGGACCCAAGTTCGTGGAATTTGCCGGCTATTCCTCGGAATCAAATGCTACCAGAGGAAACAGCCAACGTGGGATTGCGATCTCAAACAACAACAAAAGGGATGAGTCGTATTGTTGTCCTTCGAATACCGAAAAAACTATCACCGCGAGGCGGTAGGATTCTGACTCTAAGCCAGAATCATCATTCTGATCTTACCGACCTATCATCCCGATGATTGTGAGCCAGAATCATCAGAATGATGGTAACTGATGATCTGATGATCATCATGGCTGATGATCATGAGACTGCCAAAAATGGCTGGGGATACAAAAATAAAATAAACAACAGTAAGGCAACAGTAACATGCTACTCACATCTCAGTAGTACTTAAGATAGATCTTAGATTCAGGCAAATCTTGTCTCAAACTCGAATTATTTTGAATTATTCAAGTAAAATATTGGAGAACTCTTGCCGGCGGCAGGACACTGTCAAACCAAGGTGACTGGTTCATCCAGCTTCAGCACCGCCATTTCGTTACAAAATGTTGTGAAAAAAATTGTAAAGGCACTCGAAGATACGTAGAATAGAGGCCATTAAACGGAATTTCCATTCTATCGGCTGGGTATCCATACAAAAATTTCGAAATTCACCTTTCCTTCAGGACTCTAGACTGGTAGTTTCCCTTAAACCATTGAGAGGCTGAGGGCCGCGAAAAGATTCACAACTTTCGGGCCAGGACACTTGCCACGTTTACCAAACGAGGATCCTCACTCCGTTCTCGCGAATCCTTGTACATACGGTCGGGTCATCTCCCAACGGTCATCCCATTGAACGATCATACTCCATGGTCGAGGCACTTTAACCTCTCGCGCGTACAACACATTTGCATAATAGGAGCGGCTCGCGCCGTTTACATCCGGTTGGAACATAACCGTTTGAAAATAAGGGTTGTAAAGGTAAGGGTGTTACGTGACGGAATATTGTGCGAAACACGAGTATATCCGGTGGTGCGATGATGCCGGCGGTTGTCGAAATTACCCAGACCCGCGATAAACGTTTAAGATTTTCTTGGACCCGTTGTGAAGCTTCTCGTAAGCTTTGACTCAAATTGTACAGTCATCGTCATGTCGCGAGGTCACATGATTTCTGGCGCATATTTTGGTCACGGACTCGCAGAACCTGTTGTGATATTTGAGAGGATCAAGTGGGAAGGGATTGAGTTAAGTGGCGTGAAAAATAATTGAAAACAAGTACGTTCACCTGGAAGTTCGATGTCTGTATCAATTCAAAACACTAAAAGGATAAGGCACAGGTTTTCCTCAGTTTCCCGCTGCCCTCCTGCAAATGCGATACAGCATCAGGGCAGAGCAGGGCATCACGATTAAATGTAAATGGCGTCATCGTCATGTCGTGAGGTCACAAGATTGCTGGCGCATCTTTTGGTCATGGACTCGCAGAGTCTGGTGCGATATTTGAGAGGATCAAGTGGGAAGTGATTGAGTTTAGTGGCGCGAAAAATAATTGAAAACAAGTACATTCACCTGGAAGTTCGATGTCTGTATCAATTCAAGACACTCAAAGGGTAAGGCGTAGGTTTTCCTTAGTTTCCCGCTGCCCTCCTGCAAATGCGATACAGCATCAGAACAGAGCAGGGCAACACGATTATATGTAAATGGCGTCATCGTCATGTCGCGAGGTCACAAGATTGCTGGCGCATCTTTTTGTTATGGACTCGCAGAACCTGGTGCGATATTTGAGAGGATCAAGTGGAAAGTGATTGAGTTTAGTGGCATGAAAAATAATTGATAACAAGTACGTTCACCTGGAAATTCAATGTCTGTGCCATTTCAAGCCATTAAAAGGGTAAGGGACAGGTTTTCCTCAGTTTCCCGCTGCCCTTCAGCAAATGCGATACATCATCAGAACAGAGCAGGGCAACACGATTAAATGCAAATGGCGTCATTGTCATGTCGCGGAGTCACAAGATTACTGTCGCATCTTTTGGTCATGGACTCGCAGAGTCTGGTGCGATATTTGAGAGGATCAAGTGGAAAGTGATCGAGCTCGGTGACATGGAAAATAATTGAAAACACGTACGTTCACCTGGAAATTCGATGTCTGTGCCAATTCAAGCCATTAAAAGGGTAAGGGACAGGTCTTCCTCAGTTTCCCGCTGCCCTCCTGCAAATGCGATACAGAATCAGGGCAGAGCAAGGCAACACGATTAAATGTAAATGGCGTCATCGTCATGTCGCGGAGTCACAAAATTGCTGTCGCATCTTTTGGTCATGGACTCGCAGAATCTGGTGCGATATTTGAGAGGATCAAGTGGAAAGTGATCGAGCTCGGTGACATGGAAAATAATTGAAAACAAGTACGTTCA
Source organism: Ophion slaviceki (assembly GCA_944452715.1). Lineage (NCBI taxonomy): Eukaryota > Metazoa > Arthropoda > Insecta > Hymenoptera > Ichneumonidae > Ophion > Ophion slaviceki. Next base: position 22,288,860 of record OX101790.1, on the reverse strand, counting down.
CCTGGAAATTCGATGTCTGTGCCAATTCAAGCCATTAAAAGGGCAAGGAACAGGTTTTCCTCAGTTTCCCGCTGCCCTCCTACAAATGGGATGCAGCATCAGGACGGGCCGCTACGGCCAACACCCTGGAGAAATTTTCAGGTGGAATAGCTCGAGACAAGTGTAGACTTCCGGTGGAAGGGACGGGTTCCTGACGGTCGAGCTCCTTCACTTTTACCGGAAGCCAGGCAACGATGAAAAATAAATAAGTAAAAAACAAGCACATATAAAAAAGCTCCCACTAGAACGTCATCGTAAACGAGAAGCCGAGAAAAAAAATGGACACAGTAAGAGAATACGATCGAGTGAATGAACGATATGAAAGCCAATGAAATAGCCACGAGGCAGGGGATGAAAGCCGTAAAGTCTCCGCAAATCCTGCCGACTAGTCCGCATAAGAGAACGCACGCATGTACTGTCTTCCTCGCAACGGGCGAACCATGAATTCCGGTAAACAAACAGTGGAAAATAATATAATTTACCGGGGATTAGAAAGCTTGGCGCGAGAGGGCGAGTGCGAGAGACGGCGGGAAGGAGGGGGGGCAGTCGGAGGGAGAAAGGGCTCGGGAGAAAGAGCGAGAGAGAGGCAAGGGGTTTTCTGAAGGAGACGAAGGGTTCGGTTGGTGGACTTCCAAGGTACAGGGTTGAGTTTCGATGCACGCGGAATAACTGTTTCTGGTTATAATTGATATCCTTGCAAAGCTCTATAATCCCTCGGCCTGTTCTCGCGCATCGTCCCCTCTTCCTCCGCCACCTTCTCCAGCTGGAGTCACCCTCGTCGCAACTACCCGCGAGACCCGCGAGAGACGAGGGAAAATCCTCGACCGTCGCAACCCTTGAAAGTCGAAACCCACTACGTACGGGGGTATACGGTGGAGAAGAGTAACGAAAGGGGTGGTATGGCTTGCACGGAGAGAACCACAAATGTTCGGGCATTTTCACGACATTCGCGCATTTGCCTCGTCCCTTTCCCCCTCGTCTCACCCTCCATCTTTTGCTCTCTGCGGCACGTTATAACGTTTATTATTTTCCTACTTCTCGCAAAAACAGACGTGGCCAACAGCCGACGAATATTATACACGCGTGGGTATAATATTTCAATTTTCATTGTCGAACAATCCTCTACCCCTACGAGCCTCTGAAAGGGAAATCCACCCACCCGTTTCCACATCGTCCAGTGACCGAAAAAGCCTACTACGGGCTTTGAATGTACATAAAACAAGCAACGGACAACGGAATTTCGATAAATCTCAAATGACGTCCCTTCGCCTCCTCTCACTCCTCTCCAACCCTCTTTTCTTCGCTCACACCCCCCAATGCGAATTATCGGTCCACGGGCTATTCGACTGCTCGGAAAACAGGAAACACGATAACAATCCTAAAAATGAGACAATTTGTCGAGCGCTGCTTTTTATCGGAAGAGTGGAAAAGAGATTTTAAGATATTTACCTGCCTATTGTACGCAGCCGCCTTTGTCCCTCGCAACGCTCGTATTTCCGGCGGAAAAACCCTTTCGTTCTTCTCGAGCGGCCCCTTTCGAGGATACGAAGAAGCGAGCGAACAATCGCACGCGGGGATGAGACGTCGCCGGTAACAAGTTGGGAGAAACGATGGAGAAGGGCGCGATGGAAGGGATGAAGAAAACGAACAGCTTTGTTCACTTTCGACTGTCCATTTCAGCCATGGGCATAACGCGAGGCGACCTGCTGGTCTGTCCCTTCTCACATCCTTGAGGAATAAGGTACCTGCGGGTAATAAGGCCTGTCGCCCAATGAGCCCTAAGTACCGATAATCGTATTTAAAATAACCGTCCATGCTCACGACCACACTCACAGATGACTATTGCACGAATATGTCGCTACAAATTTGCGGAGGCGCGATACCCCCCTTCACGCCGTCAGTGTTGCATCATCCATCATAAGACACGGCCGCGCACCACCAATAATAAAAATCGGTTCGCATAAATCGTAAGTATTTTTTGTAACATTACACTTTTCTATCTAAAATCACAGTCTTTATCTTCATTAAGGCGTTACCCGCACTTGTAGCGCAAAAAAGGCCTTTTTCATGAATTTTTTTAAAGAAAACTACAAAACTTTTTTAATCGATCAATATACCATCTTAAAGAACACATCTTGAAGAACTTTCAGTAATTTTTTTTATTGAAAAATATTACATTGTTTAGTGGCAAATGGCCGTCAATGAAATAATGTTTTTATAAACACGGTTTGCGGTGACCAACATTGCGGCGAAGTGGATCATCTGAAAAAAAAATGCGGATGGATTTAGCCAAATATAAGTATAAACTAGTCTTTAATCGAAGGATTTTAAAAAATATTCATTTTTCACAAAATGGCGGACAGTCAAAGTTAATGGTTCGATTTTAATGAAAAAAACGGCCGTTTTTTGGCTATAAAACGGCCATTTTTTTTCGAAAAAAAAATCGAACGATTCAAGACTACATTTTTATGTATTAAATAAGCCTGCAAAATTTCAAGAAGATCGGTTCATTAGTGTTCGAGTAATCTTGGTCACCGACTTCAGAAATGCCATTTTGAGAAAAACGCGTTTAAAGTTTCAATTTCAGTTTACACGAAGAAAATATTTTTTTTTGTAAACTTACATAGAGTCATGTATTCCGGGCCCATACAGAAGTATGGGCCCGGATACTTATACTTCAAAAAAATGCAATAAAAAATATCGATTTTTTCAAAATCGCAAGTGGGGGTAACCCCTTAAGGGGTGAGGTGCAGTCGGAGACGTGAAAAAACGAGCATTTTCAATAATTGTTTTTCAATAGTAATTACGTTTGTTTTACAAAAGTACTCACACAGACTTTTTATATTATATTTCAACTTGACTTGTACAAATTTTTAAAGAAAAATCTTGATTATTTATAAAAATATCGCCATCTTTGTCGGACCCCCTTTGGCATGTAGTGCTTGCGGTGACCATCATAAAATTTTACTGGATCATCTGAAATAAAAACAAACCAAAAAAATCATTAGTTTAATAATAAACCTAGTCCTTAATCGAAGCGTTTTTTTTATTTAACAAAATGGCGGCTGCCGACAGATAACTTTTGATTTTCGATCAAAAAATCGCTCGTTTATTGTTAAAAAAATATATAAAATTTCAACAAAAATGAAAATTCCTCGGTTGAGGACTAGTTTTTAATGCTATCAATAAGCAAACCAAATTTTCTCAAAATCCATCGAGTGGTTGTTGAATTATAGTGGTCACCAACTTCAAAAACATAGTTTCGAGAAAAACGCGTTTAAAGTTTTTCGACGTGGATAGGGTATTATATGTTCGTAAAATTTTGAGCTCGATGGATGAAGCTAAAGTTTTTTTTATGTATTTTGATCCGCTGTGTCCGAATATCACAATTTTTGCCGAAAAGTCGATCATTCAATTGTTTATAACTGATTATTAAAACAATTTTTCAAAAAATTAAAGTTTTTCGGGATCAGTTATTTTTTAAAAATATTTTGGGCAATTTTAAAACGAAAGTATTCTTTGTAAAATTTTGCCAAAGTTCATAATTTTTTAGTAATACATTTTTGGAAAATTCTGAAAGATTCGAATTTTACACTTGATTTATGTATAGAAATACTAATTAAAAAATGTCTTACATGGAATCATCAATTCCTGGTCCATACAATAGGGCTTCTGTCGATGTGGAAGCTTCCAAAATATCAATTTGTTGTTGTCTTCGAAGCATTCTGCCTTCGGGTGTTATCGTTTGCGCGTTTGTCAGCAGGTTGCTTGCAGCTACCGTCCGCTACCTGCCACGGGAACCCGACGCCACTAATTGTGGGATATCCCGGAAACTATTCATCGGATTGACTTGAAATTGTCAGGGAATATTTTCGAAATATCGTACTTCAAGAAAATGTAAAAAAAATTGATTTTTTTAAAACTCTGACTGCATCTTACCCCTTAATTCAAGCTTCGATGATCATAAATATATGAATAACGTATCGTGGTCCAAATATTTTTTGTTTTGTTTTTCTTACATACGTGGTCGACGGTTATTAAGGCCTACTAAATTTAACCATAGGCCTTATTATCCTCCTACTTTTTGTAGCAAAGTTTGTTTGGTTTATAACGTATTTTACATTACTTTTAAGATGTTACGAATGTAATTAAGTAGTACGCATATATATTAATAATTAATTGATCGTTATTTTTAGTGGCTCGATTCCGATGCCTCCAAAACAAGTATGTTAAAGCCGTAGGCCTTATTATCCTACCATGGTAAAATAAGGCCGCCTATCGAGGTTTTTAAAAATGTTTAATTTCGTTTTTTGTTTATGGTGCAAGTGACCATTTTTCGTTTATGTTTTATAGAAACTGAACTTGAATAATGATTATAATTAAAATGTGTCGATTGAATTGGATATATTTCATTTGATTTCAAATACCCTTAGCTTGGCCTTATTGCCCGCACGTACCTTAATCGTAATAACGAAAAAATAATTGAATAAAAAAATGTAATGCGTGAGAAGGCGGAAGAAAGAACGAGAGATAGAGAAAAAAAATGAAAAAGACTAGGCTGGCGAAGCTTCAACCGTTGCGAGGATTCACTGCGATAGTACAAAAGATGATACTATACCGAACAGTCCGAGCACATTATTAATACGGACTCGCGCCGGAAGCTCGACTCTCTCGCCAATTATTTGCGTGAAAAAGGGAAAAAATTCTTTTCGAACAACGGCGTAACTCGAGAATCCTCGGGAATCTCTCGCATCTCGTATATATACGTTGAATTTTGCAAGAGATACTGCGGTTATGAAGTATATAAAGGAGTACAATAAGCGGAGAGAGGGAAAAAAAGGAAGCTATCGAGATGGAGTGAGCGAATGATAAAAAGAAGGGACATCGTTCGTTAGACCGATCCGTCACGAGAATCTGCGTTACGGGAAAGAGAGGCGAACTGACGGAAGGAATAAAAAAAAAGGAAGTTCCATATTGTTTTTACTCGTTATGTAAATCCGGAAATTTTTCGTTCTTCTCGCATCTTTTATACGCAACAAACACGCAAATATAGGATCGAGCAAATTTTTAAATATGTTTCGTAATGGAAATATGCTCCAACGTAGCTGGCCGCTGGACAAATTGGAAATAAAATTTTATTTACAATCCTGGTCTGTTAGCACAGATTTTGTATATTAGCATTTTTATTATTTTCGCGTCGTGATGAATGAATGAGTTTTATTCGGAAAATTAAACTGACCCAATAATAATATTGCTGTATTATTCGAAAAAGTTATATTGTTGGGAAAAAACCTGAATTAGCTAGGTTTATTAAGGCGTAACCCCCACTTGTAGCGCAAAACAAGGCCTTTTTCATGAATTTTTTAAAAGAAAACTACAAAACTTTTTTAATCGATCAATATACCATCTTAAAAAACACATCTTGAAGAACTTTCAGTCATTTTTTTATTGAAAAATATTACATTGTTTAGTGGCAAATGGCCGTCAATGAAATAATGTTTTTATGTACACGGTTTGCGGTGACCAACATTGCGGCGAAGTGGATCATCTGAAAAAAAATGCGGATGGATTTAGTCAAATATAAGTATAAACGAAGGAAGGTAAATCGAAGGATTTTAAAAAATATTCATTTTTCACAAAATGGCGGACAGTCAAAGTTAATGGTTTAATTTTAACGAAAAAAAAACGGCCGTTTTTTGGCTATAAAACGGCCATTTTTTTTTTCGAAAAAAAAAATCGAACGATTAAAGACTACATTTTTATGTATTAAATAAGCCTGCAAAATTTCAAGAAGATCGGTTCATTAGTGTTCGAGTAATCTTGGTCACCAACTTCAGAAATGCCATTTTGAGAAAAACGCGTTTAAAGTTTCAATTTCAGTTTACACGAAGAAAATATTTTTTTTTGTAAACTTACATAGAGTCATCTATTCCGGGCATAAAAAAACTGCACTTCAAATTGCACTTCAAAAAAATGCAATAAAAAAAATCGATTTTTTCAAAATCGCAAGTGGGGGTTACCCCTTAACGGGGAGATACTTTTAGGCGAGGAAAAAAATTCTGATTTTCTTATAGGAAAGATTTCTTCACAATTTTTCAGACTTAGGGTATGTTTTATTACTACATTGGTCTGTTACATTATTTTTTTATTTTTATTAATCTTTAAAAATGGCGGCGGTCTGGCACGGTCTTATAAAGGGGTTGCGACGGATGTTGTCAGACGGCGTGCCACGTAGCGTCGGGGGGATTAATCTCAAAAAAGACCGACGAAGATTTTTCTTTCATTAACACTCATACGCAGAATTTAAACCGAGAAAAAGTGAAAAATATTGAAAATCGATGACATGGTACCCTTTGAATAAAAAAAATTGAATTTTCCGAAAAAATGGCTACATTTTGCAATAAAAAATCGATTTTATTTTAATTTTCAAAAACATTTAGGGTCATGTTTTCGACAATAATGTTCGAAAGATTTCTACCAAATCTCATCAGAATCGGTGGATTCGTTTTTTACCTATACGTCACGCGAATTTTTAAAATGCAGTTTAGAAGACCGCGTTATACCTCCGCCATTTTTAAATATTCATAAAAAATAGCATGTACCAGCCTTAAGGGGCCAGGCCACTTTAAAAATTTAAAAAAATCGAAAGCAAGCAAGACTTGAAGAAATCGACGATGATGAGCAATCAGAAGGGATTTTGTACGGTGCAGGAATTGCCGATTGAGTTTAGGTAAGAGTTTTTCATAGTATAAACTTCAAACGCGTTTTTCTCGAAACAACGTTTTCAAAATCTAGCTCCATCGTATCTCTAAAACTATTCAACCGATTCTCTTGAAATTTCAACCACACATTGTAAACATGATTCGCAACAAGATGACCCTCGATGGTTTTTCAAATGTTGATTTTTACTCTTTTTTTTGCGAAAAACTGCGAAAAAACGCGTTTTTTTTTACTTTTTCCGTTTTTCATTTGCCATTTTTTTATTTTTTGATGAAACTTTATATCCGAGGGTCATTTTGTAGCTGGTGTCATACTGAATCTAATGGACTTTGATTTTTTTTTTTCAGACAAGCCGTTACCGAGTTGTGATGGAGCTACCTAGCCCACCTATTTTTGAGGCGTTACGTTGAACTATAGTTTTTGTACTTAAAAATGAATAAAAATGAATTAAAATTTTTTTATGTATTTCAAGACTTTATTTATCAAGCCCAACAACTTTTATATTCATATATTTTATAAAATCCTCAAAAAATCGCAAAAACAGCCTTTTTCGTGGCTCCAAAGTGGACTGGCCTCTTAAGTAGTAATAAAACATACCCGAAGTTTAAAAAATGGTAAAGAAATCTTGCCAAAAAAAATCGTGAAAATCGTAACCTTTTTTCTCGTATAAATGTATCTCCCTCCTTAAAAATCATCCAGTCATACGATAGAAAGTGTTACGAACTATTCTCTATCCGAATTGGAAGTGAAACGGACAGACAGATTTTCAGCTACGAATTACACCGTTGCATAAAACATGATTCCGAGAAAGATGCAAAAGGAGGCGGTAAATCGCAGTGGGCGGACCGCTCTTCATAAAAACCTTCATAACTCCATCAATTATAATGATTTTTCCAGAATCTTCGTTGCTAATTGAAGTTAAGACCCCTGGCTGCAAAACTATGAAAGCAAAAACGGTATTTTTTCAATTTCAAGATTATGCAGCCCCCATAATACACTTGGGTATGCACGCAAACTGAAAAACATCGCTGTTTTATATTTTCCCCACGTTTTCCACCGGGATGGTGAATTTGAGAGAAAAAATGATCGAAACCAGACGAAATATAAAGTATGAGATCCCCTTCGCGAATGAGAGAAGAGAAAAATGCGGGGAGTATGGTAGAAAAGATTAACGAAAACCGTGAGAGAGATGAGCAAGGAGAAAATAGGACGAAAAAAAGGATACTATATACGGGCTTTGTGGATGGTGTGAAGGGTAACGAATGACAAATTAACGATTCGTGGTGGTTTCCTCGAGATCCTGGCGCGAGGATCATCGGAGGAAAGAAACGCTCTCGCGCCATCCACGGAAGCGTACAAATCCCTCAGCATTCGCTTCGTCTTCGTGTTCTCCTCTAATCCCCCTTTGCCCTCACTCCCCGCCGCGCCGCTCCGAGGAAATCGAGAGACCGATGTTACGAAGCTGTTAAAAAGAGATTGATAGTCGTTGCGTCAACGACTCGAGTCCTCTGGTGGATCTGCACATTATAACGGATGTGCTCTATAAGGTGCAAAACTATTTTTATCCAACGATGAGGGAATCTTATTGCTGTCCGAGGAAAATATGTTGGAGAGCAATTTTCGAAGTTTATGTTGTAGCTTGAAATATGTAAATGCAAATAATCATAATTTAAGGAGGGATATACATTTACAACGATACAAAAATCGATTTCTTTTTTTTTCTTTAAGGCAGTCCTCTAGTTTCTCGGGTCGAAAAAAAATCGATTTTTTTTTCATAAATCACATCTACAACATGTGTAGAAAATGTGTGCCAAAGGATTTTTCAATATTCGAAGTGGTTCACAAGTTACGGCCCTGGAACGGAGCAGGTATACGGAGCAGGTATACCTTCAAACGCGTTTTTCTCGAAACACCTTTTTTCGAAACGGTGACGAGGATATTTCAGAAACTACTGCACCGATCTTGGTCAAATTTATACAGCATCTTTAATATGTTATAAGCCAGCGATTGAACTAGGATTATCATGATTGCTTCGATAGTTTTTTTTGTACGAGCGAAAAACTTAAGAAAAAATGAGTAAAAAATAGAACGTAATTTTCAAAAGTGTGTAAAAAAGTCAATTTTTGTAATTTAGAATTCACTCTAGTTCAATCGCTAGTCTTAAATATGAAGATTTAAATGCCGTTTGGTTTTTTGATTTCAGATAAGCAGAACAGCCGCAATCTTGGTCACCGTCAAGCACCTCTTTTACTTGATGTCTTCCTGTCGGTCACTATAATCTTTATTCTATTATATATTTTGACTTCAAAAAATGTGTAAAGCTTATTTAAATGTTACAAAAGATTATGAAAAAACAATGAGATTGATTATTTCGATGCTTTGCCCGTAAAAAATTATTGAAAAAGCCGTAAAAAAACAGCCGAGAAACTAGAGGACCGCGTTAAGGGCAGATATACACCTAGATGGTCGAGGTCGAGGATTTAGAAACTATGAACATTCCGTCAACCGTAGCAGACCTACACTATGGGCTTGGTATCGATGATTCCATGGAAGTTGACAAATTTCATGATTTATTCATTCCCAAATTTTCAAACGCGTTTTTCTCAAAACCACGTTTTTCAAATCGGTACCCAAAATTTCTCGTAAACCAATGAACCGATTGCCTTGAGGTTTTTTGTGGTTATCCTATACACCATTATCTAGTACTTGTCATAGGATTTTTTTTCCGTTACTTAGTTTTTGTTTTATAGGCAAAATAATAACTAATTTTTGGCCCAAAAATCACTATTTATGTTCAAACGTCTGCCATTTTGTCATAAATCGATATTTTCAAAATCGGCTATGACAAGTACTAGATTATAGTATCTAATTTAATAATCTTTTTGGTTTTTTTTCAGATGATTTTTTAAGAAACGCCAGTGGGCAGCGTATACGCAGATTTTTTTACGACGCTCCAAGGATCATACAATATCCTTGTATATTTTTGATATTTTTAAATAAAGAAAATTAAACACATTTTTGAATGTATATACTTTTAGATAATTAAAACCCCAATCAGAAATTTTAAATAGTTTTCCTTGAAAAAATTCACAAAAATGACCTTTTTTCCGGCTCCTAGGTGTATATCTCCCCTTAACAATAGAACTATATATGTAGAATATATTACCAAAGTTTCAAAGCGAAATTCGAAAAACTTCAAACGTTATAGCCCGTCAACGCTGTGCCTCACCGCTCGGATTCGGAGCGGGCGTGAACTTCAAACGCGGTTTTTTAAAAGTGCGTTATCGAAATGGGCGTACAGGATAACTGAAAAACTATTAAGCCGATTGAGTTAAAACTTGGTAGAAATATTGATAATATTGGTACCTCCTACTTGACAAAAATTGTTTTTGAAAAATTGGAAAAAAAACGACTTATTTAATCCACATTTTACAGAAATGTTGCGTGAAATGTTGATTTTTTTTTGTAAATGCGTGCCATTTTCTCAAATTTGCATTTTCTTCGTTTTAATTACCGTCACGTAGAAACATGTTCTAACTGAAAAAATGTTTGAACATTTTTGCAAATCAAAATCTACGGGAAGCTGACAGCACGCCGATTCGCAACTCCCGCGGCGACCTTGCTGTAACCCTCGGCCACAGCTCCGCCATTTTGATGATGAAATAATTAACAAAAATTATTTTTATTATTATTATTATACTATTAAAGTATACCTAAAGTTTGATAATTTTAGAACAATTATTTCTTAGATTAAAAAATCCCTCAATATTGTTTATTTTTTTCCGGTCTAAATATTCCACCTTAACGGGCTACACTACGTAGGTGGGTAAAAATTGCATTTTCCAAAAAATATTTTTATTCGTTAGCATCATCTTTATTCCCTGAGAATTCCATTCCAATATTCCCAAAATTGAATGAGCGAAAGTTTCTAACAAACGACCGGGGGAATGGTAGCAGCACCTTACTTCAAACTTTAAGGGGTAACACCAGTGTTGAATTTTCGAAAAATTGATTTTTTTCTATTGGTTTAAGGCAGGAGTAGAATGTCCGAAAAATCTTTTTTTTTGTTGCTTAAATCGATAGATGAGCTATCTAAGAATATATTTACAAAGTCACAGAGGCCAATTGTAAATATTTTTGAAGATACAAAGCCAAAAGCAGAGAAATGATTGATATTTGATATTGATATTTCCTCCTATTGAAAACTTTGAAGCGCGTTTTCTCCTGTTTTCATTTTCACGATTTTTCCAAATTGGCGGGCATGATAGCAAAAAAACTAAACGACCTATTGTATTAAACCAAAGTTTATTTTCTTCAATATGAAAATCTCTTCAGAGTAAATTAAAAGAGTCGTTGAAAAAGTATTTTTAAATCATTTTTACAGCACGTTGAAGTGTTTTTTTAAACAACTTTTTTTCCAACCTGAGAAAAGTTATAAATTCATAATTTTTTCAGCTTTTCCTTAATTCACCCAGAAGAAAAATCTACGACAATTGAACATTTGTTTGGTTTATTTGGTTCGGTCAAGAATTATGAACTGCATCTTTCCGATTTGGGACTGCAGTGGCAAAACGCATATGGAATAGGCTGATAAATCTACAGCCATTTATTGTTTCATGTTGAATTTTTTTCCATACATTTCAAATATACATGAAAAGATAACTCAATGTTTACCAGGCTTACTTGTTATTTTCCCTTCTAAAAAAATGCCCGAAAAAAACCCTTTTTTGGATCTTCTAATTCAAGCTACTACCTTAAGAGATGCTTTGTACCATCTAGAATAATGGGGGAAAAGTTTGGTACATGTAAAAAACGGCCCGCAGGCCTGTGTGGGTCTATGGTGGCAGTGGCTGGCCTGTATGCGAGACGTCGACTGTTTTTCTTGGAACACAATTTTTCAAAATGGCACGCATAACTCTATCAATTTCCATTCTCTGCACTCCAAATTTTGAGTGCATCTTCAAAATAACATTCCGGAGAGAACTACATACGGGGTTTTCCTTGAGTTAATTGTAACATTATTTATTAACAAATGATTGTTCTTTTTTGTCGAAAATTGAGTTTTACTTTAAATGCTTGCCAGTAACACAAAAATTAATATTTACAAAATCCCCTACCTATTTCTCTAACTATAATCATGTAAATTAATAAAAAGTTTTTCATTTTTTTCCACATTCAAATTTGCGTCCGTTATACTGCGTGCCACAGAGGGTCTCAAATTCAACATGTGCCGCTATTTTCAAAGATAGGGAGTTGGACGTCACATGACTTTATACGAATTTTATTATTCCAAACAACTTTTGTCTGAAACCTTTTTTGATCGGGCGATTAACTATCGAGATACGGCGATTTTTAAGTTTTCAACCCCTATTTCTTAGGATTGGGGCGAGTTGAGGGGCAATATTTCATTGGGGTTACTTTCAGTATGCAACCATCTACCTTCAGTCAAAAATTCATATTCTACGCTAAAAAGTGCTGGGTTTTCGTCTAGTTTACTGGACTATATCCGGGAGGCCGAATCGAGCCGGTCAATTTGCATGCAACGACAAAAGTTGTAGGTTCTTAGCACAATTTTATTACGTCTGAGATTCGAACGAATGCTATGTCGATCCACATCTGTTGTTACAATGTATATAAGACCGAAGTTACAATACGCACATTGCACACACACTACACACAAGGTAAGCAAACACACGCTTGGCATTTATCGGAAGCGCATGAGTACAACGTTGCCACGGATATTGCCAAAATTATGAATTGGCTGCCCGTAAGACAACTCAAGTCGAATTTGATTGCTATTTCAATACTTCACTTTTCATGATATAATACACACCACCGTCGTCGAATATCCATAAGTATGAATATCCATAAGTCGAATATCCATAAGTACGAATATCCATAAGTCGAATATCCATAAGTACGAATATCCATAAGTACGAATATCCATAAGTATGAATATCCATAAGTTGAATATCCATAAGTCGAATATCCATAAGTACGAATATCCATAAGTCGAATATCCATAAGTACGAATTTCCATAAGTATGAATATCCATAAGTCGAATATCCATAAGTCGAAAATCCAAAAGTCGAAAATCCATAATTCGAATATCCATAAGTCGAATAAGCATAAATAGAATATCCATAAGTCGAATATCCATAAGTATGAATATCCATAAGTTGAATATCCATAAGTCGAATATCCATAAGTACGAATTTCCATAAGTATGAATATCCATAAGTCGAAAATCCATAATTCGAATATCCATAAGTCGAATAAGCATAAGTAGAATATCCATATGTGAGTATAGAGTTGAAATGTGTGCCAGAAATGGCGGGAGGAACCCAAACAAATTTAGTGAGTTTGTTTGGGTTGTTATGGCAAATGTCAGCTAAGTTGTTATGGAAAAATAACTAATGTTAGCTAACATTAGCGATTTTGTGAACTTGAACGTTTACCGAGCATTCTCTTTATTGCCTTAGGCCGCAGTAACGGGTATAAAATCATGTGCGAATTTACCAATTTTTTTCGTATGAAAAAGTGATTCATTCATAAAATTAATTACCCATCTATTTAGTATGAATATCAAGCTGTTAGAAAAAATATATATATATTTTTTTTCGATGTACAAAAAGGCCGACTACTCGAAACTTTTCGAAACAGCTTTTTTCCAATTGGCGTGACGAATAACTTCAACAATTTTCACTCGATTAACTTCAAATGTAAAACTTATGTTCCTAATTGCATTTCGCAGAGAAGTACGTACGGAATTTCTGATTAATCGAAAACTTTTCATTTTATGAGCAGTTTATGAGCAGTTATAACGAAATTTTTCACTGAAAATTCATTTCTTAAGTTCAAATACCTACAACTTTTGAATAAAACAATATTTTTTAAATTTCGTACGTATTTCTCTAGGTATTCTAATGTAGATTGACGAGAATTTTTGTTTTTTGTTCTAGGTAAAAAAATTGTGGATGCTGAATGTCACGCCGCAGAACGCTTGAAAAAAAGATAACAAAAGGAAATATTAGCAGACGGCCATTTTGTACATCGAAAAAAAATTCTAACAGCTTGATATTCATACTAAATAAATGTGTAATTAATTTTATGAGTGAACCACTTTTTCATATGAAAAAAAATATTGTTAAATTCACACATGATTTCATACCCATTACTGTGGCCTAAGGCACTAAACATTTCTTACAATGCTCATCTTTCTTCGTCTTTTCACTCTTCCGCCATTTCTGGAGCTCATTTCTACTCTATACTTACCTTCAATACTCACTATATTTGTCTACCTCCCGCCATTTATGGCACTCTTTTCTGCTCTATACTCACATATGGATATTCGACTTATGGATATTCGGTTATAGAAATTCGACTTGCGGATATTCGATCCCAATCATACACACATCTATCACATACACATCTCAAACAATTCCTTTCCGTATCATGGTTATTATTATACCTAAATGTATTATATTTTTGCTTTTTTCGGATTCGAAAGTTCACAAATTTTCTGCTGACTACTCAGTCCGCTAGTACCACCTTAAAAAATCCCAAAAACAAGCTTTTTTCGACTATACCAACTAGGCACAACCCGCAAAAACATTGTGCACAAAATGCTTGTGCCGAGCGCGAAATAGCCTGTAAATGTAAGTCCAACATGTCAAGTTGTGTAGAAGTGGCTCGTCGTTGGGAGAACAAGTTGCAAGATGGTGTGAGAAAGTCCCAACGCGGAAACCACCACGCGGAAGAAACGGCGAACTCTCCAAAGTCCTTCATCGTCCTCCCTACCCCCGCCCCCTCTCGATCTTTCTCTAATGTCGTAAATATATCGTGAAAGCAAAAGGTATAGGAAAGCCCGAGACATTAGTCAGGCATTTAAATGTAGCTCAGAAAGTCCTGGTGTCTTTGGCAGAGAATTAGAGCAATCGTCGTTTCTCGCTGGTGTTCCGCGAGTACAGAGCGAACAATCGAACAGTTTCGTCTGAATTAAGCAGCCCCGTCGAGACGTTTCTACTTGAATACTTTAATGACATGGACTAAAGGCTTGAATATTTGATAATGCGTGTCCAAGACGCGAAGCCTTCGAGATGGATAAAAATAAATTGTCTTCGACAGTCCCGCTGATAATTCACCCCGCGATGAGCGATAATGATAAAACTGTACTTTAATTAATCGAAAAAACGTAATTAACCGTTTCGCAGCAGCTAAAATAACTACTGCCAATAAGAAAATGATGAACGGAAAAAATCGCTGAGAATCACGAATAGTTAACGAGGTAAATGAAATAGTGAGTTTGATAAAAAAATGTAACGAACTCGCTCGTCTTCGATTAGCGGACTATAATACGATAATTTTTCTCCCACAGTGAGATTAAGACTCGCGCGAGTCTCGGAAAATTTGACGAGTGAGAACATTTTTCGGAACGAGATGCCAAATAATAGAAGACAGTAAGCCTTCGCAACGAGACAAAACAGTCAGAGGTGCCAGGGAATCTTACCATCGTGGAGATGAATTGCTATTGCAGTGGCGAAAAAAAGAGATAGAGGGAGAGAGAGAGAGAAGTCGCAGAGAAAATGAAACTGGAAAAGGGGCTGGGGGAAGCAGAGGGTGTCATTAGTGATCCAGAGGGGTTGCTGCCGAGAGAGACTTCTCCCTCTAAGTCTCAACCCTCAACCACGCGCTCTTTCCAAATTCCTTTATATATACATATACCGGGTGTCCCCGATCTGAATGCAATCCCTGAAATGGGGGGTTGGGGGTGAAATTCTGAGTCGATTTATATAAGCATGTGTGTGTCTCAGATCAACCCCTGAATTATTATCAATTTTTCAAGGCGGGCCAATCAGGTGCGCCCGACGAGCCGAGGTGTCTGCCGGGAGCACCGCACCTACAGGCGCCACTACAAGCGCGTATCGCTTACCGAAGTACGCTGGCTCATCGGGTGCACCCGATTGGCCCGCCTTTAAAAATTAACAATAATTCAAGGGTTAATCTGAGACCCACACATGCTTATATCAATCGACTCAGAATTTCACCCCCAACCCCCCTTTCAGGGAACGCATTCCGTTCTGGGACACCCTGTACATGTATATGTAATTTATATGTATGTATATATTCCAAATTCCTATATATATATAAATATATGTACGAGAGATTTCTAACTGATTTACGGGAAAACAAGACTGTTTAATATTTCCCTACCACCGTTTTCCCGCAGGCGCCACACTTCTGTCTCGTCGAGACGCCGTTTTTTATCCGCCTTCGACTCGTTCGAAACTCGACCACTGGAAATTTGGCAAAAATTTGGATTAAAAAAAATTAACAGTACAAACATTGCATATAGTGATCGGCCTATCCTGTGTTTTCCGTCACATTGCGAGTGTTCTTCGCATGCAAACATCAGTAAAAAAAAAAAACAAACGCTGCATCATCACTCTGATGATCGGCCATTAAAGATACTTTTACGTCATTGGCAATGGCCAAAGAGTTGTGTAATTTTTTGCATTAGTGACTTTTTCGATAATTTTTTTGTTGCTATTTTCTCATTTATCCGGTTATGAATGATGATATCCAGTCGGGGGAAGCTGACATTTTTTCATTAACAAATGCTTGCGAGCAAAAAATCGTAAAAAATAGTTTCGAATTTTTCAAAAACCTAAACAAACGCAAACAAACCCAATACGGGCGTCGAAATGTTCAAAAATGCCCTATTTTATCACGTGTTTCCGCGAACTTCGAAACCCCATGCTGCCCACTTCTATAGGGAGGTGAATTTCAGCTTTACCCGACTGAATATCATCATTAATAACCCAATAAATGAGAAAATAACGAAAAAAAATAATTTCAGGCGCATTTTTCGGAAAAGTCACTTATCGAAAGAATTGCCAAAAAGTGTTTTACTACTGCAAAGTTTGTTTGGTGAGAAAACAAACGATTGAAAAAGCGTTACTTGCCGAGGAAGATGATCGGAAAGTGTCGGCTAATCATACCTGGATATATATATACATACATACATACATACATACATACATACATACATACATACATATATATATATATATATATATATATTCACGTTCAGAAAAAAATCGTAAAAAATAGTTTCGAATTTTTCAAAAACCTAAACAAACGCAAACAAACCCAATACGGGCGTCGAAATGTTCAAAAATGCCCTATTTTATCACGTGTTTCCGCGAACTTCGAAACCCCACGCTGCCCATTTCTATGGGGAGGTGAATTTCAGCTTTACATCATTAATAACCCAATAAATGAGAAAATAGCGAAAAAAATAATTTCAGGCCCATTTTTCGGAAAAGTCACTTATCGAAAGAATTACCAAAAAGTGTCGGCTAATCATACCTGGATATATATATATATATATATATATATATATATATATATATATATATATATATATATATAGATGTATATATGCACAGACATTGAAAGCATCTCGATTGCACGAACCCTCGATTAACGTCGTGACGCGTGCTGGCGGCTGCTGGGCTGTATCGTGAGCCCGTATAAATCTCCCACTCGAAATCTACTTAGAGTGAGAGAAGACACAAGAGGGACCGGATCGGAAGCTTTACGAAGCTCCCTCCCCTCGTCCTTTGCGTCCCCTTGGCGGTGGGATTCGGAGCCAGCTCTGTGCGAGCAGTTTGGCTCTCACGGCGTGAGCCGCGAGGCGTCTCACGACTCACCCTCAACCACCCTCTCAGAAACTTCGACTCCTCTTTCGTGCACTACATTCGCCGCGGGATCTCCAATCTCGATATTTACCGGATGAGCGGAAATAAAAAGAAATTAACCGTATTTCCGAATTCACAGAAACTTTACGAACTGATGGGCAAATTTTCGTAGGCAAATTTTGAGACTGTGATTAATTTTTGTATATTTTCTCGACATACGATAAGGTATGACGCCTTTGGCGAGGAAAAAAATGCTGATTTTCATGTTTTTTTTTAGGAAAGATTTCTTCCTTATTTATGAAACTTGGGGTATGTTTTATCTTTTTATTTATTTGGCTGTTACATGGTATTTTTTATTTTTTATTAACCCTTAAAAATGGCGGAGGTATGGCACGGTATTCTAAACGGCTTACGGCAGATGTTGTCGGACGTCGTGACGCGTAGCGTCGGCGGGATTAGTCTGCAAAAAAAGCCAACGAAGAATTTTCTTTCATCAACACCCATACGCAGAATATGAACCAAGAAAAAGTCAGAAATTTTGTAACTCGGAGAAATTGTACGCTTTGAAACACAAATATTCAATTTTGCGAAAAAATGGCTAGATTTGGCAAAAAAAAAACTTTTTCTTTTATTTTCAAATACATTCAGAGTCGTGTTTTAAACAATAAGCTTTAAAATACTTATACCAAATTTCATCAGAATCGGTAGATTAGTTTGTAGTTATACGTCACACCAGTTTTGAAAATGCAGTTTAGAAGACCGTGCCATCCCACCGCCATTTTTAAAGATTAAGTTTAAAAAATACCATGTAACGACCAAAAGTAGGAGTTGTACATACCCTAAGCCTGAAAATGGTGAATAAATCTTTCCTTAAAAAAAAATCATGAAAATCAGCAAATTTTTTTCCCGCCTAAAGGTACCCCCCTTGACACACTTGGGCACGCACGACAACTCAAATAAATGACCTGATACTGTTTTTATGTTGAAAATTACGAAAATGGCAAGTTGCAGAAAAAAAGTTCGATTTTCGACCAAAAAACGACGAAACGAAAAAAACATTTGTCATTAATGAATGGATAGAAATATTTAAAAATTGCTCATGCGATAGAAAATGTTATAAATTATACTCTGTTCGATTTTTAAGTGAATCGCACGAATCAATTTCGAAATACGACTTACACCGTTTCTTCAAATATAATTTTGTGAAAAACGTATGAGAAAAGGGTAAATCGCAGCGGATCGTTTCGTCGCAGCGCAAAGGGCGACCCTCCGCAAAAGTGGTCAAAATTCCGTGAATTTTTATAATTCTCACGCAATCCTGATTGCAAATTGCAGTCAAGACCCTAGGTTTTTAACCCTTCGACTGCACACTTCCGCCACGAACCTTTGACTTCACATGGGGTCGATCGGACCCCAGACGTTTTTTAGATCATGGTATTTCGATAAATACGCATTTCATTGTAGAACCGTTTTTGTGGTCAATGATCCTTATTTTATGGACAAACATTTATTTTTTAAGAAAAACCAAAATTAAGTGCCCGAACATTCGTTCAAAGTGGGAGATCCGTTGATAAATACGTACTTGCATGAAAAAGACATTTTTTTTTGAAGCATGAAAAAAATCCTTTGAGGTTTTTGAAGAGCAAGGTTTGTAGATACGAAAAAATACAGTGTCGACCGTATTTCCAAAATGTATATTTATTCGAACATTTGAATTCGAGCATTTTCGGGATGGTGAAAAATGGAAAAAATCGACTCCTTCGGTAGATTAATTGTTGAAAACGTATATTTTCCGCATTCTTTTACTTCAATGACTTATTATTATTGGCATTTACTTGCCATTGACATTTACTTGACATTGACACTTGCTTTTACTTTTATGATCGGCATTCTAAATACATAATTTATTATAGTCGCGCAAAACAAAAAAAAACCATGAGCATTTTCTATCATAACATGTCGTAATAAAGCACCAATATCCACAAAAACAATTATTTTCACTTTAAACGCACTACTGCATAAACGGGGTCGACTCGACCCCGGGTCCTTTTTCGACAGCTGTCAAAACGACCCAGCGTGCAGAGCGAGGGGTCAAACAATGCGTGAAAAAAGGTATTTCAAAAATTTCAAGCAGTCCCCTCAATTCTCAAGATTGATCCGTCCTTGTCGGTATTCAGCGATCCACTCCCATTTATTTTGCGGAACAGATGTGCGAAACGATGCCGTTTTAACGAATTTTTCGTTCGTCGTTGACGAGATCGATGTTAATACGTGATCGATTATCAGCGCTGATTTGGGACAATGCGGCACAGCATTGGAACACTACATAGGCCTGGTAATAGCGAATATGCCGGTACAGTAAAACGCATGCAAGGCCCCCTCCGCCCCTACCCCTCCCGTCACCCCAAACGCGCCGGCACACACGGACACATACGTGTGTACAAATACATCCAATTATTCAAACATCCGTAGTGTCTAGCGCAGTGCTGAATTATTGCGGGATTTATGACGTCGCATCGCCACATGAGAGCGCGGGCATAGAGTGAGATGCGAGGTAGTGTAGTTGGTTGGTTGTTCTGTGAAACTCGTCGGTTAGAGAGTCAACCACCCCGACGCCAGCAGTCGACGAATAGTCGGGCATATAAGGGATGACTTCTCTCTCTCTCTCTCTCTCTCTCTCTCTCTCTCTCTCTCTCTCTCTCTCTCTCTCTCTCTCTCTCTCTCTCACACACACACACACACACACACACACACACACTCTCTCTCTCTTCGCATTAACTCGCAAGTCCTCGCGCGTTACCTATGTGCTTTTCCACCGCGCGATATTTCGCTTCCTTCGACTCCTCGTATTTAATCTATATTTAAGCAATTGCCGGATATTCCAACCAGGAAAGTCATGAGGGTCATTAGTTCGGCGCCTCGGCGGCAATATCTTTCCTCACACTCGACGGGAGCAACACTCAGCCCTTAACGTCAAACTGGTGTGTGTCTCGCGAAAACCGTGTTAAGAAAATCGTCGAGCACCCACGAAGGGGTTGCGAAGAGTTAAGAGAGAGTGAGAGAGGGAAATCGAGAAATTTGCGGCTTTTCCCGCTTTCCATTACTATATATATATATATATATATATATATATATATATATATATATATATATATATATATATATATATATATATATATATATATATATATATGTAATACAATATAGGGGAGACCGGGTCAAAATGGTATAGCGGGGCAAAACGGGTTTGGGGCAAAATGGAATAGTGAAAATCAACACTGCTGGAAAATACGTCATTGGGGCAAAACGGGACTGGGGCAAAATGGGCCGGAGAAAATCAGGCTCCTCAGAAAGAGGCGGTTGGGGCAAAACGGGATCGGGGCAAAATGGGACAGTGGAATAATTCGATGCAGAAACGAAAGAAATGCAGGGGTAAAAAACGAGGGGTAATAAATGAGTGAAAACAGGTTTCATTGAGTGTTACACGATATTTGGGTCACACTCTACTTACGATACTATAATTTAACGGTGGCAATGTTTAATTTTTATTGCTTGTTTAACTAAGCTAATTTTTATCGGCACAATTGTCGCAAATGGACTCGATTAAGTTATCGTCAGCATGGGCACATGAATAGTGGGCCCATTTGTTATCAAAGTTTTTTAAACAATTACTTTTGATTCTGCGGTCAGAACTGTACCAAACTTGACGTAAATTGTTATTTGAGCCTTCTTATTCGATTGGTACAATTTCTTTGTTGTTATTAATTATTTAAATAATCAAGTAATTTTTATAATCTGACGCGTGCAATTTATGGTTTTTTTGTTTTTATCTTTCTTTGTTTTTTTTTTTAATTTATTTTCTGCCAACTGCACGTTACTGATACTGATTTTCAAGCCATTGATGAAAATCTAACTCTTGTCAATTTTTACGTAAATTGTTTTATGAAACTAGGACCGCCGCTCCCCATGAAATCGACGGATATGTGTCGACAAATATATCGGTCAGTCCGTATTATCTGCGTATATGTGGACTGAAACGAACCACAAGCACCATTTAGATTAGATTATGTTTCAACAGCTCTTTCATAGAGCCGAAGCATGAATTTTCCTGTCATCCCATTTTGCCCCAAATTCAGCGGGCTGCGACACTTCATTTTTGTGTGTCCCATTTTGCCCGTATCCCATTTTGCCCCAAATCAAGCACCAAGAAACTTCATTTTTTGCTATCCCATTATGCCCCGATCCCATTATGCCCCAGTGCCGTTTTGCCCCGGTACCGTTTTGCCCCGCTATACTATTTTGCCCCGGTCTCCCCTACGCATACAAAGATTGTAGATCGCACAAGGCATACCCGTCGTGACTCTACGCTCCAACTAATGATAATTAGAGTGTTAAGAGGAAATAGTAGAGACGCACTGTTCCTCAGACACTGCCACTCTCCAATGGTGGTTTCGTCGGAGCACGAGGAAGGAAATAAGGATTTCTGAATGTAATTTCACGCTTGGGCTGCGTCAGACTTTGCGCATCATCCGTCCGGTTACTAATAATGTATATACGAGACAAAAGTTACGGAGAGCTTTTGCAAGCTGCGAAAGCGAAAAATTCACTGTAGTTCGACAATAATACTCTAAATGCCGATTCGTCTGTTGTGATCATAAGCGACCGGGTACACGCTTGAGGAAAAAACTATAATGCAAGCTTTGCAAGCAATTTACATCGATTTCTGAACACGGATTAGTGGAGTTTTGGAGCATGTGTGGACTGGAAAAAAATTCCACGATTTGAAGAATTAAAAAAAATGTGTTTTTTTTTTGTTGAATATCTAAAATCTCGTCGAGCAAATTTGGGTGGTGGATTACACATCGGGATTCTAAAAAAAACATTTGATTGGTTTCGTATGCCAAAATGAAAAAAAAGTTTGGTCTGCTGAACTCACGTTGCGTTCAAACGATGCAAACTTTAATGTTGTGAAAAAGCATAGTATAGTATAAGGAAACACGCGTGGTACGAGATGGTACACCGAAAATGTCTGGAGTTCAATGCTACACTTCTGTTCCGTCTTCGCTGTTTTTCCGTCTTCAACTCGTTCAAAATTCGACCACTGTCAATTTGACGAAGCTGAAGAGATAAACAACAGTATCAATATCGCGTGTACTGACCGACCTCCATTTTCTTTCCTGTCTCATTTCGAGTATCGAGAACAAAATAATATTTCGTAAGCAAACATCAGGGAAAAAACACAAATGCTGCATTATCAGTCGGATGATTGTCCAATTAAAGATGCTTTTTACATTCTTCATTGATGATAGAAAAAAAAAACTTTTTTTATTGTCAAAACGTTTCCTTGGTGAGGAAGAAAACGATTGAAAAGTGTTGTTTGCCGAGGAAGATTGTAAAAAAGTATGAGGTGATCATACCTGGATATATATTAGGTGTACAACTTAGTTCGGTCCGTTTTCAAAAGATGGCTCTAGGTGCTATAAATGGTTGACGGCAATAGCTGATTTTTGCTGTATCGTGAAGTATGAACATCTCTCAACCAAATATCAGTTACAGACCTTTGAGTTTTGCGCATTAAGTCTAATTTTTACTGCGGTGAAAATGTCGAATTTCGTCCCAAATAAGCACCATTCGCGGGAAGTGTTGATTTTCTGTTTCAATTGGAAGAAAAGTGCAGCTGAAGCCCACCGAATGCTGATCAATCCATCACGGGAGACTTCTACAGGCAACAATTGATCCGTTTAAAGCGAGCTATAGCCGAAAAACGTCCAGAATATGCGACCAGACACGAGTCCATAATCTTTCAATATGACAACGCTCGGTCTCGGGTTGCTATTGTGGTTAAAAACTATTTGGAAAATAGCGGGTGGGAAATTCTGCCCACCTGGCTTATAGCCCAGACCTTGCCCCTTCCGCCTACCATTTGTTTCGATCGATGCAGAACGCTTTGACTGGAATACGCTTCACGTCACAACAGGGTATCAAAAACTGGCTCCATTCATTCTTGGCTTCAAAAGATGAACGCGTCTTCCGCGACGGAATTCATAAATTACCAGAAAGATGGGTAAAAGTAGTGGCTAGCGATGGACAATATTTTTATTAATATATTAATTCATTTTATCATTCGAATAAGTGCGTATTTTAAACACAAAAAACGGACCGAATTAAGTTGTACACCCAATATTACCACTTAACCTTAAGGGGTTACCCCCACTTGCGATTTTGAAAAAATCGATTTTTTTTATTGCATTTTTTTGAAGTATAAGTATCTGAGAATATGTCCTGAAAATTTCAAGTCGATCCGAACAAAATTGACTGAGATAAACTGAAACTTTACACTTCGTGTAAACTGAAATTGAAATTTTAAACGCGTTTTTCTCAAAATGGCATTTCTGAAGTCGGTGACCAAGATTACTCGAACACTAATGAACCGATCTTCTTGAAATTTTGCAGGCTTATTTAATACATAAAAATGCAGTCTTTTATCGTTCGATTTTTTTTCGAAAAAAATGGCCGTTTTATAGCCAAAAAACGGCCATTTTTTTTTCGTTAAAATCGAACCATTAACTTTGACTGTCCGCCATTTTGTGAAAAATGAATATTCTTTAAAATCCTTCGATTAAAGACTAGTTTATACTTATATTTGACTAAATCCATCCGCATTTTTTTTTTAGTTGATCCACTTCTCCGCAATGTTGGTCACCGCAAACCGTGTATATAAAAACATTATTTCATTGATGGCCATTTGACACTAAACAATGTAATATTTTTCAATAAAAAAATTACTGAAAGTTCTTCAAGATGTGTTCTTTAAGATGGTATATTGATCGATTAAAAAAGTTTTGTAGTTTTCTTTTAAAAAATTTATGAAAAAGGCCTTTTTTGCGCTACAAGTGGGGGTAACGCCTTAAAACCTTAAACGCGATTTTCTCGAAACTGATTTCTTCATCCTCGTTGACATAAAATCTCGAGTTTTTTTTCAATTGATTGACTTCAAATTTGGTATGAACCTTCAGTTTACATCCCTCTATCGTCCCTGTCTCAAGCATTGCAAAATCATCATTACTCCTATTTGAATTTTTTGAAAATTTAAACAAGATACGGCGAAAAATTAACTTTTTTCAGAAAGTCGACAATAAGATTTTTTCCCTCTCTTATATACCGTAATGACATCCTTTTTTATAAAGAAAATTGGTTTCATTTTTGTTTCAGATGAAAGGGAGTTTTGAAATCATGTCAACCGCCCCAACTTTTTTTTACAGCCATCTTAGAGGCCCATAACTATTTCAATTTTTTTTTACCTAATTTTTTTTCTCGAGTTCTTGCAACATGAACAAAAAGACAGTAAAAAGTGGATGGTGAGAATACACATTTTTTAAGCAAACCAACTTAACCGATTGGAAAAAAAAATTCACGAGTTCTTGAAATATCAATAAAAAGACTATAAAAAATGGACGATGAAAATATATATATTTTCCAAGCAAACCCGAAAAAATGCCCGAAATTTAGGCCCTTAGGTACATTCAATCTCGACCGATTTGAAAAAATAAAATAAAAAATTTCCCTTCTTCGAGATTCCGAAATAAAACAATTGTAGGCAGCCTTTCATAGTCGCTGTACCTTCGGAGGGTGAAAGGAGTTTGGAAATAACGAAAGAAGAAAGAAAAAAAACGCTCGATACGCCATCGAGCATTTTTTTCGCCTCGAGAGGCAAAAAAGTAACGCTAGAAGGAAACGCGACACGGGGCGTTTTTTTTTCTCGTTCGAAGTATAAGAAAGAAAGTCTCGCGAAATTTCCTTTTCTCCCCGTGTGTATGTATATAGGACGGCGGTAGCGAGAAGCAAGCACTCGACGCGCGTTCCTGGCGTGGGGGGAGGGCTCGAGAGGGGTGTTGGCTCGGGATTTCGGAGGGTCGTTTGTTTTATAGATGAAGAGACGGTATTTATTATATGGACGATAAAAGGTGTCACATTTATCTCGAAGTTTACCCACTCTACGAGCGGAGCACCGGCGACCTTGCGCGGGGCTCGAGGGTGCGTTGGGGGCTCGCCAGAACCGACCCTGAGACGTTAGAAGAAACAAAAATAATAAAATTTGCTCCGTTTTTCGATGAAAAAATTGGATACGTCAAAAAAAAATCTTATGACATGTCCCGAGGACTCGAAATTTTGTGCACGAAAAAAAAAGCATTTTTGACCCTTCGTTGACACACTTAGAAGATCGAAGAACCATGCGACACTGCATCTCGGAAAACCAATATTCTTCGTCGAATCCAACTCCGCCCCCTAAATGAATCATCTATAAATACCCATTTTCAATCACCGCACGTCGTCATGAGAATAAGTAACAAAAAGATGCTGAAAAAAAAAACATTAAGAGATTATAATACTGTGACATTTTCAAAAAATCAATTTTTACATTATCCGTTAGTATAGACGGTTATAAACATGCTGTTCAATTTTTGGACCGAAATTTGAATAATTTCGGTCGCTACAGCCTTTCTTAGAAGGAAAGGTTCAAGGTCGACCTTTCCGATTTCGATGAATTTTGGCATGCCTGTAGAATAGGTCAAAATAGGCGATACGTATATTTTTATATCTACGGATCCCGATTTTCAAGGGGTGTAACGCACCCTCGAAAATTGGGGTGTTTTTCGTTTTTCGTGGATAACGTTTTAACGGTACGAGATATGAAAAAATGTCAAATTGCAAAAATGACTATTTTTTCGTGTACTATACATTGGAGATGAGAACGATAATGTTATCGACGAAAAACGAAAAACACCCCTGCTTTCGAGGGTGCGTTTCACCCTTTAAAAATCGGGTTCCGCAAATATAAAAAAATACGTGTCGTTTATTTTTACACATTCTACAAGCATGCCAAATTTAATCGAAATCGGAGAGATCGACCTCCCAACCTTTCCTTGTTAGAGAAAGTGATTCGAGCGCGGCGTGCACACTCGAAACTTCAAACGCGATTTTCTCGAAATGTCGTTTTTCAAAACTTAAATTTTGACACATTCTTCACGCCATTCTTCATCTTGCTATAGAAGCTTTTTTTTAACCTTCATATATTTTTTAACGAAGAACTCGAAAAAATTTGCTAAATTCGATGCGTTTTTTTCCAAACCACCGCTATTTTGTCAATTTTTATTTTAAAAAACTTCCATAGCAAGATAGCGGTTTTCATACTGATTAATCATCTTTTTACAAATTTTGTTTCCGATTATATTTACGGCCACAACCGTGTACCCCGTGAGGACTCCTTTTTTTCGAAGACATTTTCAACCATTAAAAAAATGTAAAAAATAAAAAATAAAAGTTTAGAAATTTATTTTCTATTCTTCATGAGTGCTTCCATTTGACATAAAAAAATCAGACTAATTGACGTATTTTAACCTTGGAAAACAATTGCGAAAATCAGCTTTTTGAATCCGTTACACGGTGATGATCCCTTAACAGTATAGCCGACGTGCAAAAATTTAAATCAATATAACGATGTACAAATAAGCCACTTCTATCCCATAAGTGTATAGAGACCCTAGGGACAATTATCTCAAATATGCAAATATAACCCAATTTGAATAATAAAAATACAATAAATGTTGACACACTTATATTTGGCCACGATTTTGACGAAGTCGGTCAATTTAACTCGCACATTCTAAATCTTCATTCACCTGTCAGTCTTCATTCACCTGCCATTAACAACCCATCGGTCAGTTTTTATTGAAAAATATCAATTTTATTAAAAAATTTACTTTGGACATTTCTTAACGCGACCATCCCATGTGACAGGTCGGAAAAATGTCGTCTTTCAAAAATTGCAAAAAATGTGTGCGGGGTATATGGACCCGGCATAGCAGAGTAATGGCGAGTCAACATTTCCTTTGAGTAAATCGTACTTGAACATTAAAGGG
The DNA here is from genome assembly GCA_944452715.1 of Ophion slaviceki. NCBI lineage: Eukaryota > Metazoa > Arthropoda > Insecta > Hymenoptera > Ichneumonidae > Ophion > Ophion slaviceki. The sequence continues at coordinate 22,261,477 of OX101790.1, read as the reverse complement.
GGTCGTCTAGTGTGTCAGATCAAAAGAATAGAAAACGGCCTTGCATGACTGCTATGGAGAAGAGGAAGGTGTACTCTATGGTCCAGGCATAGCAGATTGATGGTGAGACCGTTTTTTTATTATGAATTATATACAACAACTTTCAAACGCGTTTTTCTCAAAACACTATTTTTTAAAACTGCTGCCATGATATCTCAAAAACTATTTGATTGATTCTGCTCAAATTTATACAGCATCTTTAGTACATATATAACTGAAAGTTGAACTAAAATAATTGAGATTGCTTCGTTAGTTTTCTTTTTATCAGCTATATAGACCCCCAAAAAAATCCGAAAAATTGATTTTTTTTGTAAAGCGCAAAAAAATCATTTTTTTTTAATTTAAATTTTATTTTAGTTCCATGTAGAGCCTCAAGTCTCACGATTAAAATTGATGTTGGGTTTTTTTTCAGATAAGCAGAACGGCCGGAATCATGGCAGCAGTGGAGCACCTCTTTTTATATATGTGTTCCTGTTGGGCGGTGTACCTGCGACTTTATTCTATATAATTACTTCAAAAAATTCACAAAGCTTGTTTAAATGTTAATAAAAATGATATACAATTTAGAAATTATTTAATTTAATGGTTTGTCAAAAAAAATCCCCAAAAAAGCATTAAAAACGGCCTTCACACTAGACGACCCCATTGAACGCCTTTTTCTCAAAACTGTTTCTTTTTTCAAATGGGCTTCCATATCGCAAAAACTATTGGACGGATTGCGCCCAAATTTGTATGGTATAGTCAGCACATCTATAGTTCTCACCCGAAAATTCTCGCCTTTTTCACTGTGCTGAAAAAGGCGACGAAAAATTACGAAACTTGGAACTTAATCTAAAAACCGTGCCAAAAATTCAGTTTTCGATATTTTTACTTTACTCTAGTTGCGACGATAGTCTCAGGTCTACAAAATGAAATGCCATTTGTTGTTTTTTGTTTCAATTCAGCAAAACCTTCGGAATCATGGCAGCCGTCAACCAACTTTTTTTTACACATAAGTGTCTTCCGAATGGTGTAAAGTCGATCCAATTCGTTATTTTTGTTTGATAAAATTCTGAGGGACTGTAAAGATGTTAATAAATATGTAGTAAAAATTCAACGTTAGTGAGTTTTAATGGTCCATAAGAAAAAATCGCCAAAAAGCGAAAAAAATAGCTTCCACATGAAAGTACCCCATGAATATGTCTGCACTAAAATTAAAAAATGATTAAATTAAATCATTTTCAAAATTGATTTACAATTTTTATTCTTGGGAAAGTGAGCCTTTAACTAAAAATTCTTCCGGGTCAAAATGACTCAGTGTGTCAACGTAGGGCTGAACGCAAAGCACCGGCAGGTTACGTCGATTTCTCGGCGTGCCGCGCTCTTGGTGGCTAAAGTCGAGGCTCTGGAGCGAGTAGCTGGAGGGTTGTTATTTCATGTTGATGCCTTGCGAGAATTATCACGAATAAATCACAGCACACGCCGCAATAAGCTTCGAAGCATCCCGCAAACGCGGTAACCCCCGATAGAATATTATTTTTCACAGTTAACTCTCAGGGAGAAAATACTACCCTCTCACCCTCAGTGTGAGCTCACGAGGCAGAAAACCAAAATGAAAAGTTGCGAATATGTATACGAATCGGAGTGGAAAGTGTATCGAGACGTGGACAAAATAAAAGACGAGGACGTAAAGTAAATGAGGAGAGAGAGAGGGAGAGAGAGAGAGAGAGAGAGAGAGAGAGAGAGAGAGAGAGAGAGAGAGAGAGAGAGAGAGAGAGAGAGAGAGATGAGAGAGAGAGAGAGAGAGAGAGAGAGAGAGAGAGAGAGAGGAGAGAGAGAGAGAGAGAGAGAGAGAGAGAGAGAGAGAGAGAGAGAGAGAGAGAGAGAGAGAGAGAGAGAGAGAGAGAGAGTAAAGTATACACAGTCTTCAATTTTATTGTGCTTTTTGGCAGCTGTTCGTGGTAAATAGCAGGGAGACGATAAATAACAGCGGCAAACTTAATAATGGCCTGAAGAGAGAAGTCAAGCCAATTTTGCATACATATACGCGTTTTATGGAGAGCGTTGCGATATGCATAAGGCAGGAAAACACCACGATATTGACACTCGAGCCGGTACAACGATCGGTGACATTCAACGGAAGAACAAATCTGGGGATGGATATAAAAAAGTTGTCCAATTATTTCCGAACGATGTGCCATCATGTTTGCAACTACTTGCTGTTTTGTTTTTTTTTTTAATTTGGAACATCATGTTTTAATTTATTTTATGCATGGAGATGAGAATTCCGAGACGAAAAAAATTAATTGCTCGTGTGTAAATTGAGTTAGCGTCGATTTTGCCAACTTCATTAGTGCCCTGGTCCTATGTGGACCCTTAAAGGGTGGGCACACCCTTTCACCGAGACCACGTCATACACGAGCCATACTGATGAATTATTCAAGTGGAGCTGCTTAAGTTTGGAAAAATAGGAAATTAACGGTTTATTACAGTACCGAGCCGAGTTTATTATTTTCAAAATTATTCGATCTCAATTTAACATTATATTATGTAAGGCCAAAGGGGCGGAATAAAATTCGGATAAATGTTTGATGTTTTTATTTCTATCCGTCATAGTGAATTTGGAACACTGAAAGTAATAAATAAAGAATGAGCGGCGGTAAAAACCTCGAAATATCTACAATGTTCAATTATGTTCAATTTTCGAAAAGAATGCATGGCGAATTTTTTTAAATTTTATCTCGGGGTGGCCGAATTATAGTAAGGTCATGAGCAATTGATCTGCTTAATAAAGCTTTGGAAAAATTAGGTGCCCAACAAAGTCCATGATAAAATCCAATGAAATGGGATTTCGAATGATGTATTTTAGGCTTTTCGAAATGTGTATCTAATCGCGCATTTAGGGCTTTCCTTTTAATTTGAGACTTAGAATAAATTAGGTATTTATAATATCAAAATAGGTAGCGTTAACCTGTTAACGGATCACAGTGTAACGGATCGAAAAATAGCTGATTTCCGCTATTTTTTTTCGATGGTTAAAATACGCTAATGAGTCTGATTTTTTATGTCAAATCAAAGCACTAATAAAGAACAGAAAACAGTTTTTAAACGTTTATGTATATTTTTTTACCTGTGTTTAACGGTTGAAAATGTCTTCGAAAAAAAGTAGTCCTCACGGTGTACACGGTTGTGGCCGTAAATATGATCTGAAACAAAATTTGTAAAAAGTTTATTAATCAGAAAAGGATGTGGCTACCGGATGGAGACCGTGTCGAGGATCAGTGTTGTGCCGGCGTTTCGTAAACGTTACAGTCCGCATCATCAGGGCTGAGAGCTCCGATACTGAAGCTCTCGTGTCTCAGGTATTCCTTATATAGCTGCAGTCATCGTTCCAGATCACTGCAGCAGCCAATCAGATGTTTTAATTGATCAGCTGGTCAATTTAAAAAACCGGGAGGCCAGTGTGCCAAATAGGGTTGACATGAAATCCTCCATCTCTGTTTAGATTGTCCGGATGTTTTCGGATTTCCAGGCCATCTCGGTGTTTCCTGAAAAAAAGCTGTTGGGGCCAGACTTTGGGCTTTGCCGAACTGAATGGCATGACCAGTCTCCATCCAATGTTCGGCCAGCGTTGATTGTGCAATATGGCCACATTTGATGCACCGTTGATGTTCTTTGATCCGTGTGCTGATCTTCCTCCCGGTTTCTTCTATGTACACTTTACCGCATGAGCAGGGTATCTTATACACTCCTGGTGCACTCAATGGTGGTCTTTGGTCTTTTACACTCGGAACCACTTGCGCTAGCTTCTTCCGAGGTTTGAAGATGACTCGCACGTTATGTTTTCGAAGGAGCCTGTCTATGCGATCGGTTATGCCCTGAAGGTATGGAAGGGAAGTTGTTGCTGGTATTTGTCCTTCATTCTCCCCTTCAGGTGCTGTTACCGTTTTCGGATCAGCTATTTTTCTATTTAGATTTTTGATCGTTCTTACAATGTTGCCTGGCTTGTAGCCATTACATCCTAAAGCTTTTCGTAGGTGTTCTAGTTCAACCTCCAGGGAGTCTGGTTCGGTGATCGCTAGAGCTCTGTAGACCAGAGAGCTTATGACCGACTGTTTTTGGGAAGGGCGGTGATGGAACGTAGCGTGGAGGTATCTATCCGTATCCGTTGGCTTCCGGTAAACTTTATGACCCAAAGTGCCATCGTTTTTCCGTTGAACCAGTACATCCAGAAAAGGGATTTGATTATCCTGTTCTAACTCCATGGTGAATATTGGGGTGCTGGGTGTTGAGGAAGGTTAGGACATGAGTGAGGTTTTCTTTGCCGTGACTCCAAATAACGAAGGTGTCATCGACATAGCGGAACCAGGTGAAGGACTTTGAGGGGAACTTGTTGCAAAAGCTTATTAATCAGTGTGAAAGCCGCTATCTTGCTATAGAGGTTTTTTAAAAATCAAAATTGACTAAATGGCCGTGGTTTGAAAAAAAAGTATGAACTTTAGTCTATTTTTTTTAGTTTTTCGTTTACAAAAATGAAGCTTTAAAAATAAAAACCAGCTTCCATAGCAAGTTTAAGAATGGCGTGAAGAATGTCGTGTCAACATTTGAGACTGATAGCTTGAAAACTCTTCCTTCGAGTCGAATCCCCTTTTCTGAAAAAGGCTGTAGCACCCGGAATAATTCGAATTTCGTCCCAAAAATTAAACAGCATGTTATAACCGCCTATCCTATAGGATAATGCAAAGAAAATCAAATTATAAATCAAATTATACACCCCGTGCAGACATTGTCATAGGGATCCAATCGGATTCCCAATCTTGCCCCGACTTCCTGATAGGGATCCAATGGGTCATCGCATTTGATCCCTATGCTAAAAGGTCACGCTCGTAGATTGAATTCTCATCGAAATTCTCCATTGGTATCCAATGGACGAATCGATTTAGAATCCTAAAGCACTTCCACATTGCCGAACAGAATTCGGAAACAGAATTAAGGGGTCTTCTCACTTTAGACGCTAAAAAAGGCTAATTTGATGATTTTTTTGATAGGTTTATATTATAGATATTGATATAAAAGTTGTAACACTTAATAAAGACAATTTCGAAATACATTAAAAAAAAAATATTTATCTAAGTCACTATTTATAGACGAAAGGGTAGTTAAAAAATGTCCTAAAAAATGGTAAGCTTGCGCTGTTAATGGAATCTCGGAGATGGATCATCCGAAACAAAAAAGGTCAAATGGTTTTAGATTCAGTATTAATGGCTATAGCGTATATCATATGATTTTATGTATATGCAAGAAAAAACAAAATGGCGGACATTTTTCGAAAAAAAAAAAACAAAAAAAAACGTGTTTTTCACCGCTTTTTGCAAAAAAAAATAGTAAATATCAAATTTTTTAAAAATCATTGATATGCGCTATAGCGCCTTAGCTATAGTTGTAAAGAATATGTGGTTAAAATCTCATAAGGATCGGTTCAGCAGTTTCAAAGATTTTATCAACAAGCCGTCGAAAAACGTTGTATCGAGAAAAACGCGTTCAACGTTTGTTCGGGTTACATAAAAACATAATTTTTTTTAAATGTATTTCGAAAGTGTATTTATAAAGTGTAATAGCTTTTATATCAATATATATATAATATAAATGTATGTTTCAAAATCATGAACATTGCCTTTTTAGCGTCTAAAGTAAGAAGACCCAATCAGAAAATATAAATCTTATCTGAAAAAGTATCAATCGGTTAAAAAAATATATCTTAAAAATCGATTCGAATCACACGACTAAAAATCCACTAGAATTGTCGTTTGTTATTTATTTTACTTTACATTAGCATAACATCACCACACACATATACGCTCACGAGGCGTGCAGGTTACGTTTCTACAAGCCGAGTTTTTTCTCGTCCATTTTCACATATTTTCGATTCAAACGTGATAAGAATTCCCAAACGGAGTTGATCGGGGAACAGTGCAGAATCCAATTGGATCCCAATGAGAGCTTCCTGTGGGTGACCCTCACAAATCCCTCTAGAGATGTGGTTGCATCTTGGGGCTCTCCAACAAATTGGTGCACGGGATCACGAAAGGTTATTTTTGTTGGGAAATCCGACGAATTCCGGCTGAAGTTTTCAAATAAAAAAAACTTAAATGTCAATTGGGAAATAGCGCTAAATCCACTTGGATTCCAATGTGGACTCCCTACGTGAAGCGTCGTTGTTGAATCCATATAGGGATGTGGTAGGATCTGTGGACTCCCCAGCAAGTTTCTGTTCGAGACGTTTTATCTATCCGACGTACAGCTTGTTCCCGTAGGGAAAGGGTTGCAAGGATTTCGAAGAGGCCAAGTAGAAAATCCGAGGACAGCATAGGTGCGTGGCTTGTTACAGGGGGATGATAGGGAGCTTGGAAGATCAGGCGCGTAGGGCGGAACGATCAAGCCCAACATGAATGGGATAACATAGGGAAGCGAAGGAATAGAGAATGGCAGACACTAAGAAAGACAGAGAGAGAGAGAGAGAGAGAGAGAGAGAGAGAGAGAGAGAGAGAGAGAGAGAGAGAGAGAGAGAGAGAATTAGCCCAGAGGGACTTCTTAACAACTGTAAGAAGGAGTATGAGATCCGGAGCTTTTGCAAGCAACTAACCACCCTTGCGAGACAAAATCCTCCCGCCCTCTTATGCCTCGGTAACTCTGTCGAATTTGTAGTTAAGGCTGTAAACGTAAACCTGGGAATTCTCGGGTGCTATAGTTCCCGCGCGCACTCCTCGCCTCCCCTTCACCCGGGATCGTCCCGTACCCCGTACACTCACGTGCCCTTTGCTTCTTCGACTTTACAACCCCTTACCATCTTTTCCACCCTCTCACGCGTATGTGCGACGTACCCGGGAGTATTGGCGGTAGCGATAATTTCGAGCACCGAGAATCACGCGGGGCAAAGTACGAAAAAGTATTTTTCTTCAATTCCACCCCCTCCCACCCCCCTGGCAGGACGATCGTAGGTTCCTCGAAGATCCACCGGTCGAGAAAACGCAAGAATGTGTGACGTTTCGACCGTAGCACCCGATATTGCGAAAATTCGTCTGAGAAAATGGTCGTTGGAGGCGGCGTAGAGAGAAAGGGGGTGGGTAAAAAAACGGAGACACGCGGAAAAAGGGAGCGCGTTGGAACATAAAAAGATCGCCCGCCTTGCTCTGGCCACTCTGCTCCCTGCACTCTCTCTCTCTCTCTCTCTCTCTCTCTCTTCATCTCTCTCTCTCGCTTCCTCCCTTTGGTCTCGTGTGGCCCACCGCTCTCCCTTTTTTTTTCTCGGTTCACCCTCCGATTTATGGAGCATTCGGTACATTCGATATTTTTCTATTGTCGATCGCCCTATTTGTCTTATTTATGTTTCTTTTACGGAGGATAGGTCGGTAGAGGGGTCGGGGGTGGTTGAGCGCCTTGTCCAGCAGAACGAACGCCGCTGGGGAGCCTCCGAGGCTGGACGCGCGAAGGCGAGCTACCGTGGAAAATCCACTGCTCAACCGTTCCAGCGCGGCAAGCAACCCCCCCACACCGACCAACCCCCTAGCTTCTATCTATACGTATGCGTACACTGACCGTACGGTGGATTTTCTGGGGTGGGCTTTGCGAGCGATGCAAACATCCCCAGCACGTCGGGTATATTAAAACGATATATTCGCAAATATATATATATATATATATACACACACGTAGAAATAAAGTCTATGCGCGAGCAAACGTACACCGCGTGACTCGCTTTATAACGCGGGCATTAAAGCGTATATACGAAAGTCTCGCATCCGCGACTTCCGCTTATTCATAACCAACCGCTTGTTTTTAAACTGAAAAAGCTCTTGAACTCTTGGTGGGGATTAAGCAAATATTGAATATACCATTTCGCCTCTTTATTCGGGACTGCACTCCGGAAGTATCGTCCCTTTTTCACTTGTGTACGAGAACATTTTTATTTGATAAAGAGGATTGTTGATACGATCTTCTCGGGGTATAGGAAGTATCGCGATTGGAATGTTTGCCCCGGCGAGGCTTCCAGCTTCCTGTACAGGAACGGCCGTAGGTATCCAATTGGATTCCGGTGATTGTTCTCACTTTCTGATAGGGATCCAATGCGATGAGCCATTGGATCCTTATACTAAAACGCCACGCTCGTACATTGGATTCTGATCGGAATTCCCCATTGGAATACAATTTACGAATCCACTTTGAATCGTGAAGGATTGCCACATTATCGAACAGAATCCGATACGATTCTTGATGGATCCCGTCGCGCTATGTACATTGAATTTTCTAAACAAAATGTAATATAGGCATGTAAAATGAGTGGATCTTGAAAAAGTATAAATCGTGTCTTCAAAAAGTAAAAATCGCTTGGAAAAATGCATCTTAAAAAGAGATTTGAATTACATCACTGAAAATTCACTGTAATTATCGTTTGTTTTTTTTACCGCACATTGACATAATATCGCGACACACGTACACGCTCACCAAGCGTACAGGTTATGTTTTAACACTCCAAGTTTTTTCTCGTGAATTCTCACATATTTTCTATTCGAACGTGGTAAGGATTCCCAAATGCCGTTCATCGGGGAACAGTGCAGAATCCAATTGGATTCCAATGAGGAGTCCCTAGGTGCGGTGTCCCGAACAAATCTCTACAGCGGTGTGAGTGCATCTTGGGACTTCCCAACAAATTTGTGCACGGGATCACGAAAGGGTAGCTTTTTTTTGGAGATTCGACAAATTCCAGTTGAAAATTTCTAATTAAACGTTCTCAGTCGACGTCAATCGGAAAATAGCGCCGAATCCACTGGAATTGGATTTTCTTAACGCTACATGTAGGGAGTCCACATTGGAATGTGGACATGTAGGGAGTCCACATTGGAATGTGGACATGTAGGGAGTCCACATTGGAATGTGGACATGTAGGGAGTCCACATTGGAATGTGGACTCCCTACATGTAGCGTCCTTATCTAATCCCTATACGGATGTGGTAGGATCCAGGGACTCCCTACCAAATTTCTTCCTGGGTTTACTGTGGAACACTACGCCAAGAAAAATGTTTTCATTGCAATAATACGGATTGAAACATGAAGATTTGACGTATTTTCATTTGAAAATTCTTAGAGTAGCTTTGTTTGGCCTCAAGAAATTCCTTTTTTCGAAACTCAGTGTCAATGTGTTCAGAATGTTCCAAAATATCGAAAATTCACCCGTAGAAAAAAAATGTCGACAATTTCTGAGATAACCGAATGAAAACGACTTTGTATCCACGTTCGTATCAATAAAAAGTTGCCAATAGAATGCATAAGTAGTCGCGTGTTCGCCAGTGATAAGATACGATCGGGGTGTACATCGAGCGCACACTGGACAAGACCGTAGGGTCGTTTTGACCAGTGTGTTAATAGGAAAACAATTACCTTTCGAGAAACTCCACCCCCGTTCGCGCAACGAGGGAGAAGCTCCAGCAACGCGCTCACGAAGACTCTCCCTCTCTATCCGGAGAGCATTTTCGGTTAAGCTCGTGCTCGGCCAGGCCAGCCCCCAAAACGTCTGAAAGGGTAAGGAGAAGTGGTCTCCGAGGCTGGCGGAGAGAGAGTTTCGTGATTCAAGGGTCCACCTTGCCGTTTCGGGCCTGGCCACCCGAAGGATTTCTCTCCTACGACCGAGGGCTTTCTAATTAAGATCGTTAAACTGCTATGAAATTCAAATTACTCTCGACGGGATATAGCCCCGCCTGGACTCGTATAGTACACGTATATCCTCATCCGATTCATCCGCGGACAAACCGCACAAGACACGTGGACACTTTTGGTCCCTCGGAGCACTCGCCATCTTGGAATTTCCTTTCGAAGAACGATTAAGTCGCGATTCGTGCCAAAGACTACCATACGTCAATGTCACCATAATTCATCGGGCGTCTTTGCATCACGGATTGTTCAATGATACCGATATCCCACCAGGGAATAATCTCCTGCTGCTTATTAGCATAGATTCGTTGCTGAACGATAGATAAACCGGCGTTGGATCTTCAAGGGTTCGGTGGAGGGGGTGCTATGAGGTTTCTCCGAGCCGTCTGATAACCGGTTCACTACCCTTTCAACCCCAGAGCCTCGTGCCCGCTTGCAAGTTGGCCTTGCACGTATCTCTTAGCCAGACTATGGCAGCCTGGCCTTCTGATACGTACGATGTAGTAGCATCAAGAAGGATGCTTTGGGGCAGCGCAAGCGTCCCTTCTATTAAATTAACGTGCGGGAAGGCGCGAGCGGTCTAAGGGTTGGAGCCGGCGGTCTTCCAGACACTGGGTCAAACGAGGTTCAAATCCCGCATCTACATCCAAACCATTCTCCTGACAGAGAACGCGAGACATCCAAAGGCAAAGTCTCGAAACGCACTTATTCTAGAGTATCGTTATTGCCTGCCCTAACCAGAACGTTTAAACTTTCGGCATATGCTGCTGCTTCGACTACGAGGATATTGGATTGATCAATACGCATCTGTAACTGTGTTCTTACCGAGTCTGCCGCGCAAAAACCGACATTGAAAACGTTGCGGGGACGAATTCCCGACAAGGACACCACGAAGGGATGGAGGACCCCTCTTGGCGGCGAATCAACCCGCACGCGTGACATCTTCTCGAAATGACGAAGCAAAAGCAAGACGACGTATCAGACATTCACGAAACTACAGGGCTGACATTTTCAGGGGTGGAAAACGCTACCCCCATGGCACGAGGAAATAGGTATCAAAGCTTCGATACACTTAGGCGATTATATCGAAAGGCCTCGAGACAATTTGAACCTCTGTTGGTGCCACAAAGCGTCAAGGGGAACGGGAACGAACCCTCGTTGAAGGAGCGAACATGGTTTGTAGCCCATCCATCCCGTATTCCTCACAATCTACATCGTTGAAGGCACCTCTGTGTCGTGAGCAAAACAATGGGGGTGGTCATAGCCGTCAGGTTGGAACCCACATTCCTTTTTGTGCTCTATGTTCTTCATGAATTCAAAAAGTTTGAAGTTTACTCCACCTTTTACTTATTGGAACACTCTGAAAGTATTAGGACGTTCAATAAGATTTCGCTGTTTTCCAACAGATGGCGTTACAAGAACTGCGCGCGTGTAGTTTAAGATGGTAACGCATCTATAAAGAAGTACTATAAGCAGGCTTGAAATTCAGTCATTGTCATTTCGGTGAAGTGTAAGGAACTTTTTTTCATAGTGTTGAACATGTTAAATTTCGTCCAAAAAAAAGAGAATTTGCGAGGAATTTTACTGCACTATTGTATTCAAAAACAATCTGCAGCTGAAGCACACAGAATTCTTATTGAGACTTACGGCGACCATGCTCTATGGGAAAGTACATGCAGATATTGGTTTAGACGCTTCGAAAATAATGATTTTAATGTGTTGAATTGGAGGCATTACTTCATGAAGACTCATATCAGACGCTAGCTGAAGTCACAGAATCATTAGAAGTTGATCATAACGCAACGTTGTGAACCTCCTTTCGTTGTGGTCAACGGTGTGATCACAACGAAACGTTGTAATCAACGTTGTGATCACAATGAAAAATTGTGAACCTCCTTTCGTTGTGATCACAACGATAAGTTGTGAACCTCCTTTCGTTGTGATCACAACGTGAAGTTGTGATCCTCCTTTCGTTGTGATCACAACGAGAAGTTGTGAACCTCCTTTCGTTGTGATCACAACGAGAAGTTGTGAACCTCCTTTCGTTGTGATCACAACAAGAAGTTGTGAACCTCCTTTCGGTGTGATCAACTCCTAATAACGTGTCCTAATGCCTTCAAACCTTTCGAAACGTATAAAGGCATTAAGAATGATTTTTTAAAAATAAAGCATTAATTTTTCACGAAAAATCAGCGAGAACTTATTCAACATCCCAATACGTGTTGGAACATTGACTTGGCCATTCCACTTCGTGGACTTTATGACCAACTCATCGCGCTTTATCACCCATCAACTCCCGTTGACGATTAACTTTGGAAGCATGTTTCGCGATAAGTTGTTGCTGATTGCGCCTAGCGGAGTTCATCGGGGCTTCGAAAAGGGCTAAAGTTTTGGCTACTAAGAGACAAAGAGAAAGAGGTCCGGGTGATGTCAGTGTTTTTGAGATAAGCAAGTGCAGAAAACCAGGGGATATAGAAGGACATGTATAGAGAGGGTGAAGGTGGTTTCGCGGCTGTTCCAGTCCATGACTGGAACTGGCCGAACGTCGTACGAGGTTCGAACGAAGAAAGGGTGTGTCGGGCGGCCGTGTCCTGTCATGTCCGATTGCGATATACCTCTTTCGCGAGAGCTTCTCTCCTCCGGCCTCTCTAGCTTTCCCTTAGAATTTCGTTCGGCCAAGCGGATCTTCTCTTCGGTCTCTAATTGCATAATAGGATGCCCGCATGTAGGGGGCGGGCGGTGGCGAAAGCGCTAGACTGAAGGGAGGCAGGGGAAGCTTCGAACGACTACAACCGAAGACAACGACAACGACGACCCGTGCTTCGGGGATGTGCCCGCTAAAGATCGAGGGACCAAGGGGGTGCCCCATGAAATGGGAATCGGGCAGCCTCAGCGTTTCGGGATTATCGAGGGTCGCAAAAAATACCACCGGAAACGGATCGGCAAGGACTTATCTAAACGACTTAACGTCCACCGAATAATTAATTTTCTATATGTATGAAAATCGTTGTAACGCCACTAATGAGGACAACAATTGCTTCACAATATCATTCAATCACTTCAGTATCAATAGTTGTTTTTCATTCCCATTTTGGAGAATCATTATTCTAGATATTCCATACAAAATGATGCAGACCTTTATGGGAAACCGTCGGGGCAGCCCCAATTTCATTGGGGGCCTTTAGGGCTTAGACGCGCCAGCCCTAATAGAGATCGCTGCAATACCGCCCAACCAAAAAAAAAGCTTGAATAGGACGGCTAATTAAGGGTCTAGTCGGCCATTTTTAGGGGACCCCGACAAAATTATAAAAAATTGGGATATCAGCAATGTTTGAAAATGTTGAAAAATTAAAATCTTCTTTTTATTGCTACACGCCGTTTTGAATGTTCGTAATAGAAAAATTATTAACAGTTGAATAACTTGAGGAGTACTAAATTTGGAATGATTAGTCTACCAGGCCTTTGATGGGCCCGTCAGGGGCTTCAGTGGGAAAGTCATTGCCCTTAAGGATCCATGCGAGGCTCTCAATCAAGGGCTGTAAAAAATTAACGCAAACTGAAAAAAATTGAAGATATTTCGTAGGAATAAGCGGGCAATGTGTCGATAAAATGTCACATTACCGATTTCCGGCCGTCGCTCAACTTCAATCCACTTCCCAAATGAAGTCTCTCGGGGCAATCAACGTCGATACGAATGAAGCGAGCGCAAAGACTTTTATTTCCGTTTTAGGTCAATGTGAAGCCTTTCACAGAACGAAAATATGAAGTTAGAGCGAGATACGAGGGTGATGGCGAGGATGACGAAAATTTCATTGCGAGACAGCGAAACGGAATGGGCGCGGGAATTCGCGCGAGGATCCTTTAGCTCGAGGGGGTTGTTCTTGCACCTTGGCGCGCGGGAGCAGAGATCGAGACGTTTGGCTTTCCGCCGTCTATTTGTCTGTTTGTCATAGCAATTAGGCGGAGCAGAAACCCCGGGCTCGTCGAATTGACTCAAGACGCACTTCTAGCTTCTTGACATCGTTGCGGCTGCCGATGTTTCGCGCGCCATCAACGAGAGACGGATCTTCGCGACGCCAACATTCAAAAACAACTCCCCCCTCGCGTTTCCACCCCGGTCTTACACCACCGTCACAGAAACCCTTGCCGCAAGACAGCGAATTACAATTACTCGAGGAATTATGGAGAGGGTTGGAAAAGTGAAGCGGAAATCGAAACCACAGCCCACAAAATCTCTCGTATATTTATACTATGTATAATCATACTGTCTCTATTAACGACGAAATGGAATTATGAGACATTCTATAACTTCACTTAAATGAGATTTCCACAGTAATTCATATAAGAAGCGAGATAGATTAATTGACGTTGAAATGAACATCCTTCGCATATATTGCCGTCATTTCCAGTTATAAACAGCGTTATCTCTCCAAGAGTTTTTTGGTTTTCCATTCGAATTGCTTTACTCGTGAAGCTTTGAAGTGGAAACCTGGCGTAGAAATATGAAAAAAATACTTTTTTACTTTAACTGGGAGTAGTACTCCTCAAGTGTATACTTGTCCATTTTTAACCCTTTATGTCACCGCGTGACAGTTCTGTGACAAACCATCTTCTCACAAAATCCCATTCTCACATTTGAGCCTTTTTAATCAATGTCAGATGACGGCGACAATCGATGATTTTATGGCTTTTTAGTGCAATTCGTGCTAACTAGATGGCGCTAGTTGGATCAAAATTTGTTAGAAGTTCACTTATCGCGAAATCGCAAGATTTCAGTGTAAGTAAAATTTGCATTACCGTATATTGGGGTTACTTTGATCGATTCCGAAATAAAAATCAATATATTTCTTCAAATAATATCGCAATTTTTTTTGTATCGAAACCTCAACTTTCTTGGTCTCTTTATCTTCCAAATCACAATTTTAAATATTTAAAAACGAATGAGAAAAAAAATAATTAGTTGTGATCAAAATTACGCTGAGATTGGGGTTACTTTGATCGAACGAATGTTACTCCCTTACTTTTCAGAATCAACTTTATTGATAAACAACCGGTATTTCATCTATATTTATGCGGTACACATCCCTAAACTTCGAAAGATTAAAAAGCTGGCAAAAAAAGTTGTAATACTTATGTCTACCTTGGTATCTAAATCACAAAACGAGATCACATTGGTTTCATTAGGAACATGTTTCACTTAAACTAGGTCACGTACCAAATTACACTAATTGTAAGACAAAAAATATGAAATAACAATTTCATATTTTTTATCTTACAATTTACGACTTACAGCGAGAAAAAAAATACCAAACAACAATTTTTCGTACAGAATTGCAGAATTGTCGGTTAAAAAATGTTCCTACCGAACACATTAGTCACATTTCTTACCCTACAGTTGAAACCTACAATTTAGAAAATTATCAAAAGACGAAAATCCTTGAGGAATACTCTGAGACTAGCCATAAAGAGAATGAATGGGGTAAAATTGATCAATGATCAATGTTACCCCGTCGAAGTGACAGAAGACACCCCAACGGAACAACTGTTGCCCAAAAAATATGTTTTTGAGGTTATGCCACACAACAAAGCGTAATGCTGTAGTTTAATAAACATCTGACAAGGTGATTGTTACCAAAAACAAGTCATTGCAACACTCAACTTGTTATTTTCGAAGTTATTCGAGCATAAAGAATAGTTTAAATGCATTACTTACGTTTTTTATGTTTTTACGGTCACTCAAACCCGTTCGTTCATGCTGCGTCTGAGTGATGACATAACGGTACATTCAGGCTTGCCAACCGTGAAAAAAAACTCTCGGTCCCGTTCAGGAACTTGGTAATTTGAATTTAAAAACAAACTTTTATCCAAGTAACCCCAATCCACGGTAATCGAAAAAAAATATAAAAACGACAAACGGTGTGTGAAATATGTGGCGTAGCTTCAAATCATTCCAGACATCATGAAGGAATGTTACGAGACAATGTGACATGTCTGTCACACTCTCTTTATTGCTTTATTACTAGCACCCTGATTACGTTTTTAAAAAGAAACCAAATAATACGTGTTTTTTAATTTATCAAAACCTACCATAAAGTAGACTATTTTTTATTTTTTACGTTGCTGAGTTATGAAGGTTTAAGGCAAACTTCAAAGTATTTAGCTGATCAGCAGAGGATGTAACAGCAAGATGGAGCGGGAAACAGCTGATCTATTGACTTCGACCCAGAATTTTTTTATATTATTGGTAACCATTCTGCGTGAACTATAAAAATGAGTTTTCGTTTTATAATTTTTCGCACAAAACCATTTAGTTTTTGCCCGCAAAATAGTTTTTTTTTTTAAAGTAAATTATACAACTAGTTTTTTATGCTTTTTCAACCTTGTTAGGTTCATATGAAACTAAATATCGTTCCAATTGAAAATCCGTTCGGGTTTCTTGTTTCGCTGAAAAACTGCAGGCTGCAGAATGGCCGCCGTTGAGGCCTGATGGACGCGACGCCCATTTCGAAAACAAAACATTCCATTTAATAATCAATATGTTTCGATGAAAAAATTATTGCAAGTACTTCAAACCTGGAACTAATAAGCCTCCAAGTTTCAAAAAGATCTATTTTATTTCCGCCGGCAAAAAAAATCTCGAAGTTCGCCGATTTTTCAGCGTCCTACTCAGGGTTTCCCGGTTAAGCAATATTTGAAGATGCCCCGCGAATGTGAAATATCATCTATCAATCTTTTTTTTTCGCTATCGCTTCTGCACGTGAAAACGGTCGAGTGCTCGAGGGGGTGGAAACGTTCCGATAAATTGATGAGGCGGATCCTCGCTACGTTGTAATAAGATGACTACGTTATGGCGATCGGGAATGAAGGGTGAGAACGGAAAACTCGAGACGCGTTATTAATTGCTCCTTCAGAGAGAAAAAAGAGAACATAATTCAACGATCAAGGAGACTCGCGTAATTCGAAATGCTTTTAAATCGCTCCGCGCTCCGTTCTGTACACGAATCGCGGAGAGGAGGAAAAAGAAAATTTGTCCTCTCATCCCAAAGTGTCATAATTTTGCAACGGTGCCCCTCGTCTACTCAGTTTCGTTTCGTACGCTGTATTTAATATCACTAACGCATTAAGGGGAAAAATACCTTTAGGAGAGAAAAAAATTGCTGATTTTCATGATTTTTTTTTAAGGGAGTTTTCTTCATCATTTTGGAGACTCGGGGTACGTTTTATTAATACTTTGGGCTGTTACATGGTATTTAAAAAAATCAATCTTTAAAAATGGCGGATTTATGGCGCGGTGTTCTAAACTGCATTTTCAAAACTGGGGTGACCAGAACCAAAAAACTAATCGACCGATTCTGATGAAATTTGGTATAAACCTTTCCTCTTATTGTCCGAAACATGACCTTAAATGTTTCATGAAAATTTAAAAAAAAACGTATTTTTTTATTGCAAAATGTAATCATCTTTTCGTTTACTAAATCTACCCTTCTTTAAAGGAAGATTTCTTCACCATTTTGGAGACTTAGGGTATGTTTTATTGCTACTTTTGGCTGTTATATGGTATTTTTGAAAAATTAATCTTTAAAAATGGCGGAGGTACGTCACGGTGTTTTAAAGTGCATTTTCAAAACTGGTGTGACCGATAGCCCAAAAACTAATCAACCGATTCTGATGAAATTTGGTATAAACCTTTCTAACCTAATTGTCGAAAACATGACCTTAAATGTTTTATGAACATTCTTTAAAAAGTATTTTTTATTGCAAAATGTAACCATTTTTTCGGTTACTAAATCTTCCCTTTTTAAGGGAAGATTTCTTCACCATTTTGGAGACTTAGGGTATGTTTTATTACTACTTTTGGTGTAAACCTTTTTAACTTATTAGGAAGGTTTATTTATTATCTAAAATATGACCTTAAATATTTTATGAAATTAAAAAAAAAGTATTTTTGATTGCAAAATATAGCCATTGATTTCGGAAAATTCAATCTTTTTGTTTCAAAGCGTACCATTTCATCGATTTTCAACATTCCTCACTTTTCTTTGGTTCATATTCTGCGTATGAGTGTTAATAAAAGAAAAATCTACGTCATTTTTTTTCAGATTCATCCCGCCGACGCTACGTGTCACGCCGTCTGGCAACATCCACCGAAGCCCGTTCAGAAGACCGCGCCATACCGCCGCCATTTTTAAAGATTAATTTAAAAAAATACCATGTGACAGCCAAAAGGAGTAATAAAACATACATCTCGAAAGTGGTGAAGAAATCTTTCCATTAAGGGGAGGGTAGGGGTTTGCACTTTTGAAAAATCGATTTTTTTGTCTTTTCTTATAGTTAAACATTTCAAGAATATAATCTCAAAATTTCAAGTCAATCAGAGCAAAACTCTCGAAGTTATTGACTATTTGGTCCCGCTCCTCTAACACTGTAGCTCCGATTTCTCTAAACTTCAAACGCGTTTTTCTCGAAACCACTTTTTCAAAGTCCGTGTTCACTGCCATTTGAAAACTACATGACCGATTTATTTCAAACTTGGTACACACTTTCTACATATAAAATACCTCCCCCCAACGGTTAGTTTGAGATTTTTTTTACATTGAGGGTGTTTTCCACCCCCAAAATGGCGGAATTTTTCGTGAAAAATAGCAATTTTCACTTTACGTGACCACCAAAAATTTAGAAATGAAAAAAGAAATTATCAAAGACCGTTGGGGAGAGGATTTGATGATACTTTGACTAAATTTTAATGGTACTTGAATTCAGATAATTTATAGCTGAGATACAGTGAACACCGCAAATCGTGTTTTTCCAAAGACGTTCTTGGAACAGCTTTGTCACCGGCTTGTTTGTGAATATTTTGGCGTACAAATTTCACGGAATGTTCTTGAAATGACACTTAACAATGTACAAAAGGTTTCAATAAATTTACTCTATCCATATAGATGAAAAAAATTGGCAAAAAAGTGTTTGTTTTTCACGCTGAAACCCCTACCCTCCCTTTAAAAAGAAAATTATCAAAATCAGCGATTTTTTCCTCGCCTAAAAGTAACTCTCGCCTTAAAATCGGAATTTTTTTTCATTTATGAACAATTAGCGGTGAAGAAAAAGTGCATTAGGACAACCCCTCGTTAGAGGGTGGATCTTCATCCTTCTTCTATCATTTATTGTTGCAATTTCTAATTTTATATTTTAATAATTTAATATATATTTTAATAATAATAATAAAAAATTCCTTTATTATAATGTATAATTATTCACCACCATACCGTCCGGGAACGATCGCAAATCGAAATGTTCCCCCTTTCACGACCACGAGGAAAAAGATATTTCGAACAATGTCTCTCGCGTCAAGTTCGACATTTTGAGAACAGACTGCAGGACTGCAAGTCACCTACGCTTCGTCAAAAAAAACATCCCTGACAGGACAGAATCCTGAGAAGAATAGCGGGAAAAAAATTGTATCGAGACCATCGTGGCTAGATGATCAATGTGGCTCGACTGCGTGGGTGTAAAATTCCCAAGTAGCTGCTACACCCCTGCCCCTCTATTCTGATTCCGGAATTTGCGGCGCAAAATTTTTCCTCGGCTTTCATCCCTTGCGCGCGTGCCATTCCGCGGTGGCGGAGGAAAAAACTTTAAGAACGGAATACGCGAGGAGACGACGCGACGACAGGAATTTTTCATCGTTACAAGAAGATCGCGGATGTGGCGAGCACAAAAGGTCCCTGTATAGTTATATCATAGACGAGAAAAAAAAAGTGTTCTGACGCGCGTTCGCAAGGAAATAAATACAAATTGCAGGATTACCGGACCTCCGGCGCATCTATATTTTTCCTCGCTCTTCCTGTCCCGCTAAAAACGAGCATCTCGCGCGTTCCGCCTCGAGGTACCTCTAACTCTATTTTCTCGTGGAATACACCGACCCGGGCTCCCACCATAGTCCAGTAGAAGGGACAAAAACCCAGCACTTTTTAGCGTACCCTGAGAAAAAAAATCATTGATCCAATATCATTGGTGTTATTGAATGAAATTTCGTTGATTCAATTGTAAAATTGTTGGTGTAAATAATCGGATTTATTAGTCCAAACAAAACGCTATTGGCTTTAATAACATGATAAAATTAAAAGATTTTTTTATTCAAAAGATATATTGGTAGCCGAGAACAATATATTATTGAAACTATCTAAACAATTATTGCGAACATATTATGTAGTTTTGAATGCATTTTTTGCAACGAACAAAAAAAGCGTTTCAATTCATAACATGAATATTGTTCATTCGGGTATACAAGAAAAATTGAATTTCGCTTGTTTGATTCAGATATAATTTCTATCGAGTTTGTTTGGGTTATTTTTTTTACCATATCCGATATTGATTTCCAAGTACATTGTTCGTTAAAATATTAATATTTTATTTTGATTGAAAAATATTAAGCAAATGTCTGAGTTGTTTAAAAAATTAAGCGAAAATAAAATTTGTTTCTTGCGCATTTGGTTTAAAAAATTCAACCAAATCATGGCTGAGCGCCACCGAAATTATAGGTGTGAGGAAACCCGTAGTTCTCGCAGTAACCGCTAAAAGCCGCACGCGCGCTCGTTTCTCGTAAGCGTAACGCGAACCGAAAATCTACTTAAGGGGTTACCCCCACTTGCGATTTTGAAAAAATCGATTTTTTTTATTGCATTTTTTTGAAGTATAAGTATCTGAGAATATGTCCTGAAAATTTCAAGTCGATCCGAACAAAATTGACTGAGATATGAGCGTTGAAAGAGAAGAATCCGTTGTGTAAACGACCGGAAATTGAAACTTTAAACGCGTTTTTCTCAAAATGGCATTTCTGAAGTCGGTGACCAAGATTACTCGAACACTAATGAACCGATCTTCTTGAAATTTGGCAGGCTTATTTAATACATAAAAATGTAGTCTTGAATCGTTCGATTTTTTTTTCGAAAAAAATGGCCATTTTATAGCCAAAAAACGGCCGTTTTTTCGTTAAAATCGAACCATTAACTTTGACTGTCCGCCATTTTGTGAAAAATGAATATTTTTTAAAATCCTTCGATTAAAGACTAGTTTATACTTATATTTGACTAAATCCATCCGCATTTTTTTTTTCAGATGATCCACTTCGCCGCAATGTTGGTCACCGCAAACCGTGTATGTAAAAACATTATTTCATTGACGGCCATTTGCCACTAAACAATGTAATATTTTTCAATAAAAAAATTACTGAAAGTTCTTCAAGATGTGTTTTTTAAGATGGTATATTGATCGATTAAAAAAGTTTTGTAGTTTTCTTTTAAAAAATTCATGAAAAAGGCCTTTTTTGCGCTACAAGTGGGGGTAACGCCTTAAACGCCGGAGAAACTCTAGAGTATCGCTTCATGGCATGTGCCTAAGATCAAAGTGGAGTATCTGTTCTTATCAGTTGAATATCTGATATTCTCTCCATGATATTCCATTGGATATCTGATATTCTCTCCACTATTATCGTGGATGATCATTCTAATGCTCACGTTTCATTTAGGATTTAAAACGTATTGAAAAACTTACGTTCCATGGCATATTCGTTTCGATGTAGTAGACAAATAATTAATTCTATTGATTATATTTTTGTACGAAATAAAAAATGTTGTAGCAACCGCTTAATTATTTCATTCAATGCATCTACGGATTTCATACAGAATGATTTCAATAGAATATAATTTTATTTGAAGGATAATGTAGATATTCAGAGAACAGAAGAGCTTTTTCAAATAAAATAATATGTTATTTAAATCACTCACATTTTCCAACATTTTATAGTATTGTAACAATCTCATATATCGGTGGCGCTCCGCAGCAGCACATTTATTTGGATCAATCAATATATTTTTTTGATTCAATCGGTTTGTTCTCAATGTAAAATATGAATTTTTGACTCAAGGGAGATGGTTGCATACTGAAAGTAACTCCACTAGAATGTTGCCCCTCAACTCGATCCAACCCTAAGAAATGGGGGTTGAAAACGTAAAAGTCGCCGTATCTCGATAATTAATAGCCCGATCAAAAAATATTTTAAACAAAAGTTGCTTGGAATAATAAAATACGTATAAAGTTATCTGGCGTCCAATCCCCTATCTTTGAAAATAGCGGCACAAAAACACGAGAGCACCACGGACCTGGGCCTGGACAAGGACGCAGCGATATGTCTACTCTGCGGCATATATATAGTGGCACAAAAATACAAGAGCACTACTGACCTGTCTGGACAAGAGCGCAGCGGTATGTCTACTCCGCTCGCACACGCATCAAACCCGAATTTTCGAATCGTTTTTGTGCCGCTATTTTCAAAGATAGCGGGTTGGACTTCATATAACTTTATACGAATTTTATTATTCCAAACAACTTTTGTTTGAAACGTTTTTTGATCGGGCTATTAATTATCGAGATATGGCGATTTTTAAGTTTTCAACCCCTATTTCTTAGGGTTGGGGCGAGTTGAGGGGCAACGTTTTATTGGGGTTACTTTCAGTATGCAACCATCTACCTTCAGTCAAAAATTCATATTCTATGCTAAAAAGGGCAGGGTTTTCGTCTTTTTTCCGGTTCACCAGGCGGGGGAAATATCGCGAGGAAAGCTTCCCTCGCTCATATCCCTGCTGATGTGTTCCTCTTTCGACGTTTCGGATCACGGTACAGATCGTGACTCTACATGAGTTGCAGAGCGACGGTTTGCTTTCTTTTTCTTCCTCCGATAATCATCGTCGTTTCTACAAAAAAAAAAACGTTTTTTTTAATTCTGCAAAAAAATTCCGTTTTGTGCGTCGGATGAAAAAATGCCGGTCTAAGTGGAACTGCTCGATTAAAGATAATTTTTTTTAAGGAAAGATTTCTTCACCATTTTTGAGTCTTAGGGTATGTTTTATTATTACTTTGACTGTTAAATGGTATCGTTTTTTATTTTTTTAAATAGCGGTGGTATGACACGGTCTTCTGAACGGGTTGCGGCGGATGTTATTAGACGGCGTGACATGTAGCGTCGGCGAGATTAATCTGAAAGCAGACCAACGACGATTTTCCTTTCATTATCGCTCATACTCAGAATATGAACCAAAAAAAAAAAATAAAAAATGTTAAAAATCGATTAAATGGTACGCTTTGAAACAAAAAGATTGAGTTGTCCGAGAAAAATTACTACATTTTGCAATAAAAAAATACTTTTTTTTAATTTTCATAAATATTTCAAATCGTGTTTTAGATAATAAGGTTACAAAGGTTTACATGACATTTCATCACAGTCAGTCGACTAGTTTTTGAGTTATACGTCACGCCAGTTTTGAAAATGCAGTTTAGAAGACCGTGCCATACCTCTGCCATTATTAAAGATTAATAATAAAATAAATACTATGTAACAGCCAAAACTAGTCATAAAACATACCTTAAGTTTCAAAAATAACAAAGCAATCTTTCCATTTAAAAAAAAATCGTGAATATCTGTATTTTTTTCCTCGCCTCAAGGTAACTCCCGGCTTAATTAACCCTTCGTTGACACACTGGGTCATTTTTACGTGGACGAATTTAAAGTACAATGCTCATTTTCCTAAAATTGTGAGTTTACATTAATTTCAGGCAACAATTTTTGGCAAGAATTTAATTTTATATTTTTCAAATTCCAATTATGCAAACATGTCAAGAAGTGTTGAAAGTGTATTCCCGATTTTAAAAACTACCAACCGACGGAAGGGTTGCTAATAACAGGTGGGTGAATCACCATCCGGGTGAAAGTGACCCGGTCTGTCAAAATCGTGTCCTGAGCTAAGTGTGTCAACGGTGGGTTACGATCGGACAGAATGGACGAGAGGGTCCTTGAGGGGCCTGCAAAAGCTTCAAATATCGTATACTCGATATTTTATTGTGTAGTTTAATAGCCTGGGGTCTCAACTTCCTTTTGCAGCAAATATTTTGTATATATTTTAAAAATTGTCCGTGTTATGACGATTTTTCTAAAGGATCGCCCACTGCAGTATAGCGAACTGCCCCCTGCGATTAACCCCTTTTTTTGCTTTTTTCTCGAAACGGTGTAAGTCGTATCTCGAAATCTATTCGTCCGATTCGCTTTAACGCGGTCCTCTAGTTTCTCGGCTGTTTTTTACGGCTTTTTCAATAATTTTTTACGGGCAAAGCATCGAAATAATCAATCTCATTGTTTTTGCATAATCTTTATTAACATTTAAATAAGCTTTACAAATTTTTTGAAGTCAAAATATATAATAGAATAAACGTTATAGTGGCCGACAGGAAGACATCAAGTAAAAGAGGTGCTTGACGGTGACCAACATTGCGGCTGTTCTAGTTATCTGAAATCAAAAAACCAAACGGCATTTTAATCTTCATATTTAAGACTAGCGATTGAACTAGAGTGAATTCTAAATTACAAAAATTGACTTTTTTATACACTTTTGAAAATTACATTCTATTTTTTACTCATTTTTTCTTAAGTTTTTCACTCGTACAAAAAAAACTATCGAAGCAATCATGATAATCCTAGTTCAATCGCTGGCTTATAACATATTAAAGATGCTGTATAAATTTGAACAAGATCGGTGCAGTAGTTTCTGAAATATCGTGGTCACCGTTTCGAAAAATGATGTTTCGAGAAAAACGCGTTTGAAACTATACCTGCTCCGTATACCTGCTCCGTTCCAGGGCCGTAACTTGTGGACCACTTCGAATATCGAAAAATCCTTTGGCACACATTTTCTACACATGTTGTAAATGTGATTTATGAAAAAAAATCGATTTTTTCGACCCGAGAAACGAGAGGACCGCCTTAAATTTAAACAAGGCACAGTTTGTGACATTTTCTATCGTCCGGCCGGATGATGTTCTGATATACTCATCCATTTATTGGTAACAAATGATTAAAGTTATTTTTTAGTCGAAAATCGAACTTTTTATCGACGGCTTGCCATTCGCGTAATTTTCAAAATTTCAACAAGATATTAATTCACACGAAAGTTCCATTATTGTACTAAATGAACTTTTTAAATTTTTATATTTTAGATCACCGCAGTTGCCAGAACCACCTACACCAATTGGCCATGCAGCGACGCCGGCTGCTTTGCTTAGATAATAATAACTTTATTGTTTATCAATATCTTTCAGTAAAAAACACAAACTCGGCAAGACTATGTATTAATTGTATGTAAAATTCCAACCTCGTCATTCCAATACTATTTCCAGAAGAAAAAAAATTGCAAATCGACCTGTCTTTGGGCCCCAAGTTTGTGCAGGCCCGTTAACGTTTGCAGTCTCTACACAAATTTGTATCGTCATAAGAGAAACATTTATCAAACCTGAAACAAATTTATATAGAATTATGATTACTCTGAGAATTATACTGTTGCAGTTTCAGATCAGCAACGACTGCGTTACAGTCAACTTACACATGTTTCGTTTCATGACCGTTTTAATGCTCAGTTCAACTATAAAATGTTTTACAATGGACACCCTCTGACTTAAACCCTTATGTGTGTGTGTATATATATATATATATATATATATATACATGAGGGTTTAAGTCAGAGGGTGTATATATATATATATATATATATATATATATATATATATATATATATATATATATACGGGGATAGAATACTTTACAGCCATCATACCCATGTAATTTCCTCGACCAGCCCATTCGGTTATTCTGGAGACATTCCTCGAGCCACAGTGTCTTCAAAATCACCTATCCCCATGTAGATATATAATGTTTGTGAGTTTGTGCGCGTATTCAACATGGACATGTGTATATCAGAGGCACTGGAACCGCGCATTATATTCCTTGTGGAAATATTGCTCGAACCGACGACCATGAGGGTGTACCGCAACTAAAAGAAAACCAAAAGGAATGAGGAGAAAACTTTCTCTTCGAAACTTTTATAACGACGATATAAAAGACAAGCATATATATACCCGCACTCATACACATATAGAGAAGTAAAGAGAGAAGAGGTAAACCAATCTAATTTACATAAGTCTTCAAGTGTATATATATATATATATATATATATATATATATATATATATATATATATATATAGTTACACGTCATGTATGAATATGTATATATATGTTTGTGTCTGTATACCTCGAGAGATATCCCGGCTATTATGCAGATTGATCTGTCGCCTATTCGTTTACGGATTCAATCGTAAAATCGTGCATTCGCAAATTCTCGCGCGAGTGCTTCGTAAGAATTGTTGGATACTCTTTACCATAGCGAGTCTCGTACATCATCTCGGCGATTATTTATTCCAACGGCATAACAAAAAAATTCACCGTGCTCTGGTTTCAATTGAATGGAAATGAACAATCCTATGAAATCCTGAGAAAAATCTATTCAACATAAAAATTCAGGGTGTAACCAACGATGCTATTATTCAGTCGTTGATTGTCTTTAAGGGATTATACCAGTGTGAACACCGAAAATTTGGGTGATTTTCGAGAACTTTTTTGAAGAAAAGTACTCAATTAAATGTTTCAGAAGATTAAGAATATATTTGGCTATATTTGCTCTACATTACATAATTTTTTTCATAGAAAAATATTGAGATTGGAGCGACTTATGCGCTGCCCTCGGAGGCGCCATAAAAAGGAAAAAACGAAAAAGGAAAAAATGTCGTTAAACTGGAAGGTATTTTCTATACAATGACGTAGATTTTCGAAAAATATTAAAATCTAACCAAATGACGTAGTTATGAAAAAAAGTCTATTTTCTAGCCTATAAAATAGTAGTTTTTTTTCAATGCCAAATCGTCAATTTTCATCCAATAAAAAATATCCTACGTCATTGTAGAGTAAATATAATCAAGAGTACTCAGTTCAAATTTCAAGTCAATCGGATAATTGCTCTTTGAGTTACAATGGCAGCAAATTTTAAAAATTTGTTTTCGAGAAAAACGCGTTCAAAGATTTAACTATCGATTTTTGCAAGATAAAATGATATTTACGATAAAAACTGCTAATCAGCTATACTTCTTGAAAGTATAAACTGTCGAAAAAGGCAACAAAAAAATCGATTTTTTGAAAGTGTCACACTGGTATAGCCCCTTAACTCAAATGAAGAGTGTGCATTTTTATGTTTTCTAATCTCAAATCCGAATTCGATTGCACCATGCGGTTGAATGCTTAATCCCATTATACACTCAGGGAATATTCTCCCAGTAGTACATTGCGACTTAAAAAAATCTCGACATTACACTCCACGGTTTAGACGAACGAGATTTTGTCGAATCAATAATTCAGAAATCCTAAGCTCTGAGATTTGATATATAAAGCATCTATACATTGATGGGTGTATGTGTGTGTGCGCGCGTCTATGTGTGTGTGTGGGTGTGGGTGGGGGGGTCATAGAACCTCCGAGTGCGTTCAACCCTTCTTCCCCATGTGATCATGTGCTCTTCAGGTATTTTGACGTTGCGAGGATTACTCGTAGGCGAGCAGCAGTTGAAACTTGGGGATGCTACTAAAATTAGATAAAATTAATTGAGAAGGTGAAGAAACGCCGATTAACCGCGAACTATCAGTGCCACAAGACGTCGAATTATGCATGAAAGAGGGAAAAATTCTGGAAGAATTATTGAACTCTTGAGACAGTATTCTGGTCTGGAAATTTTGATAATTCGATTTTTTGTTGGCATTTTCTTCAAGTAAAGACTCTCAGGAATAAAGCTTCAAAAGGAAATTTCTAAATTCCCGAAATCTACATGGTTATAGCGATTTGAAACGAGACCAGAATAGGAGCGACTGGTCCGAGCTACGAACTTTCGAGCTTGTGAGGAAGCTGGAACTACTCGCAGAAAAGAACGAACTTCGGAAAAGCATCATGTCGAAGTCGAGGAACGCAAACTTTATGAGGCAAGAATGGCCGATTAAGGGAGACTTTGTCCTTGAAATTTTCAAAAAATCAATTTGAGCTCAACATGAGCAGCTAGAAGAAGCGGAGGGATGCCTCCATGGACCAGGCATTGCCGATTAGCGGTAATTATAAATACATTTGTGTAAACACATTACAAAACTTTAAACGCGTTTTTCTCGAAAATACGTTTTTAAAAATGGCTGACATTCTCCTGACCGCTGTAATTAACATATCGACCTGAAATTTGGAGAGCATACTCAGAAAATATGTCTTCGCGGAATGACGGATCGTTTTTTCGATAGATACATTTTTGCATTCATTATTTATCTTTTTATGCGAAAAAAACGTGAAAATTCGATTTTTTTTAAATTGCCGCCATTTTCCGAAATTTGTACTAAACGAAAAACCCATCCGTCATTCCATGACCAAAGGGTCACAGATTGATAATATGCTTTGAATTTGTGTTTCAGATCAACAAAGAGGGGGCAGTGATGTCAGCCGTTTACCTCCCGCGATTTGAGGACCTGTTTTCGCGGAGCTGCAACGGCCGCCATTTTGGTTTTTTTTCCAAAAAAAAATTTTCAACGTTCTGTATATCATGAATAAAAGCAAGAAAAAAACCGCACTCAAAAAGCTTTACTCGTTTCCTTTAAAACAAAATAAAATGTAAACACCTGAAATATGGCACTCCAAGGACAAAGTTTCCGTTAATATAACGTACGTATAACATGCCATTGTACCACTTAGGGGCGGTACGCAAATTACGTAACACAATTGGGGGGGTCGGCCAGGTGTTACGGTCTATGTACGTGGGGGAGGGGGGGTCAAGGTTTGCGTTACGTCACGATTCTAAAACTGCCAGAAATAGCAAAATTTCCGCATGTTCAAGTTTTTAATTTATACCTCGCGTGCAATTTTACCGTGGACAGCTCATAGCTTTCTATACGCAATGTCAGTTAAGGGGGGAAGTCGCTGTGCCAGAACTTGCACGGTAGCTTTCCCACATCCCCCAAGCAAAATTTGAAGGATTAAAAAAAAATAATTCTCGAATGTACATATTTTGAAAAATCTGTTGGCAACATTTTTATTCACATGTCCGAAAATTGACGGAGTTACAGTAACTTTAGTGAGAACAGGTAGCGCGGCCGGTTAGTGCCGTCAGTCCCTACAGGTGTGGCATCATTTACAATAGACAAAGTACAGGCTCTTATTATTTTGTGAACTATCATGACGATGAAGAACCGTCATATCGCCCGCGACTAGTTACTCCAATGTAAGTATCAATATTCTGGAAAAAAACATAACTTTATATGAAGAAACACGGAATGAAAACTTTGAACGCGTTTTTCTCGAAACTAGTTTTTTCGACCTTGTCCGAGCGAATACTTAAGAACTTATAAACCGATTTCCAATTTTTTGAAAAACATTTTTTTAACATTTTTTTAATCGCAGCGACTAAAGTTTTACGTTTGCACGTTTTGAACATTTGATTATTACTATTTTTAAAGACTGCTTGATTATAGGAAAAGGGCCTTGAAAATAGAAAAAGGTGTCCAAACTGTCGACATTTTGTAAAAAAAAAACCAGAATAAAAAAGCGGCTACGCATGACGATAGCTACATTTGTATAGATATAGATAAATTGTTGATTTTTAATTTACAGATAACCTTTTATAAAGATATCGATGGGACAATGGAAAGTATTTTTTTTTTCGTCGCCAAATCAAGGCATATGTCTCGGTTAATTTTCAAGATTTTGTCATAAAAATTGGTATAAAACTAGATGGATATATACTTCATAAAATGAGTATAAACCCGATCTTTTCATAATTAGTTATGTGTATGAAAAAAATCGCAATTATTGCCGACAAAGCACCCGTTACATGACGGAATAGGGGGGGTTCTGGCCAAGCGTTACGGTCCTGTTACGTGGGGGAGGGAGGGGGGGGGTAAAAAATTGGGAAATGTTGCGTTACGCAACTTGTGTACGCCCCCTTATAAGGAACATCCCTTAAGGCGGTCCTCTAGTTTCTCGGGTCGAAAAAATCGATTTTTTTTTCAGAAATCACCACTACAACATGTGTAGAAAATGTGAGCCAAAGGACTTTTCGATATTTGAAGTGGTTCACAAGTTACGGCCCTGGAACGGAGCAGGTATACGGAGCAGGTATACTTTCAAACGCGTTTTTCTCGAAACACCATTTTTCGAAACGGTGACCACGATATTTCAGAAACTACTGCACCGATCTTGTTCAAATTTATACAGCATCTTTAATATGTTATAAGCCAGCGATTGAACTAGGATTATCATGATTGCTTCGATAGTGTTTTTTTCTACGAACGAAAACCTTAAGAAAAAATGAGTAAAAAATAGAATGTAATTTTCAAAAGTGTATAAAAAAGTCAATTTTTGTAATTTAGAATTCACTCTAGTTCAATCGCTAGTCTTAAATATGAAGATTAAAATGGCGTTTGGTTTTTTTTATTTCAGATAAGCAGAACAGCCGCAATCTTGGTCGACGCCAAGCACCTCTTTTACTTGACGTCTTCCTGTCGGCCACTATAACGTTTATTCTATTATATATTTTGACTTCAAAAAATTTGTAAAGCTTATTTAAATGTTAATAAAGGTTATGCAAAAACAATGAGATTGATTATTTCGATGCTGTGCCCGTAAAAAATTATTGAAAAAGCCGTAAAAAAACAACCGAGAAACTAGAGGACCGCGTTAAGTGTCCGCTTTCGATTTTGTTGAAACGCATACATGTGACAAAGCATTGAAATCTATTAAACACGTATTTTTTTATCTGTGGAAAAACGTTTGTAACGACCGCTCATAGAAGGGCATGTCGCCCTTTAATTTAATTTGTTTTCAATTGTTCTATAGTAGATTTTTCATCGCTTTACATTAGAAGAATTTTGGTTTTTGTTCCATTCGGATCGGTGGACTGCTTGTGGGTGAAACTGCAAAACCACCCCTCCACACGCCTTTCTTTGAGGGGCAGTTTCCCCCCTTAGAACTGTTTTTGCTGAGATAAAAAAAAATACGCGTGTAATAGTTTGTTTGGGTTTGTCAATGGTTCATCACATATATGACTTTCAACAAAATCGACGGCCGACACTCACTGTTTCTATTGAACCGATTTACTTGAAATTTGGTATCGACCTTCAGTACATATCCCTCTATCGTCCCTACCCCAGGCATTGCGAAATCATTATTACTGCAATTCAAAAAAAGTATAGTTTTAAATAAATAGAGCGAAAAATCAATTTTCTTTGAGACAGTCGCCATTCAAAATCTTTTTTTTTCTTTGGTACCTGCGACAATGACATTCTTGTTGATCAAGAAAATTGGTTTTATTCCCATTTTAGATGAATAGGAACTGTGGAATCATGTCAACCGCCTCAACGCTCTTCCGCCACGGCCGTATTTAGAGGCCCATGACCATTTCAATTTTGATTTCTATTGCCATTTTTTTGTACGTTCTTCAAACATCGTTTAAAAAACTGTTAAAAAAGAATGGAATTTTTTTTTGTTCCTCACTTATCAATCCTGAAAAAGCACCACCAAATTTAAGCCTCTAAACTAGAATACTGCCTCAACAGGTTACATCTACCTAGGTGGTTCAAAAAACTGCATTTTCCAAAAATATTTTTATTCGATATCACCTTTTAGCTATATTCCTTGAAAATTTCATTGAAATATTCCTAAAATTGAATGAACTACAGCTTCGTACAGTCAGGCGGGCAAGCGGTAGCAGCTCCATACTGGAAACTTTGAACGCGTTTTTCTCGAAGCATCGTTTTCAAAGTCGGTGGGCATGATATCTTGAAAATCACTAGATGGGTTGTTTCCAAATTTACAGGAGATACGATGAGAAACATTCAAAGATCGTTGACGATCTCAGTTTTTAAATTGACCTTGAATTTTCGATAGTTACGTAAAAATGACGACTTTTTTCATAGATTTTGTATGCTTGAGTTCCAATACGTCGCCACGTTGGTAAAAATTAAATGATTTTAAAAATCGACGATCGTCAACGACTCGTATTTATTGTTCAGGTGAATAAACCGTTTGGTTTTTGGATTTCAGAGGCACCGTTTAAGGGGGTATCCCTCTCTGGAAACTTCAAAAAATCGTTTTTTGCATATCGTTACATGTTGTACATTCAAGAATATTTTAAGATCAACCGGACCCTGAAATACCAGAAATTGACGAAGTTACACCTATTTTAGTGGAGCAGTGTGCGTCGGGTTTACCACGAGTTTGAACGCGATTATCTCGAAACTACATAACTTGACACGGCGGGATTGATATTCTGAGTGACTTTCACACTGTTGACTTGAATTTGCACAATTAGCATTCAAACAGAAGTTATTTTCGGTTCACGATCGTATTTTTTAATTGGACGAACCATTTGTCAATAACAATGACTTCAGCATGCTATTTTTCATGAGAAAACGAGATTTTCTTTGGGGAAGCTGTCATTTTTTGTATTTTTCAAAATTTCGAAACATGGATCGTGAACCCATAGCCAGTTGGATATATTTGAAGAAATTTTTTTTTGTTCTCGTTTCAGATTACATTTGAGCCTGGTAGAGATAT
This sequence comes from Ophion slaviceki, assembly GCA_944452715.1. Lineage (NCBI taxonomy): Eukaryota > Metazoa > Arthropoda > Insecta > Hymenoptera > Ichneumonidae > Ophion > Ophion slaviceki. The sequence goes on along the minus strand of OX101790.1, from coordinate 22,229,247 downwards.
CGCCGTTTCGGGCCTCGCCCCTGGAGCACTGCAACGCCAACTGCAGCACCACGAACACTTTGGAAGATTTTCTTCCGAAAATATTACATTGTAACCACAAACATGTGTACAACATGCCGGGAAAAATGAATTTTTTTTTACCAATGTGTTGCTAGAAACAAATGCATCATTCTGACCCTTTAAATTAGGCTTCCAGAGAGGCATACCCCGTTAAGTTGGAGAGTGTCCACCGCCAAACGCAGCGAAAAAAAATGCATCATCTGCCGGCGGTCACGTTTTTGTTGTTTTTCTGTATTTTTTGGTGATTTTTTTAAAGATTCTCAATAGATGTATCTTTGTATTTAAAAAAAAATGCTTTTTTCAGTAAGCGTTTCCCAGGGAAAAAAAAACAGAATTCGGGCCCTTAGGTAGATGTAGCCCCTTAAATTGATCTGCAAATATATATATGTGTGTGTGTGTGTGTGTGTGTGTGTGTGTGTGTGTGTGTGTGTGTGTGTGTGTGTGTGTGTGTGTGTGTGTGTGTGTGTGTGTGTGTGTGTGTGTGTGTGTGTGTGTGTGTGTGTGTGTGTGTGTGTGTGTGTGTGTGTGTGTGTGTGTGTGTGTGTGTGTGTGTGTGTGTGTGTGTGTGTGTGTGTGTGTGTGTGTGTGTGTGTGTGTGTGTGTGTGTGTGTGTGTGTGTGTGTGTGTGTGTGTGTGTGTGTGTGTGTGTGTGTGTGTGTGTGTGTGTGTGTGTGTGTGTGTGTGTGTGTGTGTGTGTGTGTGTGTGTGTGTGTGTGTGTGTGTGTGTGTGTGTGTGTGTGTGTGTGTGTGTGTGTGTGTGTGTGTGTGTGTGTGTGTGTGTGTGTGTGTGTGTGTGTGTGTGTGTGTGTGTGTGTGTGTGTGTGTGTGTGTGTGTGTGTGTGTGTGTGTGTGTGTGTGTGTGTGTGTGTGTGTGTGTGTGTGTGTGTGTGTGTGTGTGTGTGTGTGTGTGTGTGTGTGTGTGTGTGTGTGTGTGTGTGTGTGTGTGTGTGTGTGTGTGTGTGTGTGTGTGTGTGTGTGTGTGTGTGTGTGTGTGTGTGTGTGTGTGTGTGTGTGTGTGTGTGTGTGTGTGTGTGTGTGTGTGTGTGTGTGTGTGTGTGTGTGTGTGTGTGTGTGTGTGTGTGTGTGTGTGTGTGTGTGTGTGTGTGTGTGTGTGTGTGTGTGTGTGTGTGTGTGTGTGTGTGTGTGTGTGTGTGTGTGTGTGTGTGTGTGTGTGTGTGTGTGTGTGTGTGTGTGTGTGTGTGTGTGTGTGTGTGTGTGTGTGTGTGTGTGTGTGTGTGTGTGTGTGTGTGTGTGTGTGTGTGTGTGTGTGTGTGTGTGTGTGTGTGTGTGTGTGTGTGTGTGTGTGTGTGTGTGTGTGTGTGTATATGTTGGTATATATATTTGTCTGTCTCGTGTAATCTTTTATTCGCATAGGTGAATCACCACGTGCGTGTATTGAGATAACGATCTACAGAGCGTACCACTTGATAACGGAGTCGTTCAACGACAGGATGTCCTGGGCTAAAATTAATGATCGGAAAATATTTCGGAACAAGGGAAAGATACGTATCGCAATCGATAACCCTTTCTCTCTCTCTCTCTCTCTCTCTCTCTCTCTCTCTCTCTCTATATATATATATATATATATATATATATATATATATATATATATATATATATATATATATATATATTCCTTTCCTTGTCTATAGCTCTCGACACCCTCGAAACGCATCCTAGGTGGTTTGTTGGTCGATTGAGCTTTAATTAAACGGATTTGTTACACTGGGATGAGGCGAAAAGTCCCGCAGAGCTGACACTGCCCCGCGTCCACCCTATATCGTCGATGAACTGACCCGTCTGACAAGCCATGGGGTATGAAAAGGTAAAAAAAGAGAGCAAAAAGAAAGGAAAAAAGGGACGACACAGAGGACCGTTTCGTCGACGTACCTGCGGCTCGGCTGCGGTCGAAGCCACGGATTTTCGGTTTTTACTTTAATTAAATATTTCTGGCACCCCTTCATACACGCGATCCTATAACACCCTCCTCCGCCCTCGCCCTCTCCATCCAATCTCCATTTTGTCGCCCCAGATTTATCGGTCAAGTATGTCCACTGGCGATCTCGCGACGACGGGACCCAGCCTTTTTCTGACCGCCCCGCTAACTCGTTCTTGCGAGAATACTTGGAGAATAACTTTGAGCCTCGAGCCAAAGACGTACGTAGGCATTTTTTAAATTCTGATATTGCAGTTTATTCTTCGCATCACTAGTAAAAAAAGAAAATACCCAAATCTTTCCAGTATGGTACATTTTGTCCGATTTTTATTTGACTTGCTTAACGAGGTCGTCCCTTGTGACAGCTCATTTGTTCCACTTTTTTGGGGATTTTTTTTTTTTATGAACGATTAAAACACACCATCTTTGAATTTTTACCACGCATTTATCAACTTTTTTACAGTCCCTCAGAATTTTGTCAAACAAAAATAACGAGTTGAATCGACTTTGCACCGTTCGCAAGACACTCATGTGAAAAAAAAGTTTATTGACGACTGCCATGATTCCGAAGGTTTTGCTCGTTTGAAATGAAAAAATCAAACGGCATTGTAATTTGTAGACCTGAGGCTAATTTGTAGACCTGAGGCTATCGCCGGAACTGGGGTAAAGTAAACAAAAATCGAAAAATGAATTTTTAGCACGGTTTTAAAAGTTAAGGGGCATGACTAGTGTGACACTCAAAAAATCGATTTTTTTTGCCTTTTTCGATAGTCTGTACCTTCAAGTATACCTTTCTACTATACTATACCTTCTACTTTTATCGCTTTATAACAATGAAATCAATCTTTTTATCTTTCAACGCGTTTTTCTCAAAACGACATTTTTCAAATTTGCTGCAGTCCTGACTCGAATACAAATCATCCGATCGACTTGAATCTTGTTTTAGCATATTTATGATTTGATTCTTCAGACAATGACCTTCCAGTTTTGTGATTGGATGAGAAATGTAAGTTTCCAAAAAACCATCAGATTTTTAAGCGTAATGTGGAACTTTTTTTTCAAAACTCCGTCATTTTGTTGGATTTTAATGTTTTTATTTCATATTCCGCGTCATTGTACAGGCAATACCTTCTAGTTTGACGGACAGTTTTATTTATTCATTTCGGGCACTCTCAAGGCCGCAATCACTGCAGCAGTGGGAGAACTTTTTTTAAACTCGGGAGACGGCGCATAAGTCGCTGAAAATCCAATATTTTCATACAAAAAAATTACTGTATATACATCATTTATACACAAATATATCCTCGAAATTTCCAAACATTCGATGCAATACTTTTTTTTCAATAAATTCCCGAAAATCACCTTTTTGGGTAGTCACGCTAGTGGTGCCCCTTAAGTTCCAAGTTTCGTCATTCTTTTTCGACTTTTTCAGCTTAAAAAAACTATGGCAGATATCAGAAATATTCTAGTTCGAGTGAGAACTATAGATGTGCTGGCTGTACTATCAAAATTTAAGCGAAATCCGTTCAAATGTTTTTGAGACATGGAAGCCAATTTGAAAAATACAGTTTTGAGAAAAACGCATTCAAAATTTCAAGTACGATTTACACAAAGAAAATGTTGACTCACCATTAGTCTGCTTTGCTGGGTCCATATAACACGCACACGTTTTTTGCATTTGGTGCAAAAAAGTCGATTTTTTGGACCTGTCACATGGGATGAGTGCCTGAATCCAAACGCAAAGGACGAAATTTCATTGTAATCCTCTTTAAGTTATTTATGTGTTCCGGATAATTGTTACAGAAATTTGGGGCTCAAAATTCTAGACAATTAGTAATGTGTTGATGATGATCTGTAGGAAATCTGATGTTCGTCCATTGAAAACCTGAAACGACCCATATATTGAACGAGACGAGACTACAACTTTTGTCTCCTCAAATATGTACATTCTGATGAATTAATTAATAACCACTTTCTTGTCTTGGGGAGATGGATAAGAAGTTGGTATATGTATGTGTGTGTGTGCATGTACTGGATGTACACATATATTCTACGATCTCATGAAAATTAATATAAATCAGGTTAATTGCAATTGAGGAGATCTGCGCTGTGCAAATATTTCAACTTTTCTGTGAAACCAGAAGCGCATATAAATCTACGGTTTCCGGGAAGCTACTCGCGGAAACGTACAAGCTTCTCGTTTCCGATCATTCACTCCATTGTACGTTCCGTAAAACGTTTAATTCTTCGTGCATTTGCAATGCATTCTGAAAATATGTGAAATCGGAAAGTAAAATATGTAAATGCAAGGAAATGTTCTTTTTTTTTAAGGGGTTAGGCCACAGTAACGGGTTTAAAATCGTGTGCGAATTTAACAATTTTTTTGTAAGAAAAAGTGATTCACTCATAAAAATAATTACACATCTATTTTGTATGAATATCAAGCTGTTAGAAAGTTTTTTTTTTCGACGTACAAAACGGCCGACTGCTAATATGTTCTTTTGTTATCTTTCTACCGTGGCCTTACCCCTTAAGGCTAGATATAAATTTACAATGATCAAAAAATCGACTTATTTTTTTATTCATCAAACGATAGAACTATCTACGTAGAATATTTTCCCAAAGTTTCAAAGCGAAATTCGAAAAGCTTCAAACGCGTTTTTCTCAAAACTGCATTATCGAAATTGGCATGCAGGATTACTCAAAAACTATTAAGGGGTTACCCCCACTTGCGATTTTGAAAAAATCGATTTTTTTATTGCATTTTTTTGAAGTATAAGTATCCGGGCCCATACTTTTGTATGGGCCCGGAATAGATGACTCTATGTAAGTTTACGAAAAAAAATATTTTCTTCGTGTAAACTGAAATTGAAACTTTAAACGCGTTTTTCTCAAAATGGTATTTCTGAAGTCGGTGACCAAGATTACTCGAACACTAATGAACCGATCTTCTTGAAATTTTGCAGGCTTATTTAATACATAAAAATGTAGTCTTTAATCGTTCGATTTTTTTTTTCGAAAAAAATGGCCGTTTTATAGCCAAAAAACGGCCGTTTTTTTCGTTAAAATCGAACCGTTAACTTTGACTGTCCGCCATTTTGTGAAAAATGAATATTTTTAAAAATCCTTCGATTAAAGACTAGTTTATACTTATATTTGACTAAATCCATCCGCATTTTTTGTCAGATGATCCACTTCGCCGCAATGTTGGTCACCGCAAACCGTGTATATAAAAACATTATTTCATTGACGGCCATTTGCCACTAAACAATGTAATATTTTTCAATAAAAAAATTACTGAAAGTTCTTCAAGATGTGTTCTTTAAGATGGTATATTGATCGATTAAAAAAGTTTTGTAGTTTTCTTTAAAAAAATTCACGAAAAAGGCCTTTTTTGCGCTACAAGTGGGGGTGACGCCTTAAGCCGATTGAGTTGAAACTTGATAAAAATATTGCTACCTTCTACTTGACGAGAATTGTTTTTGAAAAATTCGAAAAAAACTACTTTTTAAATCCAAATTTTTTCCGCCTAAATGTATATCCCGCCTTAAGGCCTTATATACTTTTGGATGGTCGGAAAACAAGGCTTTTTGGGATAAAAAAAAGTACTACTGTAGCAAACAAAATGAGGTTTGGAGGGTTTACTTTACACACCTGTAGGTACTCAAATCAATTTTCTATTTTCCAAACACATGTGAAATGACGGCCCAGTGGCCGGTAGAACGTGAACGCCTTTTTTCGGTCCGCCATGGGCGGATTCGTTGGAGACGCATATGAGCACCTTCAACAAAAAATTCTTTTATTTTCGTAATCTACATGAGTTTTGCTAACGAAGTACACACAATTATTACAAATTGATGATATTTCAAAATTTGACACCATTGTGGCTTAAGTTTCTCATAAAAACCGCAATTGTTAATCGATCGTAAAAATCGTGCGTACCACGCTAGGACATCTATCTAAGAAACGACAGTTAAAATTTGAAGTAACTTGATTGATAATTGTAGGAGCTACGAGCCCGCGCGATTTTGGAAGCATGGCTTCAAGAAAAACGCGTTTAAAGTTTCAAAAGCATTTTTCTCCAGACCATATCATTCTTGGGATGTTGATACATCATTTAAGGGGGGAGATACCTTTGAAAAGGTGTCAGGAAAAATTTACTGATTTTCATTACCTTTTGTTAGAAGGAAAGATTTTTTCACTATTTTTGAGATTTAAGGTATGTTTTATTACTACTTTTGGCTGTTACATAGTATTTTTTCTATCTATTATAGAACTTTAAAAATGCTGGAGGTATGCTTGAGGCCTTCTAATCTGCTTTTTTTAAACTAACGTGACGTACAGTTAAAAAACTAATCGACCGATTCTAATGAAATTTCGTATAATTCTTTCGAACCTTATTGTCTAAAACAAAAATGTTTTTGAAAATTTGGAAAAAAGGTTTTTTATTGTAAAATATGGCAATTTTTTAGTAGAATTCAATGATTTGTGTTAAAGCGTACCATTTCATCGATTTTCAACATTTCTCACTTTTACTTGGTTCATATTCTGTGTATGAGTATTAATAAAAGAAAAATCCTCGTTGGTTTTTCTCAGACTAATCCCGCCGACGCTAGGTGTCGCGCCGTCTGACAACAACCATCGCAACCCGTTTAGAAGACCGTGCCATACCTCCGTCATTTTTAAAGATCAATAAATTAAAAAATACCATGTAACAGCCAAAAGTACCAATAAAACATACCTTCAATGTAAAAAATTGGTCAAGAAATCTTTTCTTTAAAAAAAAAAATCATGAAAATCACCAATTTTTTCTCTCGCCTAAAGGTATCTTTAACCGTACCCTTGAGGCGGGAACCTGAATTAAAAGGTCGAAAAAGTGTTTTTTTTCGAGATTTATTTTTAAAACAAAAAAAACAAGTGAGCTCAATAAACATTGAGGTATCTTTTTATGTATATTTGAAATGTATAAAAAAAATTCAACATGAATCATTAAATGACTGCAGATTTATCAGCCTATTTCACGTGCGTCTTGCCACTGCAGTCCCTAATCGGCGGGAAACATGCAGCTCGTAATTCTTGACTGAACAAAATAAACCAATAAAATATTCAATTGTCATATGTTTTTCTTCTGGGTGAATTAAGCGAAAGCTCGAAAAATCGTGAAATTGTATTTTTTCTCAGGTTTGACAAAAAATGTGTTAAAAAAACACTTTAACGTGCTATAAAAATTATTTAAAAATACTTTTTCAACGACTTCTTTAAATTCCCTTAGAAGAGATTTGCATACTGAAGAAAATAAACTTTGGTTTGATTCAATAGGTCATTCAGTTTTTTGCTATCACGCCCGCCACTTTGGAAAAATCGTGAAAATGAAAACTGGAGAAAACGCGCTTCACAGTTTTCAATAAGAAGAAATATCAATATCGAATATCAATCGCTTCTCTGCCTTTCGTCTTGTATCGTCAAAAATATTTTCAATTGGCCTCTGTAACTTGGTAAATATATTCTCGGATAATTTATCTATCGATTTAAGCAATAAAAAAACGATTTTCCGACCTTCTAATTCAGGCTCCTCCTTAAGGCCCTAGGCCACTCTAGAGGACGAAATAACATGCTTTTTGGGGATTTTTTTCAGAAAAACTACAAAATAAATCGAGATTACAAAAAAGGGTGTTTATCATACACATCAAAATTGTCTGAGTTATTTTTCCGGCCAACTTAAAAATCGCAGCTTTGAGATGAACGCTGCACAGCCGCCATTTTGAAATTAATCGCTTCAAAAAAATTATTGTATACAGTCACTGATATGTATGATAAACACCCTTTTTGGGAATCTCGATTTTTTTGTAGTTTTTCTGACAAAAAAAATTCCCAAAAAGCCTATTTTTTCGGCCTCTAGAATTGCCCAACCCCTTAAGCCAATAGTAAAAAAGCGATAAGTTTTTTTACAAATGTATATAAGGCCTTAAGAGTAAATTGTATTCGCATAAAAGTGAGAAGAATTTGAATAGGTAATTGGTAGCCTTTGTGGGTGCCGCCCCTCGGATCGAAAGTTTCATCTCGTCGACCATTTGGCCTACAAATTAAATGCAACAATGAATATTGATAAAAATTAATTATATTCATGCAATACGCATTCTCATGAAAATTGCGTGGTTTCTAATGAAAATCATGTCGATAGGAGGAAAGAGCATTTCGTTTTCTCGTAGATTGTAATCAACGATAAATATAGGTATTCGAGTGTGCTGGAAAAATTGGAGAAAGCACACCCGTATATTTACGTATCGTTTGTCAGCGAACAGAAATATCGTTCTCCATCCTACATATAGCAAGAATAATAGTACCGCGTACGTCATCGTTTGGACGACTATAGTTCTGATGGTCTTTCGACCGACGGAAATAGCGGTGGAATAAAAAAAGAAATTGTACACCTGTATAAGACCCACTGGATATCTCACGCTTACACGACCAGTCTTTTGTGGCAGCCTGCTCTGTTTCCCTTCCTCCAATTGAATTCTTCACATACGAAAAACGAATCTAGCATCCACCTTCGGGGCTGCTGCAACAATTACCAAACAACGTATTACCATATAAACACACGCAAAATAAACAAATAAAACCAAAAATTATCCTAAATCTTCAAATGGAATAATTACATGAAAAATTAACAAACCTGCATACCGTATTTTTGCAAAAGATTTCGACGAAATATCCAGGAAGGGAAAGAAAGAAACGAACCAAAAACAGCATGTACCGTAAAGTGGGGTTACTTTGAACAGATTTTGGAAGTTTTTTTGTAGATAACCTTTTTTAACATCCTAAATTGCCACTTTTTTTGCTCCAAAAGGACAATGTGTCCTTTGGCTATCACATGTATAAGAAAGTCAAGCTCCGCCGCCTCCCACAATTTTGTGTATTTTTTGTCAAGTGTCAAAGTAACCTTGAGGGTGGAGTTTCTTTGACAAGGCATTGAAATGCAACTTACGTCAAAGATTAAGGGTTGGATTGACATCATTTTGATTTTTAAAAAATAATGTTTTATGCATTATACATGGAATTAAATGAAAAACAACGGTTTTGTAGAATCAAATTGTCAGCTTTGTTAAGGAAAAATTTTACATTGAAATATCAAATACCTAGGGTACTATTATAGGCAACTAATCAGTCTTATAATTACCATTGAGATCAAAATCACACATTTAAATCGTATTTTGGTGCTCTGTTAAAGTAGCCCCGAAAACTGTCAAAGTTACCCTTAAGGCGATCCTCTAGTTTCTCGGGTCGAAAAAATCGATTTTTTTTTCATAAATCACATCTACAACATGTGTAGAAAATGTGTGCCAAAGGATTTTTCGATATTCGAAGTGGTTCACAAGTTACGGCCCTGGAACGGAGCAGGTATACGGAGCAGGTATACTTTCAAACGCGTTTTTCTCGAAACACCATTTTTCGAAACGGTGACCACGATATTTCAGAAACTACTGCACCGATCTTGTTCAAAATACAGCATTTTTAATATGTTATAAGCCAGCGATTGAACTAGGATTATCATGATTGCTTCGATAGTTTTTTTTGTACGAGCGAAAAACTTAAGAAAAAATGAGTAAAAAATAGAATGTAATTTTCAAAAGTGTATAAAAAAGTCAATTTTTGTAATTTAGAATTCACTCTAGTTCAATCACTAGTCTTAAATATGAAGATTAAAATGCCGTTTGGTTTTTTGATTTCAGATAAGCATAACAGCCGCAATCTTGGTCACCGTCAAGCACCTCTTTTACTTGATGTCTTCCTGTCGGCCACTATAACGTTTATTCTATTATATATTTTGACTTAAAAAATTTGTAAAGCTTATTTAAATGTTAATAAAGATTATGCAAAAACAATGAGATTGATTATTTCGATGCTTTGCCCGTAAAAAATTATTGAAAAAGCCGTAAAAAACAGCCAAGAAACTAGAGGACCGCGTTAATCTACGTGGGTTTGGAAGCAAAAAACCTATTTTCTCTATTTAAAAAAATATGATATATAAATTATTTTATTCCAAATTTTAAGCACACAAAACAATATTAAAAAAAACATCCAAAAATTTGAAAAATTCATCCGGCGGGAACTGATTTCCAGAGACCCCTCAAAAAAAGTGTCCTCGTAGTGGTCAGGATAACTCGTGATAGCTTCATTTGAAATTTAAAAAAACAATTTTTTCTGTTGGTAGATAAGTATGGCTTATGATTGAACGAAGGATGTTAAAAAAATTGAAATTTAAATTTTTGGCCGAGGTGTATGCAAAATAGTTCAATTTTTGGTACAATGTACATTATTGTGAAATTGGTTCTAATGGAAAAAAAAAGTTCGTTCAACCACTAGCCAATGCTATTTTGAAGAACTGTGCAAAATTTCAATAAGATCGGTGCATTAGTTTTTGACAACGGGGGGGAATTCCCAAAGGCTCTCTCTCTCCTAGATTTTTACTCCGATTAACTTAAGGCCTTAGGCCACAGTAACGAGTATAAAACCAAGTGCGAATTTAACAAATTTTCACAGTTACTGTGGCCTAAAACCTTAAAACTTTGGAAGAATATTCTAGACATATTGTACTATTAGATAATAAAATGTATAAAAATGGATTTCTTAAACATTTTCAAACCCACGTAACCCCTTAATGCCAATTTAGTACCGTTTTATGGCAAAGGTCGTGTAAGCAGTCCAAGTTTACATGGAATGCCCTATGCATCGGCGTGTTCTTGGTATTTGCGGAAAAGAATGGCAGCAGGGGATGAAAGCGAGAAAAAGTGAGAGACGAAGGGAAGGAGAGAAGGACAAGTATAGACATATAAATACTATAAACGACAATCTAGGGGTTGTATTCCAAGAGAGGGTTGTATTCGTAGACATGCGCGCCCGAGTTTGTGGCATGTACACTGTGACCTAAACCCTATTTTCGTATTCACAAAGCTTTCGTCGATGTACATGAACGCTTTTTTTACCCACGTAAAACTATACACGCTGTTTTGTAGGCACTCGAGACATTCAACCCCTACCTGACAATCACGTGCAACTTTCCCCAAGAACGTTCCCACAACAGTTGCTTTTTTTCTCTATCCCGCGAATTTAATGATTCTATCCGTCTTTTTCTACCTTTCTCTCTCTCTCTCTCTCTCTCTCTCTCTCTCTCTCTCTCTCTCTCTCCCCCTCCCCCTCTTCTGCTGCATTTATATACACTTGTGGCCGAAGACTGTTCGACCGGTGGTGGTGGATTTTTCTCCTCTTGCCACGACAATAATTGTAGCCTGCACGTGCTACGAGCTAACACTTGAATTTTAACAGCCAATGTGGATACATGTGTATGTGTGCGTGTGTTCATACGGAAGTGTATAGCGTTTTTTATGTACACGCAAACCCCACTGCATATTCGTAATAACGGACCCAACCCCCTTTACCTTCGAGTGTCACGTGGACGGTGTATTATGTGACACGTGAAAATAAATGCAATTCCTGGGTGGATATCTTCGTTTCGATTTGTTCGCCTTCGCAGGGGTAGTTTTCGGTGACAGCTAGAAAAAGAGAAAAAGAGGGCTAGAACAAGTGACGAAAACGCGTTCAGGAATGACGGAACTATGCAAAATATCGGCTTTGAATGCCTTGAGGCTGTGACGGGTGAAAGAAATCCATTTTTTAATGCATTTTTTCAAAATATACATTTTAGAGTAAGGTACCTGCGGGTAATAAAGCCTACCTAAGCGAGATTTGCGATGAAATGAAAAATATTTAAATTAATCGAGGGGTTTTCAATGATAATCGAACTTTGGTATCAATGATTATAAAATATAAACAAAAATAGCAACTTCCACCATAAACAAAAAACAAATTAAATGTTTTTTAAAAACCTTGCCAATAGGCCTTATTTTAGTATGGTAGGATAATAAGGCCTACGGCTTTAACATACTTAAATAATTAATCCGGATGCTTTACAATTGGTATTTCCGATCAACAATCACGGCCTTAATACCCGTCGACTACGTCTGTAGAAAAATCAAAATGAAAAATATTCAAACCACGATAGCTCATTCAAATATATAATATCATAGAAACGTGAAATAATAGAGAAATGGACAGCAAATTGATGTAGCTAAGTGTAATATTCCAAGAAATACTTACGATTGATCCGAGAAATACTTACGAAAATTGACGAAGTTACAGACGATTTAGTGAGAGCAGTTAGAGTACCCATTTACGTACAATGAGTTAAAAAAAAGTCTTTTGGCCATGTCTTTTTCAACATATCCTTCGAAAAAAGTTAAATGCTGTATTAAGTTTCTATGTCCGATAGCTTATCCTCAATATACATGGTGTTTATTTACAAAAATCTACAAAAAAAAGGGAAAACACGAACAAAAAGATAAAGCCAAATTAACAGTTTCGTATGAGATGTACAAATACTTTTTTTACCCACTGTATACTAAAACTTCCAATCGTTTTTTTTTTGTTTTTTTTTTTCAAAACGACTTTTCTCGACCTGGCCGGAATCGTAATTTTAAATATAATAGTCCGATTTTGAATTTAAAAAAAGCCGATATTACCGTAATCGTAGTAGCTATCGCTGTACGTAGCTGATTTTTTTATTTAGTATTTTTTACGCCTTCGAAAATCAGTAAAAATTTCGCCAAAATTACACTTTTTTAAAACTCGCTTGGTGATTTTTTTTCGAAACAACGGCTACTTACTATGAGAACTACATTTATATAGACTATGAAACTTTTTTATTTTTATTTTCCAGACCAACCATTGTCAAATTATCAATCCGGCCGTTGGACGACATTTTTTTATACAGAGGCTCTATCATGCGTCAGTAACGTCGTTATTTTTTTTAAATAAAAATTCACATGAAACAAGTTTGATGTATCTTATTAGATTCCATTTACGGGATCTTACCCCTTATTACATTCCCCACCATATTCCACTACCGACCATGTGTTTTATTATTTTTAACATTTAACATAACATACCTTGTTTTCAAATCCCAAATAAATAATCTGGAAGACAAAAAAAGAACAAAAAACGACCTTTTTCGGCCCGTTGCCGTAGTATCCTCCCTTAAATATTAAAGCCGGAGCCTGAATTGGAAGGTCCAAAAAAGCGTTGTTCGGGAATTTTTTAGAAGGGAGAAAAACAAGTAAGCCCAGCAAACATTGAGGTATCTTTTCATGTATATTTGAAATGTATTTAAAAAAATGCAGCTCGTGATTCTTGATTGAAAAAAAACCAATAAAATTTTCAATTGTCATACATTTTTCTACTGGGTAAAATGAGAAAAAGCTGAAAAAATCGTGAACTTACAACTTTTCGGAAACGGGTTAAAATTCCTAACTTTGAACATCTCGACGGTTTAAAATTCCGAATTTTAATATTCCGAAATGCAAGGTGGGGCCGGGTTGAAATTCCAAACTTGGAATGATCAGAACGTTCAAAACTCCGAAAGAATACCAACCCGAAAGATCGAAATTCCGAAAGAATTTTACACGAAAGACCAAAACTCCGAAAATCTGAACACCGTCAATATAATTCGGCTATGGAAATTTTAAAAGTTTCAAAATGTACAGTCGACTGTAAATGATATAGAACGTGTAACATTGTCTAGACAAATTTCAAAATTGACGCAAAATCACTCCTTAATAAATAAATAAATTCTTGCAAAAATTCGTCGATTTGTTGAAAATTTTGCAACTTTTAAAACTTCCATAGTCGAATTATTTTGACGGTGTTCAGATTTTCGGAGTTTTGTTCTTTCGTGTAAAATTATTTCGGAGTCTTGAGCGTGTTGATCATTCAAAGTTCGGAATTTAAAAATTATTCAAAAATACCTTTTCAACTACTCTTTTAGTTCACTTCAAAGAGATTTTCATACTGAAGAAAATTAACTTTGGTGTGATTCAGTAGATCGTTCAGTTTTTTTTCTATCACGCCTGCCAACGCAGTGGCACGACGCACATGCAATAGGCTGATAAATCTGCAGTCATTCATTATTTCACGTTGAACATTTTTTTTATATATTTCAATATTTTATATATTACATGAAAAGATACCTCAATGTTTAGTGGGACCACTTGGTTTTTTCCCGTCTAAAAAAATTCCCGAAAAAAACCCTTTTTTGGACCTTCTAATTCAGGCTCCAGCCTCAAGGGTACAGACGTTACACTATTTACTTATTTTCCAATCGCACATACGATATCTATATCGAGAGTAAAAATGATTGAATGCCGATTATTGAGCGAGGGTATAAAAGTGTTATCAGTTAAAACGAAGCTGATCTTTTTTGCAGACAACTTTTTTCCGTTCTCCGCATTTTTTCAAATAGCACGGTTAAAAGATAAATGCAACATTTTGGGCGTCGAGGTGAATATTACGAGACTCGATGTGAGAGTTCAAGAATTAAAAGGGGTTGCAGCTTTCGCGCTCGATTAACAAGGGAAAGAGCCCATTACTGCGTCGAAGGCTTCGTCAGTCTTCGTAGCTCCCGCAAAAAAAATGAAGGAATAAACGAGCCACAAAAGAAAGGGAAAAAAAGAAGGGCCAGGAGCCGCGCGCACAAAAATAAAGAAAAAAAAGTTTAAAAAAAACAGTAACTCCTTTCGAACGAAAGTCGCAAGAAAGGAAGACTCGGAAGTTCGCATGTCCCATTGCAATCTGCAATATTGAGAACGATTTTTTTTGTTCTCTCGACATTACGCGGGAAATTCCCGAAACCAATTGCGATTATCTGTCCGTGAATCTTATGGTTACCTTTCTCAGGACTCTTTCAACGTGTGTATACAGGGTGGCCGGGAAAGTGACGTCTGAAAGGAAAATCTGGATGCCTCGTATCAACACTTGTCCGAATCAACCCCATGTACGTTCTACGATGTTTTTTAGTTCTCTACAGTAAGAAAAAGAAATCGTTGAATGGGCAAAATGCATTTTGTTGTCTCGAAATTTTGTTATTTTAACAGTTGCTCAGACATGCTAAATAAGCTACAGTTCACACCACTGAAACTATCAGTTAGATTAACAAAACGTTTGATATGCCAATCAAAAATCAAGCTGAACGTATTTAAAGATACATTTTGTTAAACCAACTGAATTTTGGTTGGATGAACGAATTTTTTTGTTCAGTGTAGAGGAACAAATTAAATAAAAAATTGGAGATGTCCTGTGGCATAGGTTTTTATTTATTTTTCCTTATGTACATGAACTTTCCTTTTAGAAGTTCCTAAAAACAATTCGGTGTTATTCATACTTGTATAAGTATTTTTTTCGTCATCTTAGGACTGGTCATCTCAACTTTGTTAACTTTTGATGACAATCTAAGGCATTTTCGTTAGTGTTCAGTTGATAATTTATTTATTTCTATCAGTGCACTTCATAACGATAACACAATGAAAAAAAAACGCGCGGACAGTACATGCATAAAAGAGAAATATAAATAAATGAGGTTATTCTCGAAAACTAAAAAAGATCGTAGAGCATGTATGAGAGTGATTCGTATAGGTATTGATACGAGGCGTCTAAAATTTCCTTTCTGACGTCACTTTTCGAGCCACCCTATGTGTGTGTATATACATATGAATGAGTTATGAATGGTTAATCCTGCAACTGTCGATAGGTCAGTTCATGTCCAACGAAATACTGGAATTTCAGATTAGTAAAAGTCGCGTGCCATTAGTGAAGTTCGCGTGCCATTTCTACAAATGACAACTTTTTTTACCCGGTTTTTTTAAATACTCTTAGTTATTTGTTTTATCTAGAAAAGTCTTCTTTTTAACCTTAAATGTTAAGGAAATTTTGTGAAAAAAGATCTTATGCAGAAATTTCATACAAACCAATTCAAACATCTGACTTTGATAGCCTGCGGTGTAAACAACGTACTACGCATATCTTGCCAATTACTTAAAAGAATTGCTTAATTATTGTCGGTTCATATCATTTGTAGACACGGCATGCGAGAAACCAAAAGCAGATGATTTTTTTTAAATAGCATAAAGCCCAAAATCTCGAAAACCGTGGAACTTTTACAAAACTAAAATTCCATGCTTTGACCTATCGACAGTTGCAGGATTATCCATTCAAAACAGTGTCCCTCTTATCTCTGCCACCCGAAATAACAAATGCGACCATTTTTTTTATTTCGGTGGAAGAGCGGACGCACAGTGAAGGTCACCTCCACTTTTAAAAATGGAATGGTACATTTTTTTTCAACCATCTTGTGGAGCATCTCAAGCCGCATTAAAAACATTAGGGGGTCAAAGTCGTTCAAGGTCATTCAAGGTCACCTATTAAAATGAAATACAAATCTAAATATCTCGGGTCACTACCAAATATTTGGCAGTGATCCGAGATATTTAGATTTGTATCATCGATACTGACCTTGAATGACCTTGAACGACTTTGATCCCCTAATGTTTTTTATGCAGCTTGAGATGCTCCACAAGATGGTTGAAAAAAATGTACCATTCCATTAAAAAAAAAAGTGGAGATGACCTTCACTGTGCGTTAGCGCCTCCACCGAAATAAACAAAATTGGTCGCATTTGATGGCCCCCTTCATACCATACAACTTTTGTCTAGAACATTTTTTTGTGACGTCGATAATTACCGAGATAAGAGGGACACCCTGTATTTGTACATATATACAGGGTGGCCGGAACATTGACGTCCAAAAATAAAATTTAGGTCCCTTGTATCGTGGGGTATCCGAATCATCCCATGTATGTTCCCCGACTTTTCACAGTTTTCGAGTTATGAATTTTTTTCTGAATTTTTGAGAATTTTCGACCTGACCAAATTAAAAAAAATCTAAAAAAAAGTAGATAACTTTGTCCAGATTTTTTTGCAACTGAATCTTCATGAGTATTACTTTTATGCATAAAATAATCAGCTTCGTAACTGTGATGAAAGTTATGAAAATGTTGGTCTAAAGTGAAAAATTTACGTTCGGTAAATTATGACTTAAATTTTCAACTTTAAATTAAAAATCTAAACAGGTGACTTTATGATTCCTAATTAGGCCTCAAGAATGCGCCAGACTCTCAACTTTCATAATCATAAAAAAAAGTAGTACTTAATAGGGCTACTTTGGCTAAAATCGGCCTTCAAGGACAGCGAGGTTGAAAAAACTTAAAATTAGCCATCTGATTAAAAAAAAAAAATTGCCCATTTTATCATTATCTCAAGCAGAAGCTGAACGTGTTGTGAGAGAGAACAGAGAAGCTTTTAGACGATTGACAGACAATTTCTTACGTAGGTGTAGAATGTATATTGCTGCTGGAGTTGGCCACTTTGAAAACCTTTTCTAAATGTTAATAATAAATTACTTTTTTTCACATTATCATCTGTGTTTTATTAACAAAACCACTTCTTACTTAAAACTTTTCTTACGCAACCTCTGAAGCTATTGGTTGGTCAGTTCTCAGTATTCTAATAATTAATTAACCTTAGGAATGAGAAAATGGCCAAATTTTTTTTTAATCAGATGGCTAATTTTAAGATTTTTCCACCTCGCTGTCTTTGAAGGCCGATTTCAGCCAAAGTAGCCCTATTAAGGGGATACCCTCACTTGCGATTTTGAAAAAAATCGATTTTTTTATTGCATTTTTTTGAAGTGCAATTTGAAGTGCAGTTTTTTTTGGATGCCCGGAATAGATGACTCTATGTAAGTTTACAAAAAAAAATATTTTCTTCATGTAAACTGAAATTGAAACTTTAAACGCGTTTTTCTCAAAATGGCATTTCTGAAGTCGGTGACCAAGATTACTCGAACACTAATGAACCGATCTTCTTGAAATTTTGCAGGCTTATTTAATACATAAAAATGTAGTCTTTAATCGTTCGATTTTTTTTTCGAAAAAAATGGCCGTTTTATAGCCAAAAAACGGCCGTTTTTTTTTTCGTTAAAATCGAACCATTAACTTTGACGGTCCGCCATTTTGTGAAAAATGAATATTTTTTAAAATCCTTCGATTAAAGACTAGTTTATACTTATATTTGACTAAATCCATCCGCATTTTTTTTTTCAGATGATCCACTTCGCCACAATGTTGGTCACCGCAAACCGTGTATATAAAAACATTATTTCATTGACGGCCATTTGCCACTAAACAATGTAATATTTTTCAATAAAAAAATTACTGAAAGTTCTTTAAGATGTGTTCTTTAAGATGTTATATTGATCGATTAAAAAAGTTTTGTAGTTTTCTTTAAAAAAAATCATGAAAAAGGCCTTTTTTGCGCTACAAGTGGGGGTAACGCCTTAAGTACTACTTCTTTTTAATGATTGTGAAAGCTGAGAGTCTGGCGCATTCTTGAGGCCTACTTAGGAACCATGAAGTCACCTGTATAGATTTTTAATTTAAAGTTGAGAATTTAAGTCATAAGTTACCGAACGTAAATTTTTCACATTAGACCAACATTTTCACAACTTTCATCACAGTTACGAAGCTGATTATTTTATGCATAAAAGTACTACTCATGAAGATTCAGTTGCAAAAAAAAATCTCGACAAAGTCTTCTACTTTTTCTTTAGATTTTTTTAAATTGTTCAGTTTGAAAATTCTCAAATATTCAGAAAAAAATGCAAAACTCGAAAACTATGAAAAGTCGCGGAACATACATGGGGGTGATTTGGATACCCCACGATACAAGGGACCAACATTTTATTTTTGGAGGTCAATGTTCCGGCCACCCTGTATATATATATGTATAATTCTGACTGGTCTACATCTACAATATTGCTAAAGAATCTCGCTTTTTTTTACTAAACCCTTCGTTCTCATTGTGCAAAAAGAGGGAGGATCGGGTAACCGAATCCATCGCAGCTGTCGAGAACAAGTGTGCTCCTAGATGCGGGCCTCGACACAATAAATGAAGAAAAAAGCATACTGCCGTAAAAATCGATTTCCTTACGATGTGGCAAATTACTTTCTCGGCGTAAACATCGTAGGTATTTGCCGGAAATTCGCTCCGCATTTCCGCTCATTCATTCTGCTATATATGAATTGTTTATCTCCGAAATAAAAGGACAGAACTTTTTTCGCAAAAGAAGATGAATAAATTTGTGTTTTAACGACGTTGAGAAGTGGAGATTAAAAATAAAAGTCAGGGGGTCAGAACATCAATGCCCGTTTCCTCGCCGAGCGATCGGCAACACTTGGCTCGTTTGTACCAACATAACCACTTTGCCCCCCCCCTCCCGGCGCCAAGGGGACAGCAAGACACGGCTGGAGACGAACAATTAAAATATGACAACCGTTGGATTTAATTATCGGCGACAAAGAGCAGGCGGAAAAAGGTGATGATCGAGGAGGAGGAGGATGGAACGAGAAGAAAGAAGATGACGAAGGGGGTGGACCCCATCGTTTTTCAGATCGCAACGCTCGCCAAATGTCAAGAATTCCACGACTAAGAGCTCCGAAGACGTTCGCGAGGGAGAAGAAAAAAAGGGGTTGACGTCACGTCCTCGTTCTGGCCGGGGAATTCCCGCGTATTCGACAATCGTCACCCTCTTCGTTCGAAGGGCAAGAGATTCCACGGACGAGCACCCCCGCGACAGACCCTCGTCGAACGCCACTGAATATCATCGCATTCTTTGTATAAATGCACATCGCCGAATAAAGTAACAATCGCAAAACCATTCGTCTCCTTACGCGTCATTTGTCGTAAACTTCACGGTAGCGAGAAATTTGTGGGAAAAAATCGTTTGAAGTCCTCGAGAAAATTAATGCGAATCCTGTTCGAGAGAAAAGTCGACCGCGGGACTTTCGCTCGCTGACAAGGATCGCTCTGGTGGCCGCCTTCGATTTTGTTGAAACTCATGTATATGGTAGAGTATTTGAAAGTATTGAAAAAAGGATTTTTCGCAAACCGCCCCGTTGAGTGCGAGGAAAAAATTGCTGATTTTTATTATTTATCCTTCTTTATATATATATATATATATATATATATATATATATATTAATGTTTTATATTTATATATTTATTACTTCATTATGTTCATTCATCCTCATTTAAACGAAAGATTTCTTCACCATTTTTAGACATAGGGTATGTTTTATTACAACCTTTTCTGTTACATAGTTTTTTTAAATTAATCTTTGAAAGTGGCGGAGGTATGGCACGGACTGTTAACGCGGTCCTCTAGTTTCGCGGCTGTTTTTTTACGGCTTTTTCAATAATTTTTTACGGGCAAAGCATCGAAATAATCAATCTCATTGTTTTTGCATAATCTTTATTAACATTTAAATAAGCTTTACAAATTTTTTGAAGTCAAAATATATAATAGAATAAACGTTATAGTGGCCGACAGGAAGACATCAAGTAAAAGAGGTGCTTGACGGTGACCAAGATTGCGGCTGTTCTGCTTATCTGAAATCAAAAAACCAAACGGCATTTTAATCTTCATATTTAAGACTAGCGATTGAACTAGAGTGAATTCTAAATTACAAAAATTGACTTTTTTATACACTTTTGAAAATTACATTCTATTTTTTACTCATTTTTTCTTAAGTTTTTCGCTCGTACAAAAAAAACTATCGAAGCAATCATGATAATCCTAGTTCAATCGCTGGCTTATAACATATTAAAGATGCTGTATAAATTTGAACAAGATCGGTGCAGTAGTTTCTGAAATATCGTGGTCACCGTTTCGAAAAATAGTGTTTCGAGAAAAACGCGTTTGAAAGTATACCTGCTCCGTATACCTGCTCCGTTCCAGGGCCGTAGCTTGGGAACCACTTCGAATATCGAAAAATCCTTTGGCACACATTTTCTACACATGTTGTAGATGTGGTTTATGAAAAAAAAATCGATTTTTTCGACCCGAGAAACTAGAGGACCGCCTTAACCCCATAACAACCTTAAAATAAAGTACCTTCTATTCGGGATTCTCGTCTTCCCCACCTGTTATGGGTGCTATCGCGCAACCGATATACTCCGACGGTCAAAATCATTGTCCAGCGACGATTGCACATTGTTCGCCCACTGCCGTCTGTGTCCCCAAGCCTTCGGTGTACGTGGCTCCGGTATACGCAAGCTCGTAAGCCGCTAGGTTCGTGGGGCTGTTGGTTGATACTCCGCAGGTAAAAGTGGCATGGGGTTAAATTTGAAAAGTTTTTAAGTGCCCTTGTCTCGCGCCTCCCGCTTTGCTTCCGTGATTTCGCGTGCCCAGCTTCTGGTTTGACGTAAAAGATGCCAACTTTGGGGAAACTGCCGAGAGTGACGAGGTAGCGAGAGCGAGAGGGAGCTCCGCTGAAGTGCGCCAGGCACAAAACTTCATTGTTGTTTGCTCGTGAGTCATGTAATTTTTAGCCACGGTGAAACGAAAATGTGAGTGCATGTGACTATAGTATAGCCTGCTCGATGATTAACCTTGCGCGACGCTGGAAAATAACGAGGAGCTTGGTGACGTGAGATGATGCCTCTCTTCCAGAAGACTCGCAAGACACCCTCGTATATACCTACCCGGATCTACATCGATCTCCTGCTTCCTCTCGTCTGTCTGTATCTTTATCCATCTCCGTTTCACTCGTCCCACCGTTTTCCGTCTCTCCGCGTTTGCGTCTTAGTCCTCTCGGGTACATAACATCACAAGTTCACGAGAAACAACCAAGACTGAGAGAGAGAGAGAGAGAGAGAGAGAGAGAGAGAGAGAGAGAGAGAGAAGTGATAGGGACTATCAACTATGCTGGCTTGTTCGCGAGGGTGTAAATGCGTAATTTCCCCCCTTTACCTTTCCCCATATACCGCCGAATAAACCAAGAGATCGAGGTAGTTTAGCTTTGTCTCCTGTTCTCTCCCAAGTTACATAATACTCGCATCGTCTTTCAGTCCCCGCTTCCACTAGAGGGTTGAATCCCCCCTACTAGACGAGAGGTAGCCTCGACCCAATAGGATCTCGAAAGAAATTTCGGAAAAGTCGTCGGTGGATGTTCATTTGGATTGGGGTAAAATATCCATAAGTCGAATTTCCATAACTAAATATCCATAAGTACGAATATCTATAAGTGAATATCCATAAATCAAATATCCATAAGCACGAATGTTCATAAGTGAGTTTAGTATATAACTCAAAGTATATAACCCAAACAAACCCAAATAAACCAAAACAAACAAACTTTTAACGAGCATTCTCTTTATCAAAAATTTCTTAACATGATCACCTTTCTTCGTCTTTTAGCTCTTCCGCCATTTTTGGCGCTCATTTCTACTCTTTACTTACCTTCAATACTCACTTTTCCTCTGCCTCCCGCCATTTCTGGCGCTCATTACTACTCTATACTTACCTTCAATACTCACTATGTTTGTCTACCTCCCACCATTTCTGGCGCTCATTTATACTCACTCACTTGTCTCTACCTCCCGTCATTTCTGGCACTCATTTCTACTCTATACTCACTTATGGATATTCGATTTATGGCCATTCGACTTATGGGTATCCGACTTATGGATATTCACTTATGGATATTCGACGACAGTGTTCATTTGAAGACAGCCCTTGGCGCTGCTCGCGTATATGTCGAAATTTGGTTCGTTCGTCGATATGGATTATGAGGTCATATCGTATTGATGGATCGTTGCTTGGGTAATTAGTAAGGGAACTCGGGGCAAGACGAATACGCGGGGTAATATGAATCATAAGCCTAGCTACTAAACAGTGTGTCCCATGTAGGTTTCGCCAATCGAACCGTAACGGCCAATACTTGGACCAATGTTGGCGGGGCGATAATCGTTACCCAATTGTACGCCAATGCACGGCTGAGTATGGACTAGCCAACATTGGTTTGCCGATACGCGGCCAATGTTCGGCCAAACATAGACTCGCTCATCATTGGCTTGTCGATACGAGGCCGATGTTTGGCGAAGTATGGAGTGGCCAATCATTGGTTTGCCAATACGAGGCCAATGTTCGGCGAAGTATAGACTCGTTCATTATTGGTTTATCGATATGAGGCCGATGTTTGACGAAGTATAGACTCGCCAATCATGTTTTTGCTGATGCGAGCCCAATGTTCGACAAAATATATACTCGCTAATGATTGACTTGTCGATACGAGGCCGATGTTTGGTGAAGTATAGACTCGCCAATGTTGGTTCGCCGATACGAAGCCAATGTTCGGCCGAGTAACGCATGATCAAACCGCAATTCGTATATTGACGATTGATTGTTTCGCGTCGAAGTCATTGAGTGACGAGATAAATAGTTTTTACGAGTCCATTGGACATTACTCTTAACAAATATACTATCAAATCAATGCACTCATTGTTAGCCGATTCTCGGACAAGCTTATACGCGATACTCTGCTGATTTTTATGAACCATCCTACACTGACAGAGAAATTCTATTGATATTAACTAACCGCGTCTATTTATTTATTTTTTATTTGAATCAACTAGATTTTTCGTAAAATCAGATTTTTCCTATTGCATTCCATTATTGGAATTGTCCATTTTAAATATATTTATTTATTCAAATTAAACTTGAACTAATGAACTAATGGTCTGTCTTTATTGCAACACATATATCAAAGGGTTGTGGTAGTAGAGAGGGTGGAGAGAGAGAGAGGAGTTATATATATATATATATATATATATATATATATATATATATATATATATATATATATATATATATAGGTTATGTTTGAAAATTCTATAACATGTCATTCGATACAACTCTCTAATTATCACAATGATATTAACTAATTGATATAGTTTATGTGATACAAATAATGATGAGAATCCATTTGGTCTCTTATGCCATATCTGCGATTTAGATGTTACAAGCACTCGGTAGCATAGGGGCAGCGTGCGTAGCTATGAGTAGGTAGGTTCAAGGTTCGAGTCCCATGTAGGTGAAATATTTTCTACGAACTAATCGTTTCAAAAGACCAGGTAATGACGAATTACAATACAAAAAAATATATTTTTTTTTGGCAGTGCAAGACCATTTTTGATGCTCGATATCGGGTTACAATTATCCGCCAAGACTCGGTTGATAATCGGGCCAAGCTCGAGTGCCAATGATGGCAATCTTGACGGAGACTTTTTGTTGGTCGCTTCTCGAATGAACTCCTACGCGATGCTCGGCCGATTCTCATAAGCCATTCTAGGGCCAATATTGATTGTGAATATCGGGCCGCTCTTATCATCCAAGGCTCGGTCGATGATCGGGCCAAGCTCGAGTGCCAATGTTGGCAAGCTCGGCGTCGACCATCGGCCAATCGTTGGCCACTACTGATCACCGCACATGGGCGTGCGAGCGTAGTGCTCCCGTCGGAGTTTGGTGGAGTGGCGAAAAGGTGAATGAGTGTGAAAGTATTAACTGTGGCAGAAGCACGCGTCTCGAGTGAAAAAACAATATCGATTTTTTGAAAAAGCAATCTAATTTTTGGTAAAGTTTACCATCGTTTCAGTTGATTCGAGTTGTTGATGTTGATTCGAAACAAGTAGGTTAACACAATGAAAGTTCTAATTATTAACATAATAAGAACGGTTTGTCAGACATTTTCAAAGTTATTGCGTGATTTTTTGTTAATTCGTCAAGCGTCTGGGGGCGAGATAAATAGAAGCTATTGCAAAGCTGCAATATTTAATAACGTACCACTATTTACGTTATAAAAGGTGAAGTGGAACTAGTAAAGCCTTTGGTTCCTCTTAAACCGGTGTTTCTAAAAGGGAAGAAAAAGAACTCACAAATGATTGAAATGATATGGAAGCAAGATTATTCGGACTCAATATTACAGAACTTAGATGATTGGCTTATCAAATGGCTGGTTTTGAGGATAAAACCACTTTCATATGCGAAAGATGCCAATAATTCGTGGCCCATCATTCTCCCAGCGGTGTTTCATCTTGCCCCGCATACGGGGTAAGATGGAAAAAATAAAGATTTCATTAAAAATATATATTGTATGGGAACAATCAGGAAGGCTGATTTTTTGCTTCCAAAATTAAAAGATTAATAAATGTCGATTAGTTTAGAAGAATACCCGAGTCGAAATTTTCAGCCTATTTTAAAGGCCTTTGATCCTATGTCAGCCTCACTTGAGTCTGTTTACTGCTAGAAGTCCTACTATGGGCCGCCACATGCTCGTTCTTTGCTGCTTACCTCCTGCATAGGCTCTTATACTCCTACCTAACCTAGCTGAAGTCGTTGCAGCTCCTCTTTTGATTGCGTTTGGACCTATCGCGTATTTGGCTGTTTCGACGAAACGAGGGTGGGGATGGTCGCATTCGAAACAGCGGGTCTGATAGTTTTCAGTAACCGTCATGCGTTGGACTAGGAAGGACCGCGCGTTCGCCGTAGAGGGCTACTTTTCCAATGGCCTTACCATTATCTCCACCCAGCGAACCTTTCGCATTCGCTTCAAACTTGCCCCTGCAGCTCCAGCAACTCTCCAAAGTGGAAGAAATGGATCTTGGGCAAATAGTTACAATATTTTTGATAGGAATTGCCCTCGCGTATGCATGTACACGCGGATCCCTATAGCAGACACGCATGCATACGTATAGGTACTAGTATACGTGTGTTGGTGTATGCTTAGGCATGTATGTGTGCGTGTATATACGTGTGTCTGCGCATGCGCGTATTCACGCATATGTATCTCTATATGCATAATAGAGTGTATGCGTGTGCGTGTATACGTGTGCCAATCGACGTCCTCCTTAGCGCCTGCAAGTGGAGAAAAGGGAAATTTGTTCCCGTTCTAGGCGTTAAGTAGGAGTTCATTTTATATTGAATACGAAGCTATTTTACTGCCTTTATCTCCTACCACTGTGAGGATCTGGAGGGTCAAAATAGGCTGAAAATTTCGACTCGGGTAATTGAAGCTGACTGACTCGTATATTTGTATTGTTTTATTTGAACATGACCTTAATGTTATCATCTTACCTCGAGTTCTCCTAATGGTCCTTCATTCGGACACTATGACCTGATTGCCTTTTCTGATCTCATTTATAGGGGAAAACAGAAGGATGAGCTTGAAATAGCTTCTCCGGCTTGTCAATATTCGTGTATAATTAATGAACGATCTCTCTCTCTCTCTCTCTCTCTCTCTGGCTTCTTGACGTCGAACGCATACTGTACGTTATAAATATTTAATATGCCACAGGATAGTTTACTAAATGTAATTTGATTTGACGTTTTGACATCTCGTGTGACATCTTTTAATTAGTAATTTGCTGAATTGTAATGTACAAGATTTGTGTCGGGACAAAATGCCTCGGATAAATTGAAACGTGGATGTACATGGTAAATATGTATAGGACTTACTGTTAATAAATGTAGGTCGATGACACAGCTGGACAACGGATTTGGTGCCCCGATAATGTGTATTTTTCCTAAATCTCAGCTCTCTACTGATCCTCTTTCAACAGTTAAGAGTGTTATTCTACGTAAAAACACGAAAATATAGAGTTTTTAAAAATAAAATCGAGTTTTACTGAAAAATTAAAATTTTAATATAAAAAAATTTAATATTTTGACATTGACAAAGAACATCAGTTAAGTATTCGCATTCAATTTTGTTGAATTTTTGGATTTTTCATCGCTTTACATTAGAAGAATTTTGCTTTTTGTTTTATTCAGATCGGTGGGCTGCTTGTAGAAAATTGATAAAAAAAATCCTGATCAAGGGCGAAAAAAGAAATCAGGTCTTTCTTGTAGCCGGAGCAAGCTTTCTACTCGGGTTGAATCATTTGTTATTAAAAAATGGATACACATATCAAAGTATTATCAAGAAAAACACAAAAAAAAGAGTCAATCGCAGTGGGGCTATCTGACCCTTCAGCAAACTCGCCAT
Source organism: Ophion slaviceki (assembly GCA_944452715.1). NCBI lineage: Eukaryota > Metazoa > Arthropoda > Insecta > Hymenoptera > Ichneumonidae > Ophion > Ophion slaviceki. The sequence goes on along the minus strand of OX101790.1, from coordinate 22,202,428 downwards.
AACTTGGTCAACTTTTTGTTTTTGTACAAAATCTTCCTTGAAAATTAAAATAAATACCCTAGGCTATAAAATCAAGTAATGAAAAAATCGTATTTTCAAAATGTCAAGCTTTCACAGCGTCTTCACTCCTCAAAATCTCTGCAACACGTTTCGCTTTGTGTTCGCGTATCTATACAATCGCAAAACACCAAGAAAACGGCCACGTCTTTTTTTCTCCACAAAAACCGCGGTAACTCAACCCTATGGGGGCATACACAAATTACGTAACACCAAATTTCCCAATTATCGACCCCCCCCCCCCCCATTCCATTGCGTAACGGGTGCTTTGTCGTCAATGATTACGATTTTTTTCTCATAGACATAACTAATTATAAAAGGATCAGACTTATACTCATATTATTAAATATATATTCATCTATTCTTTTGCCAATTTTTATGGAAAAATCTTTACAATTAACCGAAATTTATTGCTTGATTTGACGACGAAAAAAAAATTCTCTTTATTGTCCCATCGATATCTTAATGAAAGGTTATCTGCAAACAAAAAGTGAAAAATGTATCGGTATCTATACAAATGTAGCTATCGTTATGCGTATCCATTTTTTTATTTTGGCTTTTTTTACAGAATGCCGACGGTTTGGACATTTTTTTCTATTTTCAATGCTTTTTTTTGTATTCAAGCAGTCTTTAAAAATAGTAATTATCAAAATTTTTAAAATCGGTTACGTACAACCTTAGTCATTGCGATTACAAAAACGACAAAGAAATTGAAAATCGGTTGATAAGTTTTCGAGTATTCGCTGGGACAAGGTCGAAAAAAGTAATTTCGAGAAAAACGCGTTCAAAGTTTTCGTTCCGTTTTTCTTGATATAAAGTTATGTTTTTTTTTTCTAGAATATTGATACTTATTGTACATTTAAGTATGTAGTCGCAGGCGATATAACGGTTCTCCATCTTCATTATATTTCACAAAATAATAAGAACCTGCACTTTATCTATTGTGAACGATGCCACACCTGTAGGGACTGAGGGCACTAACCGGTCGCGCTACCTGTTCTCACTAAAGTGAGTCAATTTTTGGACTTGTGACTAAAAATATTGCCAACATATTTTTCAATATATGTACTTTCACGAATGATTTTAAAAAATCGAATTTTTCTTGGGAAAAGTGGGAGAAGGGGAAACCTACTGTGCAAGTTCTTGCACAGTGACTTCCCCCCTTAACTGACATTTCGTATAGACAGCTGTCAACTTACCGCGGTAAAATTGCGTGCGAGTTTAAAATTAAAAACTTGGTAAATGTTTAGAAAACAACCCCTACCCCGTCAGGGGTGAGGGGATTTATAAAAAATGATCCCGTGAGCACGATGGTGAAGAGAAATCGCGGCGGTCGTCCCTCCCCCCCATAAAAGTTATGGGGTTTTGAGGTTTGAAAAAATGCGTCGCAGAATAGCGGACCTGAAGACCGGGGAGGGGTCGAGAGGGTCCAGGGGCGTGTGGGGGTGGAGGAGACGAAGCCCCCCCCCCGGGGGGGGGAGCCCCACCAATGCAGAAAAAACAAGTTTTTAAATTAACAAAAAAAAAAGAAATTCGTACAATCTCATATTTTCATTTAACGTTGTCGCTCAACGGAACGAACAACACTGACCACAATAGTTTCATAAGATAATTTTGTCTTTGTAGCAAAACCATAATAATGTACATGTGCTTACCTCGGTTCGAGTATCTATAATACGTTCGTACAAACCGAAATACCAATCACAACAACAACAAAACACACACATACACCCAAACAAACCCACACAGACACCATTTTCGCCGATTTCCAGTCTCGTCTTTGAAACGATACATTTTGACAAACTTTCAACGAGGACAGGGGGGCGAGGGAAGTGATCGCGCCATTTTTCTTCGGCATCGTGCTCAGAAGAGCTCTTATGACAAATCACCCCTATCTCCCTCTTCCAGAGTGCATGTGTGTGTGTGGGTGGGTGTGTGTTATTTTTATTCATTTAAAATCTAGTTTTTTCTGCATTGGGGGGGGGGGGGGGGTGTCACCTCCTCCACCCCCACAAGGGGTTCTGCCACTTCACCCCACCAGGGGTGGTTTCACCACCGTGGACTCGTCCTCTGGACCCCCCTCTGGATCCGTCACCGGTCTTCGAGTCCGCTATTCTGCGACGCATTTTTTTAAACTTCAAAACCCCATAACTTTTTATGGGGAGGGGGGGGGGGGTGTGAACGCCGCGATTTCTTTTCACCATCGTGTTCAGGGGGTCATTTTCTATAAATCCCACCACCTCCCATCCTCCTTCGAGGTAGGGGTTATTTTGTAAACATTTACCAAAAACTTGAACATGCAGAAATGTTGCTGATTCTCGCAGTTCTAAAATCGTGACGTAACGCAAACCTTCCCCACGTAGGTAGACCGCAACGCCTAACCGGACAAAAATTGCGTCACGTAATTTGCGTATGCCCCCTACTTTGGATTCACTCATTCAGCTTGAATAGCCGGTAACATTGCTCGAGTTATCCCACACAGACGCTTGTGCACCGTATCTGTGGCATATGACGAAATTCAGCATATCCAACCATCAAGTGTACGTGCCGTACCACCTCAAGGCTCATCGTGGGAGCTGTCGTGGAACATCGGTTGAACCATCTTCCGCCAACAATCGCAGTATTCAAGTAATTATTGCACGATACAAGTGATTGGATTCGGGTGTACCAGCAATGGCTAACAGTCGATGTGGATTCTTTCGCGGATTCGGTTGGGCGCGGGATTACGCGATTTCGTGAGTTATATCGTCTCCGCAGTCCGCGTGCGCCCATATCGTTTGGAAAGCGAAGCACGGAAAGTTTTCCAATTAAACGCGGATTATGTCGTTTTGTCTCTTGGTTTTCCTATATCTCCGCGACTGCATTGCTCCCCCAAATATATAGATTGTTATCGCCTCTCTCTCTCTCTCTCTCTCTCTCTCTCTCTCTCTCTCTCTCTCTCTCTCTCTCTCTCTCTCTCGACCCCCCCTCTCTCTCGACCCCCCTCTCTCTCAAGCAGTATCGAAAATGCATTCGATACGAAAAGGCGAAACTTATCGCGGCAAGGCTGTTCGGGATGGTGGTGGTGCAAGCTCCCATCCTCCCCCTAGGCCCCTTCGATTCGCATAATCGTTTTCCGCACGTTTCTCTTTCTCGTGCTCGCGCGCGCGCGACGAATCGTCGAAACTTCGGTCAACATCGATAAACGGAATCACCTCGTTCCGTGCCTCTTTCCTCTCTCTTCCTCGCGATTTCTCTCACACGCTTCCTCACTTTTACATCCCTTGGGTGCCTGGCTGCGAGCGGTACAGAGGGAATGCAGGTGCCAAGGGTGCGAAAGCGAGGATTATCGTTTCGTCACTGTTGTGTGTATGTACATGTATGTAGTTCCGGAATAGTAGAAGCTTCTCCTTCTCGAGCCTCGTTTATTTTGCCTTTATTCTCACTCGCTTCATCCCCTTGAGCGTTTTTTTTAAATATGCATGCACATGTATGTATATTTTTCATTCTTTTTCCATCGAACGACCAACGGGCTCCGAGGACCCTCTCTCCATCCTGTTCGTCGTTTTCTCTCCAATTCCTCGGCCGTATATCCCTCGGTATCCTCGTGCCTCCTCAGCGCGAGGGAGAGAGAGAGAGAGAGAGAGAGAGAGAGACAGAGAGACCACCCGCCGCCCGTGTAATCGAATAAACATGAGAATTCTCGTATTGACATTATTCGAAGCAAAAGGGGCGCGCGCGGAACGCTCAGCGCGAGAGAGCGGGTTACACTGCGATGATAAGTGATTGTAATCCCTTTGGATACAATTGGAATTTTTTTATTCCAGTCTTCTTCTTCTCCCTTTTTTCTCGTATCGATTAATAGAATCGATTCAATTGTCACGGGGGGAGTGTAGAGGGCAGCGGATTGCCCCTCGGCCATCGTCTTTCTCCTTCTCGATTAATAGAATTCGTCGGTGTGGATTTCTTCCGTATACGACTTTTAGAAAAAATTCGGTAGACTTGCCATTGGATAATTCGGGAATTTCTGATGGATTGGGTAATGAAAGTTTTATTTGTTATTTGCATTCTTTTTTAAAAAACAATATAATTTTTTAAAGGGTTTTGTGCTCGTATACCTTATTTTAGAAAATTATTCTTAATTGAAAAGGATTTTTGCTTGTGTTTGCTTATTTTTTAAAATTATTTTTGATCACAAGACATTTTTGGTCATGTTTGCAAATTAAAAAAAAATAATTACAAGGGATTTTTGTTGGTATTTGCTAATTTTTAAAAATGATTTGGATTTCAGATAAATTTTTTGCTAATTGTCTGCTAATTTTTCACCCGTGTCTGCTAATTTTTATAAAAGATATTCAAAAGATTCTATTTTTGCCAGCGTGTTTCCTAATTTTTATAAAAGATTTTCAACTAAAATGGATTTTTGCTTGTGTTTCATAATTTTTTTCAATGATTTCTGATCACAAGCGATTATTTCGCATGTTTGCTAGGGTTCTAAAAGAATTTTTAATTAAAAGCGGTTTTTCCTCATATTTGCTAATTTTTTTAATGATTGTAAGCTAAACCACTTTACAGTATGCCTATTGTACGATCATATACCACCCATAACAAGTGATGACCATTCAGTTAATTTTTTCTTACCGATAGCACGAAATTGTTCGTTGGTTCGCGTTGTCGGGTTCGGTGAACCTATAAAATTTATTTGACAACCCGTGACCGTCCGGCTTACTTGAACGACTACGTTTTTGCTGTATATATAGATATCCTTGTTTATATTCTCAGCCTCGAAAAAGTCTTGGCGAAGTAGCTGATCCGAGCAAGAAACCTATACACTCATCCATACATAGATACACATGTGGGTGGATATATACAGGGTGTCCCAGAACTGAATGCGTTCCCTGAAATGGGGGGTTGGGGCTGAAATTCTGAGTCGATCGATATAAGCATTAGTGGGTCTCAGATCAACCTCTGAATTATTATTCATTTTTAAAGGCAGGCCAATCAGGTGCGTCCGACAAGCGTCTGTAGGTGCGGCACTCCCGCCAGGCACCACTACGCGCGCGTATCGCTCACCGACGTACGCTGGCTTATCGGGCGCACCTGATTGGCCCGCCTTTAAAAATTAATAATAATTCAGGGGTTCATCTGAGACCCACACATGCTTATATCAATCAACTCAGAATCTCACCCCCAACCTCCCATTTCAAGGAACGCATTCCGTTCTGGGACACCCTGTATGTATGTGTATATATATATATATATATATTTACACTCATATAAGAACATATCTCGGCAATCGAGCAATTTCGATTTCGACATGACCAAACAACCAACTCGTACACGAGGTATCTAGTGATCTGTAAATATATCGAACTCGATTGGATTGGCCCCTATCCCGCACTAACTTTAACCCCGTACGAGATATACTCTCTTTGCCCTTCGATATACCTATCTATACGTGAAAAAAGTATTTCCCTCTCTTTTTCTATTGCTCTCTCTCTCTTTCGTACTTTTGCAAACTGTCTGTCCTAAGTCTTCCAGTGGGGGTGGAAAAAGCATGGGGAGCAACGAGAACGAAAGTGGAAAGAAGATGGAGCTTGGACTGATCTCTCTTGGTCGCAATATTCACTACTCATGAATCCGAAGGAAAAAAGTGCTCTTCACTCGCTGTGCTCTCTGTCTCTCTGTCTCTCTGTCTCTCTCTCTCGCTCTGCAGATACGATAACTGATATTGTATTTTCGTTTTTTCGTGCGGATATTTTTATATCCTCTTTCAGAATTACACAGCAACACATTTAGCGTCTTGCTCTATGCCTGTTGTCCGCTTTTCTCTCTCTCTCTTCCTCGCTCTTTTTATGCAGGCGAGCTTTCACGAGAAAGTAAATATTGCTACGAGTCAAAACCGGCAATCGCCAAATGAACCGCAACGAGAGTGTATCCAATTACAGCAAAGTGCAACTACGTAAGTGATCTATACGTCATTCGAAAGCTTAAGGGGCTACATCTACTTAGAGTGGCAAAATTCCGAAAAAAAAATCAGGTAAACAGTTGGTGAAAAAGAAACGCATTTTTTTAAACACAATGGCACCTATATTGTGAGGCTTTGAAAAAAAATCACCAAAAAATACAGAAAACCCACAAAAACATGACCGCCGGCATATGATGAAGACAGTTTATCTGAAATCTGAAAACCCAACGGGTTATTCAAGTTAACAATGAATACGAGTCGCTGACAATGGTCGATTTTTTAAATCATTTTTTTCAACGAAGTGACGACGAATTGAAATTCGAGCATTTATGAAGAAAAAAAAGTCGTCGTTTTTACGTAACTGTTAAAAAATGAAGATCGATTTTTAAAAAGTGAGATCGTCATCGACCTTTGAATGTTTCTCATCGTATCTCCTGTAAATTTGGAAACAATCCATCAAGTGGTTCTCGAGATATCATGTCCACCGACTTTGAAAACTTTTGACTTTGAGACTTTTTGTTGTTCTTCTGTATTTCTTGGTGAGTTTTTTTTAAAGGCTCTCAATATATGTACTTTTGTGTTTTAAAAACATGCGTTTCTTTTTCACCGACCATTTCCAAGGCAAAACATCGAAATTTGGGCATTTTTTCGGGCCTCGTGTAGACCCTTAAGGCCTTATATACCTTTGGATGGTCGGAAAACAAGGCTTTTTTGGGATTCAAAAAAAACTAATAAAGCATTAAAATTTATGTTTTGAGGGTTAGTTTGACATATCTGTAGGTACTCAAATAATTTTTTTATTTAAAAAAAATTCAAAATGGCGGCCCAGAGGCCGGTAGAAAGAGGACGCTTTTTTTAGGCTCTCCACGAGCGGACACATTGGAGATGCACATGAGCCACTGAATTTTTTTTCTTCTTAATTTACACGAGTTCTGCTCGCGAGGTATACACGATTATTACAAAATATTGATTTTTGCATATTTGGCACCATTTTGGAAAAATAGTTGCATTTTCGACATAAAAAGCGGCATTAGTTTGTTCATGAAAAACCGTAATTGTTAATCGTTCGCGAAAATCGTGTGTACTTGGCTGAAAAAACGATCTAAAAAGTTACGGTCGAAATTTGAATTTAATCGGGTTTCAAGAAAAACGCGTTTGAAGTTTTGAAACCACTTTTCTTTGGACCATATCATTTTTGGGATGATTAAGCCAACAAAAAAACGATAATTGATACATTTTCAAAAAAGGTATATGAGGCACAAAGTATATAATACAACAGATACGTTGGAAAAAGGACATTTTGATCCTATTATATTTTAACAATATCGACTACTAGCACATCTCATTTTTTCAGAGCAGCCTTTCGATTTTATTGAAACTGAAAATTGACGTCAGCGACAGAAACTTGAAGTCCCCTTAATATAAATATGCTCAAAAATGTTTAAAGCTGATTCTAAAGAGGCTTTACATCATCGCGACAATAAACTACTATGGGGATGGTCTTTGAAATCGAAGGACTTCGGAATCACCTTCTCTCTTGTATACCCGTGTTCGTAATTTTCAAACAAACAGATCACGTTTTACAAAGGAAGCAAAACCAAACAATTATTGAATGGGTTTATTTTAATTCTATGCAAAAACTCGGAGCTGAAGTAAATTGGAAAAAAATCGCTGATTCAAAAATCGTCGTTGGCAAGAATGATATCGATTGTCGAAATTATGGTAGTGGGTCGAGTGTCAAGGGTGCCTAGGGAGAGAATTTGTCGGGTATTGCAAGAGGATGACTATATATGCGCGTGTGCATGTATATGCATACACAAATTCGACGAGCGAAACAAAGGGAGAAATAATGTTAGGGGAGAGGAGCCCGATGACTATAGAACACTCATTCACCACCCTCACAATTTTTTATACGTATATAGACACGTGTCTATATATATATATATCCACACATATACGTATAAAAAAATATGAGGGTGGTGAATGATATATATATATATATACACACAAGCACATGTCAAAAGTCATCAATATCAAAATTTCAACGTTACCTATGATCATTCCCGTTTAACGCGGTCCTCTAGTTTCTCGGCTGTTTTTTTACGGCTTTATCAATAATTTTTTACGGGCAAAGCATCGAAATAATCAATCTCATTGTTTTTTCATAATCTTTATTAACATTTAAATTAGCTTTATAAATTTTTTGAAGTCAAAATATATAATAGAATAAAAGTTATAGTGGCCGACAGGAAGACATCAAGTAAAAGAGGTGCTTGACGGTGACCAAGATTGCGGCTGTTCTACTTATCTGAAATCAAAAAACCAAACGGCATTTTAATCTTCATATTTAAGACTAGCGATTGAACTAGAGTGAATTCTAAATTACAAAAATTGACTTTTTTATACACTTTTGAAAATTACATTCTATTTTTTACTCATTTTTTCTTAAGTTTTTCGCTCGTACAAAAAAAACTATCGAAGCAATCATGATAATCCTAGTTCAATCGCTGGCTTATAACATATTAAAGATGCTGTATAAATTTGAACAAGATCGGTGCAGTAGTTTCTGAAATATCGTGGTCACCGTTTCGAAAAATGGTGTTTCGAGAAAAACGCGTTTGAAAGTATACCTGCTCCGTATAACCTGCTCCGTATACCTGCTCCGTTCCAGGGCCGTAACTTGTGAACCACTTCGAATATCGAAAAATCCTTTGGCACACATTTTCTACACATGTTGTAGATGTGATTTATGAAAAAAAATCGATTTTTTCGACCCGAGAAACTAGAGGACCACCTTAAGGGTGGCGATGTGAAGGTGGTGGTTGGGTAAGTGGGTAAGCCTAGGGCCCAAAGAACAGGTCGATTTTCATAATTTGTCTACTGTAAGTATTGCGGTAAGGACGTCGGGGCTTTACACACAATTAATACATTGTCTTGCAAGTTTGAATTTTGTTCTAATCCCAAAATATTAGTAAACAACGAAATTATTATTATTTAAGCAAAGTGATAAATGAGAAACTGATAGGTAAAAAATGTACTTTTAGTATATTAAAGATTTCGTAGGGGCGGTTACTTTTTGAAATTTTGACAATTAAAGTAAAAGCAAGCTGTAGAACAAACCGTTCGATTTTCGACCAAAAATCGATCATTTGTTATTAACGAATAAATAAACACATAACAAAAAGCATTCTGTCATACGATACAAAATGTTATAAACTATGCTCTGTCCGAATTTGAAGTAAATCGGACGCTCGCACCGTTTCATAAAACTTCGTTTCGAAAAAAACGCAAAAGGAAAAGGGGAAATTGCAGCGGAGCAGTGAGCCGTAACGCAGTGAACGATCTGACCCTTCACAAAAAACGTTATAATTCAGTCGATGATTGGAATTTTTACAAATTTTATGTTGCCAATAAGAGTTAAAAACCTCGACTATCAAATTATACAATGAAAAATTGTATTTTTGACATCTTAATATTATGCAGACCCCTTAACGAATTCAAAGTCATAACGCAGAGTAGATACATTCATACGGATTCATTCATATGTTTTCAGTTCATACTCACAATCCGCAAAAACCAGTCTGGTTATTTGAGGTGGAACACCACAGTGACGGGGGAAAAATCGTTTTTTTCCGTTTTGTCAATAAATATATATTTAAGAATATATGAAAAAATGTCGAGTTAAAGTATTGAAAATTTACCAAGTTGCAGACAATTTACTAAAAGCAGGTCAGGCAACGATTTATGTATACTCAAGCTTTTAACCGTGTTCTTCTCGAAACGACTTTTCTCGACCTAGTCGGAATCATAATTCTAGCTATAATTGTCCGATTTTCAATTGAAAAAAAAAATATTTCTATAATTGCTGTAGTCATCGTTGTACGTAGTCGTCTTCTTCGCTTAAAATTTATTATTTTTTAAACTCTGGAATAAAAGTAAACATTTTGCCAAAATTACGCTGTTTTTGAAAACCGCTATTTTGTGATTTCGTCGAAAAACGGTTACTTATACCGAGAACTGCAGTTATATAGATTATGAAACTGTTTTGTGTCCATTTTTCAGGCTAACCATTGTTCAGTCATCGATCCAGCTGTTGAACTACATTTTTATAGAATACATTATTTCTATTGTACCTCAATAAGGTTGTTAATATTTTTTTTCAATAAAAAATTCCTCGAAATAAATTCAATGTATGCTTAATAACAAATCTCTTTTCCAAAACCCAAAAAAATTATCCAGTTGACAAAAAAAATCGGGAAGCGACCTTTTTTCGGCCCGTCACAGTCGTGTACTCCCTTAAGGGGGGAGATACCTTTGGGGGAGGAAAAAGTTAGCAGAATTGCATGATTTTTTTCAAAGGAAAGATTTATTCACCATTTTTAAGACTCAGGGTATGTTTTATTACTACTGCTGTCTGTTACATGGTATTTTTCATAATGAATCATTAAAAATAGTGGAGATATAGCCGGATCTTCTGAACTTTATTTTCAAAACTGGCGTACGAATGACTAAAAAACAAATAGACAGATTCTAATGAAGGGTGGTACAAATGTTTCCAACCTTATTGTCTAAAATATGGGCTTAAATGTTTTGGAAATAATTTCACAAAATTATTTTTTTATATTGCAAAATGTAGCTACTTTTTCAGAAAATTCAATATTTTAGTTTCAAAGCATACCATTTGATCGATTTTTAACATTTCTCACGTTTTCTTGGTTCATATTCTGCGTATGAGTGTTAATGATAGAAAAATCTTCGTTGATCAACCCGTTTAGAGGACCGTGCTACTGTCAGTAAAGTTAGCAGAGCATTTGCCAGGAGATAAAAATTAAGTCAGCGTTCTCTTCGCATGCAGTCGAGATCTGTAGTTCCTAATGGTTTTTATAAATAGTTCTGGTGATTTTGGAAAAAAAGGTGATTGAAAGATTGATTTTCTAACTTCTCGTAGCAAATCAATTTTCAGAAAATCAGAAATTACCGGTTGTTTGTACATGCAGCTAAGTTCTATAGTTCCTGATAGTTTTTAGCAATAGTTCTGGTGATTTCACCAAAAGAAAAGTGACGGAATTTTTGTTGTTGTGCTACTTCCTATAGATGTATGCTGATGGAGAGGCGTGGGTCTCTGGGTGCTTTTTATGTGAGATGTACTTTTGATATTGTTTGATGTATTTAAGAATAGTTCTGGTTTTGAACTATTTTTAATTAATTGTTAAAAATGTTTATTAATATCTCAACTATACAAGGTTGCTCTGCTGATGGATAGGCGTTAGTTCCAGGTGCTTTCTGTGTAAGATAATGTAGTTTTGGTATTGTTTAATGTATTCGAAAATAGTTCTGGCTTCCAGCTAGTTTTAAATAATTGTTAAAAATGTTTATTAATATCTCAACCATACAAGGGTGCTATGCTAATGGATAGGCGTCAGTTCCAGATGCTTTTAGTGTGAGATATCATAGTTTTGGTATTGTTTGGTACATTTGAGAAAAGTTCTGGCTTCCAGCTATTTTCAAATAATGATTAAAAATGATTATGAGCATCTCATCTATACAAGTGTGCGCTGCTGATGGATAGGCGTGAGTTCGAGGTGCTTTTTGTGTGAGATATTATAGTTTAGGTATTGTTTGATGTATTTTAGAATAGTCCGTGGTGGGGTCCGCCTCTCACACGGTTCTGGAGTTCTATGTATTTTTTATCAATAGTTCTCTTGTTAGTAATGAATTTTGTTTTTGTTCGGGGGGCAGGGCAACTGCGCAAAATTTACTCGAGTGTACTGTTGTAAATATTTGTCTGGTGAAGAAAAGTTGTGAAGATATTAAACAGAACACTTGCGGGGGCAACCGGAACTCCGAAGAAAAATTAGTTTTTCAAAAAAAACACATTTGGGTCGACTCAAAGCATTCCATCGAGCCATCAATCTACTGCTCAGTCGGAGGAAAAAAAAGAAAATCAGTTCTGGCTGCCTCTCACATAGTTCTCGAGTTCCATGCACTTTTTATTGATAGTTCAGATGGTACTAACGATTTTTTCTTTTCGTTTGGCGGGGGAGGGGTGGGAACTTGACTAAATTTACTCGAGTGTACCGATGTAAATATTTGTGTGATGAGGAAAAGTTGTAAAGATATTTAACAGAACGCCTGCGGGGGCAAGCAGAACTCCAAAAAAAATTCATTTTTCCGAAAAAAAAATTTGGTTTCACTCAAAGCATTCCATCGCGCCATTAATCGACGGCTCAGTCGAACGAAAACCAATTAGTTCTGGTAACCTCCTGCATAGTTCTGGAGTTCTATGTACTTTTTATTGATAGTTCGGCTGTTAGTAACGATTTTTTTTTCGTTGGGGGTGGGCAACGTCACAAAATTTACTCGAGTGTGCCGTTGTAAATATTTGTCTGGTGAAGAAAAGTTGTGAAGATATTTAACAGAACACTTGCGGGGGCGCCCGGAACTACGAAGAAAAATTTATTTTTCCAAAAAAAACATTTGGGTCCACTCAAAGGACTCCATCGGGCCATCAATCTACTGCTCAGTCGGAGGAAAAAAAAAGAAAATCAGTTCTGGCTGCCTCTTACATAGTTCTCGAGTTATATGTACTGTTTATTGTTAGTTCTGTTTTTAGTAACGATTATTTTTCGTTAGGAGGGCGGAGAGGGCAACGTCATAAAATTAACGCGAGTGTGCCGTCGTTAATATTTATCTGATAAGGAGAAGTTGTGAAGATATTTAACAGAACTCTTACGGGAGAAATCAAAACTCAAAAAAAATGTTCCAAAACAAAATTTGGGTTCATTCAAAGCATTCCATCGCGTCATCAATCGTCTGCTCAGTCGAATGGGAAAAAAGGAAAATCATTTCCGGTTGCCTCTTACATAGTTCTGGAGTTGTATGTACCATTTATTGATATTCAGGTTGTTGGTACCGATTTTTTTTTTTCGTGAGGGGGGCCAACTTCACAAAATCTACTCGAGTGAACTGTTGTAAATATTTGTCTGACGAGGAAAAGTTGTAAAGATATTTAACAGAACTCTTGCGGGGGCAACCAGAACTCCAAGAAAAAAATCATTTTTCCGACAACAAAAAGTTTGAGTCCACTCAAAGCATTCCAACGCGCCATCCATCTACTGCTCAGTCGAAGGAAAAAAAAGAAAATCCGTTCTGTTTGCCTCTCACATCGTTCTGGAGTTCTATGTACGTTGTAGTGATAGTTCAGTTCTTACTAACGATTTTTTTTCGTTAGGGGGGCCAACTTCACAAAATTCACTCGAGTGTACCGTTGTAAATATTTGTTTGACGAGGATAAGGTGTAAAGACTTTTAACAGAACTCTTGCGGGGGCAACCAGAACTCCAAATGAAAATCAATCTTTTAAACAAAAAAATTCGGTCCACTCAAAGCATTCCATCGCGCCATGAATCTACTGCTCGGTCGAAGGAAAAAAAACCGTTGTGATTGCCTCTCACATGGTTCTCGAGTTCTGTGTTTTTTTTTCGGTAGCTCTCTTGTTAGTATTGAATTTTTTTTGTTCGTCCGGGGGGTGGTGCAACTTCACGAAATTCACTCGAGTGTACCGTTGTGAATATTCATCTGATGAGGAAAAGTTGTGGAGATATTTAACAGAACTCTTGCGGGGGCAACCAGACCTCATAAAAAAACAAACATTTTTCAAAAACAATAAATTTGGGTCCACTCAAAGCATTCCATCGCGCTATCCATCTGCTGCTCAGTCGGATAAAAAAAAAGAAAATCCGTTCTGGTTGCTTTCCGAGCTCTCACATAGTTCTGGAGCTCAGGACTCTTGCGGGGGCAGCCAGAACTCCAAAAAAAAATCATTTTTCAGAAAAAAAAAAGTCTGGTTGCACTCAAAGTATTCCATCGCGCCATCCATCTACTGTTCCGTCGGAGGAGAAAATAGAAAATCAGTTTTGCTTTATAATATCTTATTATATTATCTTACACAAAAAGCACCTGGAACTCACGCCTATCCATCAGCAGATCCAACTTGTATAGTTGAGATGCTGATCAACATTTTTAAAAAATTCTAAAATCGCTGAAAGCCAGAACTTTTTTCAAATACATCAAACAATACCAAAACTATAATATCTCACACACCAAGTACCCAGAACTCACGTCTATCCGTCAGCATATTTCTATAAGAAGTTCGATAAAAAATTCCGTCTTTTTTTGTATAATCACCAGAACTATTGCTCAAAACTATCAGGAACTATAGAACTTAGCCGCATGTACAAAGAACTCCCGGTAATTTTCGGTTTTCTGTAAAATGATCTGTTACGGGAAGTTAGCAGATCATTTCTTTAATCACCGTTTTTTTTCTACAGAATCACCAGAACTATTTCTAAAAACCATCAGGAACTATAGAACTCGACTGCATGCGACGAGAACTCCCACTTAATTTTGATCTGCTGGCAAATGCTCTGCTAACTTCACTGACACACCGTGCTATACCTCCGCTATTTGTAAAGACTAATACAAAAAATACCATGTAACATCCAAAATACAATTAGCACATTTTTTCCTCGCCTACAGGTATCTCTCCCTTAAACCCGGATTATTTTTTGACCCTCCATCGATCTTCGGGATCTAAATCGATTTCTCGCACCCTAAATCAATGCAAATCCACGTAATATTTCATCAAAACTCTCAAACCAGCGTTTTCACGATATAACGTATCCAAACATATAAAAAATCGTCTTTTTTCATAGAATTCCATAATAAAGCAAAGCCCGACATTTCACGCGACCGAGTCCAATTATTATCCTCGTTCGATGATCGGAATTAAAAAAAAATTAAGTCTTTTTCGAGTCCGTTCACGACCAATAAGTTTGCGTTCATCCCAAACAACGAGAAGGGATTGGATAGCTTGACTTTGAGCGAGGAGCCCTTTATACTCAGGAAAAACTCGCGGTGACGCAGCGGGTAGAGAAGGGGGGCAAGGGTGGGACGTTCCATCGAATATTATAAAATTAACGCAGACGCCAAGGCAAAGTTACTTAGGGCGACTTAACGAATATAGATTAAAAGTTGTTCGGCCGAAATGACGGTGGACGCGGACGAGAGTTGATGGTGGTGGCGATGGTGCACCCAGCAACTCTGATCTTGTGGGGTTGCCGCAGGAGGTTCGAGCCAGGACAGCGTTGCTTTATTTCGTTGATTTTGAGCTTTTGGTTCTCCTCTCTCTCTCTCTCTCTCTCTCTCTCTCTCTCTCTCTCTCTCTCTCTCTCTCTCCCGCTCGCTCGCTCTCTCTTTCTCTTGCTCTCTCTCCCTGAGCCCTTTCTATCTCGAACCGAAGAACGCGGTATGGTGTTTGTATTTTAATGAGGGGGAAGCTATGCTAATCCGCGTGGCACACTGTATATATATATATATATACATACACATATACATATATATATACATTTACATATATATCCACATACACCACGAAGATCGCGCGAGTTCCGCGGCTGTTTTTCCATTTTCAGAAACGTGGTACACGGCGAGCCCTGCAGCCACGAACCCTCAGCGTAAAATAAGAGAACAGTATTCACGCGAGGAAAGGGCCAGCGGGGAAAAGTAGTGACGGCAACAGCGGCGGTGCCGATGTAACCGTGAAAAAAAATAAAATACAATAACAGCGTCATCTGAAAACCGGTAATAAATTCACACTTCGCCCTGTCTAGGTATTTGCAAATTTCCAAAGGGGTAACGGTGGGCTTCACAACGTAGTCTTTATTCAAATGTCTATCCATTTGGTACGGAGGAGGGTGATTTTAAAGACATTGAACATCGAGGGCTTTCCTTGCAGTAGCCACGTGATTTATATATTTATCCATTTATTGATGACGAAGGATTGAAGGTTTTTTCTCGTCGATAATCGAACGTTTTTTCCTACAGCTTGTCTATTTTGTAAGTAGCAAAATTATAAAAAAGTTTTCGGTCATGAAGACGTCTCACGATGCTGAAGTTTGCATCGTTCGAAGGCAGTGTTTTTTTTTATTGATCAATTTTTTTCTGCAGATTATAATTGTAAAAATTCTTGAATCATTTTTTAAGATGCTTATTGGCAGTTTTGCAGTGGAAAGCTGCAAAAATATATTTGGTATGATAGTAAGAGGACGGAAACCAAGACAAAGATGTGGAAAGAAATTATAGTTGCATTTCAACGTTGCAAACTTCAACCCCATAAAGTTTTATTATTGGACTAGAAGTAGATTTTTTAATTTTTCATTTCGGGTCAGCCGAGTTGTTGGAATTTAAGGGAGACTTTGTCCTTGAAATTTTCAAAAAATCAATTTGAGCTCAACATGAGTAGCTAGAAGAAGAGGAGGGATGCCTCTATGGACCAGGCATTGCCGATTAGCGGTAATTATAAACACATTTGTGTAAACACATTACAAAACTTTAAACGCGTTTTTCTCGAAAACACGTTTTTAAAAATGGCTGACATTCTCCTGACCGCTGTAATTAACATATCGACCTGAAATTTGGAGAGCATACTCAGAAAATATGTCTTCACGGAATGACGGTTCGTTTTTTCGATAGATACATTTTTGCATTTATTATTTATCTTTTTATGCGAAAAAAACGCGAAAATTCGATTTTTTTTAACTGCCGCCATTTTCCGAAATTTGTACTAAACAAAAAACCCATCCGTCATTCCATGACCAAAGGGTCACAGATTGATAATATGCTTCGAATTTGTGTTTCAGATTAACAAAGAGGGGGCAGTTATGTCAGCCGTTTACCTCCCGCGATTTGAGGACCTGTTTTCGCGGAGCTGCAACGGCCGCCATTTTGATTTTTTATTTTTTTTATTTTTTTTAACGTTCTGTATATCATGAATAAAAGCAAGAAAAAACCGCACTCAAAAAGCTTTACTCGTTTCCTTCAAAAAAAAATAAAATGTAAACACCTGAAATATGGCACTCCAAGGACAAAGTTTCCGTTAAGTAGCAATAACTTGATTGGGCATCAATATTCTTTGATTAATAGAAAACAAACGTGGCTCGACTATGTATTGATTGTATTCAAAATCCCCGTCTCGTCCCAATACTCTTATAACAAAAATTATTGAAAATCGACTTGTCTTTTGGGCCTCAAGCAGACCCGTTGAGGACCGTGCTTAACGGGGTATCCGTCTCTGGAAGCCCAACTTGAAGGGTCAGAATGATGAATTTTTTTCTAGTAACACATTGGTTGAAATTAATTAATTTTTTCCCAGCATGCTCAATACATGTTTGTGGTTACAATGTAATTTTTTCGGAAGAAAATGTTTCAAAGTGTTCGTGGTGCTGCAGTTGGCGTTGCAGTCTCCCAGCGGCGAGGCCCGAAACGGCGGGATCTCTATCAGGCTCAAATGTAATCTGAAACGAAAACAAAAAAAGTTTACTTCAAATATATCCAACTGGCTATGGGTTCACCATCCACGTTACGAAATTTCGAAAAATACAAAAAATTACAGGTTTTCCAAAGAAAACCTCATTTTCCTCTCGAAAAACAGCATGATGAAGTAATTGTTATTAACAGATGGTTAACAAGTGGTCCTTACCACTAGTCAGCGATTCCGGCACGATATAAGTGTCCTTCCTCATCATCGAGATCGTGCTGCACACCTAATCCATGCAATTTGCGGGCTATTCGGGCCTCTTTTGACTGTTCTTGTTCTTTAATGTCTGCTTTCGTTACACGCGAATTACCCTTAACCTTACACACTCTTCCACTAAAATAGGTGTAACTTCGTCAATCTTTCGAATTTCAGGGTCCGGGTGCAAAAAATACGTTTATTTTAAGTTTCCAGAGAGGGATACCCAAGACAGCCAGATTTTCTTATAGCCGATATCACGCAGCCGTAACCGGTTCGAAATATCGATTCCCCATACGCATTTCCTGTCCAAAGCATTGCGATTTTCCACTTTTCTTGTCGAAATCGTTCTTTCCACATCGGCAGACTCCTCTTCACAGTCCCGTAAACACGTCCGGAAAAAATCGTACCGGTGCAAATTTCTTTCCATCCACATCACATGCGGAATGATTCGGAAGTGTTCGATGAAGAATTCATCGGGAAAGATAAAACAACTTGACGAAAGGAAAACTTGCCCCATTGAGAAAGCAGTGCGAGGATTTTGAATCTGCGGAGATTCGGGAATATGAGAAAAGCATGGATGAGCGAGAAGATTGCAGATGCAATAGCGAGGGAAGAAGACGCGCTTGAATGACGAGTGCGTGGGTCCCCCACTCCTGGAGAAAAGTGGAAGTGGCGAAAGAGAAAGGTGGAGGGGGATGAGGGTGGAAAGGGAAGTTGTACGAAACGAGGAAACCCCCGGAAGGCACAACTACGCTTTCCGCCTCGTCGATCGCCACATGCAAATGCTCTCATCTTCTCGTCTCTGCGCAAGCCGTCATGTCTAACCGAAGCTTTAACAGTACAGCCTTTCGTTTCCCGTATGAGCACGCACATGCAGACTGAATTTTGCCGAAAATTTATCGGCTCGAAAATAACCGAGGGAAAATTCGGCGAGAAGGTCAGCTTCACCGCAGGCGCTCGTGCTCTTACTGCATACGCGCATACCAACGTGAAACAAATCGTTATGTTTCACATTCCTCTCAAACTTTGATAAAATATATTACTGAACGATCGACTGCACGCTTTATGACTCTGCTGACCTTGCATATTGAGCAACTGGAACCGATTGGCGGATCGGAGAAAAAGAAACGATCGATTTGATTCACGATAGCCTTATCACTTTGAAATATTAACTCATGACGGACGTTTGGAAACGGGAATAAATAAATATTCTATCTACTCCGGATAATAGTAATCATTTAAATTTCCTACGGCTAATAATAATCGGAATTTTAATAATCGAGTTTTATGAAATTTACATTATAATCACATGGAAGACAATAATGGGATAAAAATGTGTGTCAAGTTTTCTTTAATATTCTTCATAATATATACTTATTTTGTATAAAGAAAAATTTAATCGCCTCCGGATAATAATAATCATTTCAATTTCCCAATGTTAATAATTGTTTGAATTTTAATAATCAAGATTTATGAAATAAAAATTCGAATTATATCGAAGGAAATGGGGTAATGAAAATTACTGAACTTTTCAATTTTAACCAATTTTCATTAATATTCTTAATATATATATATTGCTCGAATTGCTAATAATAGTTTAAATGTTAATAATCAAGATTTATGAAATAAAAATTGTACTTATATCGTAGAAAGTAATGAAATAAAAATAAATAGCATTTTTAATTTCAAGACATTTTCTTCAATACTCTCAACAATCTTCACTTATACTATATAAAGAAATGTTTCATCTGCTCCAGATAATAATAATCATTTTAGTTTCCCAATTCTAATGATAGGTGAAATTTCAATAATCACCATTTGTAAAATAAAAATTCAAATTATATCGATGCAATTGATGAAATAAAAATTACCAGACTTTTTAATTATAAGAAATTTTCTTTAATAGTCTCAATAATATATATATTTATTTTATATGAAAAATATTTCATCGACTCCGGATAATAAATATCATTTAAATTTCGCAATGCTAATAATAATTGAAACTTGAATAATCAAGATTTATGACTTAAAAATTCTAATTACATCGAAGAAATAAAGGAAATAAAAATGGACGGACTTTTCAATATTAACAAATTTTCTGTAATATTCTTAAGGGCTCTTCTTTAGATGCTAAAAAAGGCTATTTTCGTTCCTTTTTTTATACGTTTATATTATAAATATTGATATAAAAGTTGTTACACTTAATAAATACGCTTTCGAAATACTTTAATGATATTTTTTTTCAATTGTCGTTACAAATTAAATTTGTAACAAATTCGTAACAAATTTTATCGACAATTTGAAAAATTCTTTACGACAAACATACATTTATGAATAAAGCTATAAAAAAATGCAACTATCAATCCTTACAAATAATTCCTCAATTTGTCTCCCTACCTCGATTGATTGACTGCCGATTATTTCGCCAGTCAACAGAAAATCGGAATAATCGCTGTGTCCGCAGTATCACAGGCGGAGGAATCCTATTGACGAATCGAGCAGAGAAGCGATACGAGGGAAAAGGAAAGCCGCCGTAAACAACCCCGATAAACACCCTGCCCCCTATCATCCGGTGGGAATTCCACGAGAACTCCACGAGGCCGAATTACGATCATCGGTTTAACGGTCGCTTTAACGACCCATTCGCTTGTTTACCGATCAGGAGCATTTTACCCCCTCGCAACAACAGCACGTGGTCCGCAAGATTCCCGAGGATACGGAAACACGTGGTGGCGATGGTCAGCAAGAGAGAGAACGAAAGAGAAAGAAAGAGAAAGAGAGAGACAGAGAGAGAGAGAGAGAGAGAGAGAGAGAGAGAGAGAGAGAGAGAGAGAGAGGGAGACATGTGTCCAGAAGGGATGAAAGTTCGAATTACGCGAAGGCGGTCAAAGAGAGAGCGAGACAGCCTTCTTGGAGGACGGAACGAGTGATTTACCCTTCGGAACGAACCCTTAAATGTGAGCGCTTCCGTGCGCTCCCTTAACCCCCCGCGGTCTCTCGGACATCGATAATTTATTTACTCCCATTATGATCGTTAACGAGAATTTCACGCTTCAGTGAGAAATTTACCCTTCGCTTTCTCGCGATCTAATTATCGTTGTGCAATTCTTGGCAGGCAGGGATTTGTGTTCTCTACAGCGCATCTCATTTCATCCTCTGCCATTCTGCATTTTAATTTTTCGAAAAATCGTATGAACAACGTGGCACTCAAGGGAAGACACCACTTTCGGTCGTTTTTTTCTTCGATTTTTCGATCTACTAGATTATTTATTTGGGATCTGGGACAAAGGTGTGTTTATTGAGCATACATTGAACTTATCTCGGGTAATTTTTTTATTTAGAACAATAAAAAATGAACAATGTTGTTGAGATATAATCGAGCCTCTGTATAAAAAATGTGGTCCAACGGCCGGATCGATAACTTGACAATTGTTGGTCCGAGAAATAACAATACATTTTTTTTATAATCTATATAAATGTAATTTTCGTTGTACGTAGCCGGTAAAAAAATGTCACAAATGGCCGAGTGTTAAAAAAGTGTAATGATGGAGAAATTTTTACTTATATTCGGGGGCTTAAAAATACTAAATTTCAAAGAAACAAAAAACTGCTGCCTACAACGATAGCTACTCAAATTACGGACATTCTAGATTTTTAGATTGAAAATCGGTCAATTATAGCTAGAGTTACACTGAGAAAACAGCTTATTTATAGCAAAGAAATACATTTAGTTGGCACTTTTATTCAAATATTCATTAACTGTTACAAAATTTGTTAGTCGTTAAGAAATGTTCGTGTTCTCATGACAAAATTTTATAGCCATAGTATTTCTTTGAAAAAAAAATGATTTATTTGATCACTATTACTTCTCTTAAGATGTTACCCCCACTTGCGATTTTGAAAAAAATCGATTTTTTTTATTGCATTTTTTTGAAGTATAAGTATTCGGGCCCATACTTCCGTATGGGCCCGGAATAGATGACTCTATGTAAGTTTACAAAAAAAAAATATTTTCTTCGTGTAAACTGAAATTGAAACTTTAAACGCGTTTTTCTCAAAATGGCATTTCTGAAGTCGGTGACCAAGATTATTCGAACACTAATGAACCGATCTTCATGAAATTTTGCAGGCTTATTTAATACATAAAAATGTAGTCTTTAATCGTTCGATTTTTTTCGTTAAAATCGAACCATTAACTCTGACTGTCCGCCATTTTGTGAAAAATGAATATTTTTTAAAATCCTTCGATTAAAGACTAGTTTATACTTATATTTGACTAAATCCATCTGCATTTTTTTTCAGATGATCCACTTCGCCGCAATGTTGGTCACCGCAAACTGTGTATATAAAAACATTATTTCATTGACGGCCATATGCCACTAAACAGTGTAATATTTTTCAATAAAAAAATTACTGAAAGTTCTTCAAGATGTGTTCTTTAAGATGGTATATTGATCGATTAAAAAAGTTTTGTAGTTTTCTTTTAAAAAAATCGTGAAAAAGGCCTTTTTTGCGCTACAAATGGGGGTAACGCCTTAACTCACAAGGAACATCCCACAGGTGACACCCTTCGATTTTGTTGAAATTTGGATATGATATAAAGCACCGAAAAGTGAGCGATACGTATTTATTTTTATCGACGGAAAAACGGTTTTAAGGGGTGAAACCACCCCTTAATATAGGGGTGGTTCACCCCTTAATTTTTTGCAATGTCACTATAGTGGACTTTCCATTGCTTCGGATTAAAAGAATTCTCGTTTTTGTTTCATAAAAATCGGTGAACTCCTTGTGTGTGAAACTGCTATATTACCCCTAGAGATGCCTTTTTTCGAAGGGTGGGTTCACCATTTAAAACCGTTTTTCGGCCGTTAAAAAAAAATACGTATCGCTTACTTTTAGGTGCTTTATAGCATATCCAAATTTCAACAAAATCGAACGGTGTCACCTGAGGGATGTTCCTTATCAGTAGATGTTCATGGTAATCGAATAACGAGTTGAAATTGTGATATGATAATACAGTTCAAAGGAGTAGAGATTTGTTCACAATTAATATATTTGAATTTGGGGCCATTAACGTATAGTTGCCGCGACTATCCTGTCTTCAGTGCAAATGAACATGTCACAACAATTATCTGATCTTCATTCAACACAACTATCCCGGCTGCATTTGAGCCAAGAGTCACACAGTTGACGCGACAACTTCTCTATTTCACGCAAATAAGGATTTATTAACTATTAATGAATCTGTATTTAATGTGTTGGCCCAGTAGTTCTTTGAGATAACAGTCGTACACTTGTTACAAAATGAATATTTGGTGATAATTAAAAAATCTTCAGTTGAATCAAATATAGCCCTGTTAATAGTTAGCAAATAACTGTTGAAAAATCGACGTCTCCTCTCAAATAATGATTTGTTAATAGTTAACAAATCTGTACTTGAGACAAGTATCGTACATTTGGCAAGACCGTTTACTTTTTACGCTACCATGGCCCTTTGTCGCACAAGCTCGTTCGTGCGCAGACGCGATGTAGATACGATCAAGATACACTGGAGACTGTGCGTGACCGCATGTCCACTTACCTAGAGGACATCAGTTTGTGACCGTGAAAACGTGAGTTTATTCTCTGCGCCGATGTCATCAATTAACGATTTGCTTATTTTGTGGGACCTGCCAAATCTTTAGGAAACTTTCGAAAGTATATATAGAGAATATTCAATTATGCATTAGAGCACGGGCGGCCAAGACGTCGACCGTGGGACCGATTGACCGCCTATTTTCGATGAGAGTTGTTCCTTGCTCTACGACGTATTGATACTACCATCTTTGTTGTCCCCCGATTAACGGACTTGCTATTTGTAGAGGACAAATCGTTGGACAACGATTTGTCCTCTACAAGTAGCAAGGAACAACTCATATCTTTTCTATGAGAGTTGTCCCTTGCACACTTGCCCACTAGCTCTATAGTGCTACAGTGATTCAACTGCACATTCATCTGCCGACAATCAACCCAGATAGACCGATGCACCTCATATTGGCATCATATGTACATCTCCTTTTGCGGCATAGAAAGTCTCACAGCTGTGTACCCCTTATGAGTGCTCCCCTTGAAGTCATATTGTCATCACATTATGACCCACAATAACACATCCAAATGAAGCAAAGTTGTCCTCACGCGAATATGCTTGCAGTGAATTCATCAGACTAGCAAAATCGGCTCACGAACATCTAACAATAAGTGAGTGCACATGGGGCTCATATGGGTGTCACGGCGTGAAAAATAAATAATCCAAATATGTTGATTAAAAGAAATCTGGTAGTATTTTTGTTTCCATATGCTGTATTTATATTCCTGCCGATATGATAAATGGATCAAAACGTATCCTGCCTAGTTAAAGTTTTTACCTACCTACGGTTTGAACCTACGTCTTCTAATTCTAGAGCTGAGCGCGCTACCTAGCCATTCTAACAATTGTGTGAACTGGATTGTTTCTTTGCTTATTTATATAATTCTTTATTTTTATGCATATCGCCGTCATATTGCGCTCATCGAATGTATCACTGAAAACATGAATATCACCATCATGGAATGTAGCCCTGAAAACATGCATATCACCATCATATTGTGCTCGTGGGATGTATCACTGACAAATATAGATATCGCCGTCATATTGCGCTCATTGAATGTATCACTTAGAAACGTGCATATCGCCGTCATAGGATGTATCACTGAGAAGTATGCATATTGCCGTCATATTGCGCTCATCGAATGTATCACTGAAAACATGCATATGGCCATCATGGAATGTATCACTGAGAAACATGCATATCGTTATCATATTGTGCTCGTGGGATGTATTACTGACAAATATACACATCGCCGTCATATTGCGCTCATTGAATGTATTACTTAGAAACGTGCATATCGCCGTCATAGGATATATCACTGAGAAATATGCATATCGCCGTCATATTGCGCTCATTGAATGTATCACTGAAAACATGCATATCACCATCATGGAATGTATCACTGAGAAACATGCATATCGCCATCATATTGTGCTCGTGGGATGTATCACTGACAAATATACACATCGCCGTCATATTGCGCTCATTGAATGTATTACTTAGAAACGTGCATATCGCCGTCATAGGATGTATCACTGAGAAATATGCATATCGCCGTCAAATTGCGCTCATCGAATGTATCACTGAAAACATGCATATCACCATCATGGAATGTATCACTGAGAAACATGCATATCGCCATCATATTGTGCTCGTGGGATGTATCACTGACAAATATACACATCGCTGTCATATTGCGCTCATAGAATGTATCACTAAGAACCATGCATATCACCGTCATAGGATGTATCACTGAGAAACACGCATATCGCCGCCATGTTGCGCCCATCGAATGTATCGCTGCCAAACATGCATATCGCCGTCATATTGCTTGCATGGCATGTCTATTACCAGTGCTAACCCAGTGAATTCATCAATACAAGGCATTAGATGACTTCCATATGACGTAAAATTTTCAGATATTAATTGCGGACACTTGAGCACAGCGATATGAGTTCGACGTGCTCCAAACGTACGATGCATTTGTAAACGACATAATGAGATCAAAATGTTTTGAACATTCACGATACTGAATGAGTTCACGGCTTTGCATCACGACATGTAGTCAATGTGATGTAAATTTTGCTTAATCAATTATATGTCCGGCGTGATCATCATGTCTGTCTATCTGGGAATGAATGGCTTTGTCCAAATATTCATTTGAGAACCATATACATGAATCTTGATTTGTGCGAATATAAAATATCGTTCACTAAACTATCCTTCACATCTGGGACAATAACTTTTCCACTGATCTCATTGAATAACCGCCTCAATTATAGGAAACAAGTTTTTATGGTATATTAATACGAAGCATTGGGTTAGACCAACTGTATATCTATTGGCTGTTAAGGACGGGTATGTTCCATTAAAATACCCATTTCTTAACCATTACCAAATCTTTATTTGTGGCAATTCGGAGGCTCAAATGTATGATTTGTTGACTGTAAGAAGACTTGGTCAATTTTCAATATTTTAACTTGATATTTTTTCACATATTCTTGGGAATGTATACTTTGAGAAAAGGCAAAAAAACTCTGTTTTTTTATACGATACAGTGGTGTCTCTCCTTAAACTTCATACACCGAGTATGAATTGATATTCATACTTCAGATGAACATGATTTGCTTGAATCGAATAAACTTTTGTTCGAATCTCGGCGTACCCGACTTTTCGTTGATTTTTAATTAAATTTAATATACACTTGAACTCTTTCCATCAATTACAAAATTGATCTGAAAATTGTATAGCTGACTCTGGAGGTGTTTTCAAGTCTAATTACATTATTCGTTCCGTCAACAAATATTTTTGCTTTTGTTAGTCGTACACAAAATCTCGGGCCATCGGAAATCTCAATAAACAAACGATTTATTTGTCTCGAACAGATTATTCTTTCACGATTAACACTCAATGAAATATTCACTTTAAATAAAAGCTACTTTTCAAACATATCGATTTCTTCAAGACCAATGGATATATGGGCAGGAGTAAATGAAGGTCCAGTCACTTTGAACAAAAATACACCAAATATATCCTTTTCGTTGATTCAAACAAATTATTTCTCTCGATGTAGGTAGGTACTGTCCAGCTCGTCTAATAATTGCGGTAAAATTATGAAGCAGAAGGATCCACCCTAACTGGGCACCCTCTGCTTTTTTTTCTTTTGCGTTTTCTTTCCTCGTAGAAACTCAAAATCCTGAGCAAATAGAGGGATGAGGAATGCGAGTGGAGAAAGCTACAAGGATACGATATATCCGCTATAAACTAAACAAATAAAAGTCGTATAGTCCGAAGCGTGGAGGATTTGAGAAGAGCAAACTAGCGAATTTTCTCTTCGTTCATCGTTCTCACCGCTGGTAACTCGTGTAGATATTAATGATTCGAATACGAAACGCGCTCGGAGTATTTAGCCTAGCCTCTCTCTCTCTCTCTCTCTCTCTCTCTCTCTCTCTCTCTCTCATCTCTTTTTGGCATTACTTTGAAGACCGTTGCCCACGGAATATCATAGGCGTGTGTTTCCATGCTAGCCTAGGTCTACGTCTATCATACTATTAGGTGTACAGATAAGGTCTCAGCCTTTTTTCATCAAAATAATGATCAATGAAAGGGTCTTCTCACTTTAGACGCTAAAAAAGGCTATTTTTATGATTTTTTCATAGGTTTATATTATAGATATTGATGTCGAAGTTGTTACACGTAATAGATACACTTTCGAAATACATTCAAAAAACAATATTTATTCAAGTCACTATTTATAGACGAAAATAGTAGTTAAAAAAATGTCCTAAAAAATTGTAGGTCTACGCTGTTGATGAAATCTCGGAGATAGATCATCCGAAACAAAAAAAATCAAACGGTTTTAGATTCAGTATGTTAATAGCTATAGCGCATATCATACCATTTTTTATATATGCAAAAATATCAAAATGGCGGCAATTTTTCGAAAAAACGTGTTTTCCGTTTTTGGCAAAAAATAGTGAATAACAAAAATTTTGAAAATCCTTGATATGCGCTATAGGTATGGTTGTAAAGAATATGTTGTTAAAATTTCATAAGGATCGATTCAGTAGTTTCTATTTTATCAACAAACCGTCGAAAAACGTTGTTTTGAGAAAAACGCGTTTAAAGTTTGTTTGGGTTACATGAACACATTTCTTTTTTCAATGTACTTCGAAAGTGTATTTGTTAAGTGTAACAACTTTAATATCAATATCTATAATATAAACCTATTTAAAAAATGCATGAAAATAGCCTTTTTAGCGTAAAAAGTGAGAAGACCCATTAACTGAAAATGAAGGTACCTTTCAAGCAGGGAAGTAATCTTCATTTACTTCCACACATTTCCTCACCTGTCAGGCAGATTGCGAATTCTTTGGCGGTAAAAGATGGTGGTTTTGAGTCGATAAAGTTGGTAATGGTTCGAGGTTGAAATTTCCACGTCGGAACCTTTGAAGCGCTTGTTCACGGTATAGATGAATGCGGTATCTTCCCCTAATGCCGGACGCATTATCCCCTTAGCCGCGTAAGTATTTTTTTTCCAATTCGAACGCGAAAAGGGCCAGTGCTTAATATGCGCGTTATTTCAAGTGATTTTACTCAATGTGCTCACGGTATTATTTTGAGGTTGTGTTAGGCTGTTGGTCCGGAAATATAGTCTACGAGGCTGGTATTGTATAGAGTGTCTCAAAATGACCTGACATTTTAATGTATTAATATGTTTTTTTAATTGAGAGCTTTAGATTTAATTAGAAGAGATTCAAGGTGAAATGGCTGAAGAATTGCATTCATGCCCGTGGACCTTTCAAAGGCAAGCAAAAAATGAAGAAAAAAAATGTTTTCCGCTGACTTTCTTAAGATTACTCACAAGGGGAGGACGCCAATCGGGTCCCACTGATTTTGCTCAAACTGCGTGGGTAGAAGGAGGTGGGTCCCCACTTAACGTTCCTGACATATTTCGTCTCAGTGGGCCATAGGAAAAAGTAAAACGCTCTACAAAGATTCCGAGTAGAGCTCGAGAAATATTTTTTCAACCATTTCCAAGTCAACGGCGTAGCGCAGTGGTCAAGCACATTACCTCTTACCCCGCCAGCTTAGGTTAGGTTTTCGCTGCTAACGTTTTGTTAATATTATTGTCATTCAATTTCTCGCAATGTTGCCGGACATACCGGACGAAATGTCGGACATGCACGCATCCGGCGCGACAGGCAATCACTATGAGTACACTAAATACGCAAAGCCCGAAAATCCAGGCGCGGCAAGTTCAGCATTATCCAATGTGGCAATCGCACACCTTGGAGGACTATACACGTGTGACTGGCAAAGAGAGCACGAAAAGCTTTTATTCCCGACGTAGACTTGGTTCGCTTTATTGATGTAGTCTTCAAGAAGGGCTTGCACCAATCTCTCTCTCGCTCTCTCTTTCTCTCGCATACCTCCAAAAAATGTAAGTACATATGCGAGCATACCCGTGTTCCCGCTTCGTACCCATTTCCCGATGTATATCTCGTGGGCTTCCATCGCGCACTTTGCCGAAAAATCCAAAGCAGAAACACATCCCGACTTTGCAGCATTCTTCTCTCCAAAGCACACAACCCGCGCCACGATATATTGACAAACGTGTACATCGAGAATGAAAGAAAACGAAGAAAATACCGCGCATTCACATTGTACCAGCTGTTTCAGGCACACCGTTACGTGGGAAACCACTTCGAGTGTGTTATTTTTTGTCCTCGTGACTTCTTCCTTCTGGCTCTCTGCTCGTGGGTTTTTTTTTATTTCAAGCGAGGGTGGCTCAAGCCTGCTGACGGAAAAACGAGATCGGAAAAGAAAAGACTCTCTCTCTCTCTCTCTCTCTCTCTCTCTCTCTCTCTCTCTCCGCATCCCTCTCTTTATCGAGTATCGGAACGGTAAAACGAGCACTGGCCCGAGTTGATACATATGCATAGTCGATATCTTCGGTAGTTATTCTCCGGTCGGAGCTTAACGTGGCCGCGAAGCCCACGGGGTAGATAAGAAACGTGTGGATTGTACTACGTCGGCGCGACAAGAGTGTCGGACCAAGAGAATGGGCTTGTAGGAGAATGAGTCAGGCGATAATTCCGCGCTAGAGACAACGATAACGACAAGATCGAAGCACAATGTTCTCCTGATCGTGGATATACCTATGAGCCCGGATGAATTTTATTGCCTCACTTCACGGGAAAACAAACCCAACAACGTCCGTGTGATCAGAATCATATTTGTAACGTATTCATTTTTACAGGGACTTGGGTGTTAGGCGATGTTCATCGAGGCCAATACTTGGATGGGTGACGCTAAGCCACGCACTGGCCTGCATCCTGACTACATAGGGAAGCTTTTTTCACTTGGTTCCCAATTGGAACTGGATCCCCTCGGATCGAGCTGTAATTTTGCACAAACCTATCTTATAATGTTTTAAGTCAACCCCTACAGGAATTTTTGGTGAGGCGCGGTAGTTTTTGGGTGTGGGTTTGCTTGTGTATGTTTTGGTATTTTTGTTTGAACAAAATGGACAGCGCGACAACACATATAGGTATGAATGAAGATGTAGCAGATTTAGATATACAGTGGATTAAAAAAAAGTATTTGTACACGTCATCGTTTTCAAATTATCCTACGAAAAAAATGTAATGCTTTATTAAGCTTCTGTGTTCTATGGCTTATCCTAAATATACACGGTGTTTGTTTACAAAAATCTTGCGAAAACACGAATAAAGAAATAAAGCCAAATCAACAACAGTTTCGTGTGAGATTAACAAATACTTATTTTACCCACTGTAGTCGGCGCGCGTTAAAAAACTTTAAAATTCAATATCTCGAAAACTATTGCGAGTCGTCAAAAATCCCTTTAGGGATTGTCGTAAAATTTTAAAAGAAAGGTTTGTGCAAAATTGGAGGAGGCGCTGACGCACTGTGAAGGTCACCTCCACTTTTTTGAATGGAATGCTACATTTTATGCAACCATCTTATGGAGCCCCTCAAGCCACATGAAAAAACATTAGGGGGTCAAAGTCGTTCAAGGTCATTCAAGGTCACCCATTAAAAGGAGGGTAGGGGTTTCAGCGTGAAAAAAAACCCTTTTTTGCGCATTTTTTTTTCATCTATATGGATAGAGTAGATTTATTGAAACCTTTTGTACATTGTTAAGTTTCATTTCAAGAACATTCCGTGAAATTCGTACGCGAAAATATCCACAAACAAGCCGGTGACAAAGCTTTTCCAAGAACGCCTTTGGAAAAACACGATTTGCGGTGTTCACTGTATCTCAGCTGGAAATTATCTGAAATCAAGTACCATTAAAATTTAGTCAAAGTATCATCAAATCCTCCCCCAACGGTCTTTGATAATTTTTTTTATTTTCTAAATTTTTGGTGGTCATGTAAAGTGAAAAGTGCTATTTTTTACGAAAAATTTCGCCATTTCGGGGGTGGAAAACCCCCTCAATGCAAAAAAATCTCAAAATAACCGTTGGGGGGAGGTATTTTATATGTAGAAAGTTTGTACCGAGTTTGAAATAAATCGGTCATGTAGTTTTCAAATGGCAGTGAACATGGACTTCGAAAAAGTGGTTTCGAGAAAAACGCGGCACCGGCTTGTTTGTGGATATTTTCGCGTACAAATTTCACGGAATGTTCTTGAACTGACACTTAACAATGTACGAAAGGTTTCAATGAATTTACTCTATCCATATAGATGAAAAAAATTCGCAAAAAAGTGTTTTTTTTCACGCTGAAACCCCCACCCTCCCCTTAAAATAAAATACAAATCTAAATATCTCGGATCACTACCAAATATTTGCCAATGATCCGAGATATTTAGATTTGTATCATCGATACTGACCTTGAATGACCTTGAACGACTTTGACCCCCTAATGTTTTTTATGCAGTTTGAGGTGCTCTACAAGATGGTTGAAAAAAAAATGTACTATTCCATTTGAAAAAGTGGAGGTGACCTTCACTGTGCGTCAGCGCCTCCACTGAAATGAAAAAAAAAAAATTGGTCACATTTGGTGGCCCCTTCACACCGTTCAACTTTTGTCTGGAACATTTTTTTGTGACGTCGATAATTACCGAGTTATTTCGGGTGGCAGAGATAAGAGGGACACTCTGTATATGATAATCTCCTTCCATCGATGATCCGAGAAGCTATTTTATTGCGACAACATTTCGTAATTTATTTTTCCAACATTCAGGCAATTGGTACAATTTGTCTCGATGGTCTCGAAACTCTTGAGACTAAATAGGTTCATCGATTCTTTTTTCACGACCTGAAAATCTGACGCCAACTTTGGGTTCGAAAATTCCCCTGAGAAGATAATGAGGGAAGATCGAATGACCGAAGGGACTATGAAGATCCATATACACAAGAGCCTAGAAGGTTTGGTGATGGTGCGTAAAACGGGCGAGTAGATGAAGGTTCACGTTGCGAGTTAATGCTCAGCTGTTACATGTAATTCGACTTAATTACCGAGGAGACCCGTACAGACGTGAGTCGATGTACGAGGCGAAGTGTCATTTGGTTCTGGCTGCGCTACGACGTCGACGATTCCGAAAGTGACATTCGCAATGTGTGGCACATCTATAAGTACCTGAAACCCCCTCATCGCTTCGCTCCATCAATTCCCCCCCCCTGCTGTTATGCTAAATTCGAACCATAGGATATTTTCTCCAATTTTCGGGAGTACCGCCATATTGCAAATATGTGTTTCCCTATCCGACCGACATATCGCACTATCCCAATAAAGTGGGCGAAATGGACTGCAAAGTTTTCTCGAAACTGGCAGTGGAAAAGGTCCTGGATTTTTAGAACCCACGCCAGGTCAAGGAAAATTGTATTGTAGCATGGCAATGGATATTTGGTGCATTACTGGATGGTTTGTTCCCAACCTGTATTTGAGGATTGGAGACGATCTGCTGACCCGTTGAAGAATCGTCATTCTGCTTAGTTGTAGTGGATTTCCATTCGCTTTCATGAAACTTCATCTCACTGTCGGATGTGATGAGAAAAAGCGTAATGAAGAAACGGTGGATAATTTCCAAACAAAATTGTCTGGGTGATTCATCTATGAAAGAAACCCTTTGGGATGTTGCACTTTACATCTGGAGTGTAAGGGAGGATACCACTGTGACGGGCCGAAATAGGTCGTTTTTTCCGATTTTTTTTGGACTACGAGATTCTTTATTTGAGATTTTAAAAAAATGTATGTTGTTGAGCATACATTGAACTTATATGGAGTAAATTTTTATTTTGAAAATATTTAAAATTAACGTCATTGAGATATAACTCTGTATAAAAAATATGGTCCAATGGCCGGATTGATAACTTGACAAGAGTTGGACTGAAAAATAAAAATGAAAACGTTTCATAATTGATATGTGAATGTAGTTCTCATTATACGTAACTATTCTTCGCCAAAAAAAATCACAAAATGGTGGGTGTTCGAAAAAAGTCTGATTTTGGCGAAATTTTCACTTATATTCGGGGGCTTAAAAAATACTAAATTTAAAAAACCGGTTAGGTACAACCATAGCTACTGCAATTCTGGAATTTTTTGTTTAATTGGACATTGGACAATTATGGCTCCAGTTATGATTCCGGCCAGGTCGAGAAAAGTCGTTTCGAGAAAAACGCGATTGAAAGTTTTAGTGTATGTGACGTCGCGTTACCTGTTCTCACTAAATCGCCTGTAACTTGGTCACATTTCAATATTATGACTTGAACATTTTTTCACATATTCTTAAACATGTATACTTTGAGAAAATGCAAAAAATCAATTTTTTAATCGTCAAATTGGTGTCCCGCCATAAAGGAACGTTTTAACAATTTTTACTATTCATCTGAGGTATAAAGAAACTTTTTGGGAAACTTCACTTTGCATCTGAACCATAAAGAAACTTGTTGAGAAATTTTACTTCACATCTGGAACGTATATTTTAAAACTTCACATATCTGCTACTTTTTCGCAGGGGTGTATCGACGCTGCTTACAAAAAGTAGCACGATTCAAAGTTCTTACGAAAACTAGCATGGTTATGCTTTCACCACGGAAACTAGCACGTTTCCATATTCACCGCAAAAACCAGCATGTTTCGGCTATCGCCGCGAAAACTAGCATGTTTCGGCTGTTACCGCGAAAACTGGCTTGTTTGATGTTCACTGTAAAAACTAGTGTAAAAGGAGTAAGTTTAAAACCTTAAGGATCTCATCGCTCGTACAATCTAACCAAAAAGAGTTTTGGTGAGAATTTAAAGTCCTTCGTGCTCAGGTAAAAATCTGGAAAAATAAACCAATAGTATTTTTTAAGACAATTTTTTGCGCAATGACATTTTAATTTTATACTCGTTGCTTTTATTAACATTTTGATAATAATTATCAATTAAAATCGATAGTAGTAATGTTTGTAAAAAAAAATATCGAAATTGTAAATATAATGAAATATTTATTGTGATTTTATATTTAAAAAATAACGTTATTAAAAATGTCATTCAACAAATTTACTGTACTCTTACAGACGGTTATCATCGAATATGTTTGAAAAATCTTGCTGATGTTCGATTGGAATTCAACCTCTGTCAAGCATGGCCTGTAAATCTTTTTTTTCCTGGTGCAAGAGGCAATTTTTTTATCTAAGGTCTGTTTTAATTGGAACATTCGAACATCATCCGTGTTTTGTTTTTCATACGATTTTCATCTCTCGTCTTTCTTGGTCAAAATCGTATGCGTGGATTGTATTGACGTAAGGTTAAATGGATATTTCCCGAATACTTGCAATTTTAATTGAAATCCAAGTGAAATTTTTTGAAAGGTCTAAAAAATCGTAAATTTCCGATTGCGGTCAAAGGAATTGGAGTAAAAAAATAGAGGCAAGGCGTAAAAAAGCATGGAAGAAAAGCCGAAAACAATTCCAGTGTTACTGAAACGTGCTAGTTTTCGCGTTAAATATCAAAAGGTGCCAGTTATGGCGAAAACCAAAACTTGCTAGTTTTAGTGTCGGAAGCCAAAACATGCTAGTTTTCGCGGTGATATCAAACGTGCTTGTTTTCGTAAGAATTCTGAAACATGCTACTTTTCGTAAGAAACGTCGGTATATCCCATACATGCTCAAAGTAATTTCGAACGAAAATTTGTAGACGCGTTTTGGCACGTGAAATACACGCGGATTTCAGACCAAGGGGTCAAGTCTTGGCCGGAAGGCTCTCCTGAGTCTCTGGCTGGAAGGGAAAAGCAACCGGCTCTCATTCCACCCTGTGATATGCCGTAGAATGATGTGGCCGCGGCAAACGAAGCATCAAGCGTGAAAGGATCCGTGGTTAGTGGTTTTCCGGATTTTCACAAAGCGATAGCCCGAGGACTCGTTTTCAATGCCGAGAAAACACGCCTACGATCACTACAATCTCTGTGCAGCAATGTGATTTCCGACAGCAATGTGTTTTTTCCTTAAGTCTTCACACTAGTCATACCACTGATCATACTTGAGACTCGTACAATTTGAATTTTTAACATATGTAAAAAAAATATAATAATTAAATTTTCCATGTGTAAACTGTTTAATGAATGTTCACATTTAATTAGATGAATGAAAAAATAGTTATTCCAACGATTCGCGCAGTATTTCTAGGTTTGATATTCGGCAATATTGGTTCTATCTCCGTCTTTTTTTACTCAACCAGGCGAGTTTAACCTCCAGCTTTTCAACGTCGATCTGTCAAAACAATGTCAGGTGCGGGAAATATAAAGCATTGTATTCGGGCCACGACCGGTAAAAAGCGTGGAAAATTTGTGTCGGCGAAATGTGTCGGTTAAAAATCAAATATGTGTGGAAATTCGAATGAGTGAGATGAGGTTAGGACTACAGTCAGCTGTTGCCTTGCTGTCACGTCTCTTTATCGTAGCAAGTGGTAATAAATCCAATACCGGAAGTTCAACTTAAACTTGATATTACATAAAAATTAGGTCAATAAGCGTAATTTTTTTCTGAAAGCACTGAATTACTACAAGTGTTAAGTATGTAAATCTGATTATTTTAAAAAATCTAACGGATTCCCACTATTATAGACACTTTTGTAGCGACCGGAATTTGGGTTTTTGTATGTCGTCTCGGAATTCCTTCACAAAAATACGCAATTTTTATATTTCTTTTCTCTATAATTAGGTCGATAAACGACCCTGAAATTTTACAGAGACGATTATTAATATATTCAGTGAATCTAAAAAAAATATAAAAATCCTATGGATTGAAGCCTGGCGATATGACTACCTTAACGTAACATGAGCATGTACTTCATTATCAGAGCGCTGCTCAGTCGTTGTTTGAAAACTAAGGCAAGTTTGCCTTAGTTTGATGAAAGATGAAGAAGACAATTGAAGGCAGCCCGATGAAACTGGGATCCCCATGTCAAGATTGCGACAAAAATGTGCTCGTCTGAATAATGTCCCCAACAAAGTAGGCAATGGAAGAGAAAGGGAAGGAGATCGGTGGACCACGCCGTGGCAGGAGAGAAAGTAGAGATAGGTCCTCATCCTGCGGGCTATTGGAGCTCTCGCATACGTGCAGGTACATATAATTTACATTATAAAAAATCATGCTTGCCGTGACAAAAACATGTCACGCCAGTTTTGAAGACCAGGCCATACCCCCGCCATTTTTAAAGATTAATAAGAAAAATACCATGCTACTGCCAAAAGTAGTAATAAAACATACCCTAAGTGTCAAAAATGGTAAAAAAATCTTTCCTTTTAAAAAAAAATCATTAAATTCAGCATTTTTTCCTCGCCTAAAGGTATCTCCTCCCTTAACCCATGCATGCCCATAAATACAAAGGCGTACAGTACACATGCGATACATGCTGTGTTCACCGATGCTGGAGAACGAGTACATATGGCATACAGCTACAAGTGCATGCCCACAGTTGCAAAATGGTTGGAAAGACGTAGCCCAACATGGCAACCCCAAGGAACATCCCTACGGCTTACACGGCTTGTTTTGGGTGTGATATCTCTCGACCTTTTTGGCAACCTCTCACCGGTGGTTGCTCCACTAATCACCTCAACGATAAATCGCTTACCACTGTCTTACACAAGGGTCTGAAAACTCTAGGCTTCCGTTTCTTCCACTTACGGGCGTCTCGATTTTTTCTCTCCATGTATCGCACGATCCGATATCTTCGACTTATTTTCCGTGTGTACAGGCTATTCGAAAAACTACAGATCTTTTTTTTTCAACGACGAAGCAAAAGTTCTTGCTCCAAGAACGAGGAGGAGAAAGAGGATTTCTTTCAGAGAAACTTTTCGCAAAATCCTTTCACACAGAAGCACATGTGTCTCGCGTCTCTCTCTCTCTC
Source organism: Ophion slaviceki (assembly GCA_944452715.1). Classification (NCBI taxonomy): domain Eukaryota; kingdom Metazoa; phylum Arthropoda; class Insecta; order Hymenoptera; family Ichneumonidae; genus Ophion; species Ophion slaviceki. The sequence continues at coordinate 22,165,862 of OX101790.1, read as the reverse complement.
TCTCTCTCTCTCTCTCTCTCTCTCTCATTCTCTGCTTCTTGCGATCGATTGATCGCGATGTGACACGCTTGGGTGCGAGTTTTTCTTCGTGTACGTGCACGAGAACGTTAGTTCAAGTGATGGTAGGGGCACATTTTTCGATTGGACACGGGGATTTAAGCAAGAAAATCCCTTTTTCCCTGTAGCCGAAAAGTTTTTTTTCTGCCTCATTTGCCGAGAAATAACACTATATACCCCTTGTATATTATAATATATGGATATATACTATATGTGTATATATATATATATATATATATATATATATATATATATATATATATATATATATATATATACGTATATATACTATATAATATATGAATATATATGGAGATATGTATAGAGATAGCATATTTTGAACCCGTTATATCCATTTAATGGCGACCATCAGCTCATTTGGCTGTTTTGTGAATGGTTAACGTTTTTAAAACGCGTCGTCGACTTTGTTGTTAAGGCGTTACCCCCACTTGTAGCGCAAAAAAAGGCCTTTTTCATGAATTTTTTTAAAGAAATCTACAAAACTTTTTTAATCGATCAATATACCATCTTAAAGAACATATCTTGAAGAACTTTCAGTCATTTTTTTATTGAAAAATATTACATTGTTTAGTGGCAAATGGCCGTCAATGAAATAATGTTTTTATATACACGGTTTGCGGTGACCAACATTGCGGCGAAGTGGATCATCTGAAAAAAAAATGCGGATGGATTTAGTCACATATAAGTATAAACTAGTCTTTAATCGAAGGATTTAACAAAATATTCATTTTTCACAAAATGGCGGACAGTCAAAGTTAATGGTTCGATTTTAACGAAAAAAAAATCGAACGATTAAAGACTACATTTTTATGTATTAAATAAGCCTGCAAAATTTCAAGAAGATCGATTCATTAGTGTTCGAGTAATCTTGGTCACCGACTTCAGAAATGCCAATTTGAGAAAAACGCGTTTAAAGTTTCAATTTCAGTTTACACGAAGAAAATATATTTTTTTTTTTTGTAAACTTATATAGATTCATCTATTCCGGGTCCATACAGAAGTATGGGCCTGGATACTTATACTTCAAAAAAAAACAATAAAAAAAATCGATTTTTTCAAAATTGCAAGTGGGGGTAACCCCTTAAGACCGTCCTTGGAATAAGCATCATATAAACGTAAATATATTTATCCCGAGGCGATTTTAAAGACATTTAGGGTAAAATAATGTCGAGTATGGGGACATTAGTTACTAGGAGGATGCTGCTTGGAGTTGAATATCATAAAAATCGAACACATATATACAGGGTGTCCCTCTTATTTCTGCCACCCGAAAGAACTCGGTAATTATCGACGTCACAAAAATATGTTCCAGACAAAAGTTGTACGGTGTGAAGGGGGCCATCAAATGCGACGAATTATTTTATTTCGGCTGACGCACAGTGAAGGTCACCTCCATTTTTTTAAGTGGAATTGTCCATTTTTTTCAACCATCTTGTGGAGCACCTCAAGTTGCATAATGAACATTCGGGGGTCAAAGTCGTTTTAGGTAATTTCGAACACCTATTAAAATGAAATACACATCTAAATATCTCGGATCACTACCAAATATTTGGTAGTGATCCGAGATATTTAGATTTACATCATAGATACTGACCTTGAATGACCTTGAACGACTTTGACCCCCTAATGTTTTTCATGCGGCTTGAGGTGCTCCGCAAGATGGTTAAAAAAATGTACCATTCCACTTACAAAAGTAGAGGTGACTGTGCGTTAGCGCCTCCACCGAAAGAAAAAAATTGGTCGCATTTGATGGGCCCCTTCACACCGTCCAACTTTTGTCTGGAACATTTTTTTGTGACGTCGATAATTACCGAGTTATTTCGGGTGGCAGAGATAAGAGGGACACCCTGTATATATATACATGTATGTGCATGTGTGCGTGTGTGTGTGTGTGTATATATACAGAGTGGCCTGAAAAGTGATATCAAAAAGAAAAATCTCAATGCCGTGTATACTTCTCCGAATAACCGTGTATGTTCTACGATATTTTTTAGTTTTCGAGAAATAAGCATTTTTTAGTTGGTCTCTTTAGTTTGGGTTGTGTATCTGCTTTCCTCGCGATATGTTTTTACTAGTGTTATCGTTATGCAGTTCACTGTTGAGTAATAAATAAAAGACTAACTGAACGCTGACATCAATGCTTCAGACTTTAATCAAAAGTTGAAAAAATTGGTTTGGCAGAATCAGTTACTAAAGTTCAGGGAGTAAAGAAAGACTTATAATAGTCTAAAGAGAGTTCCAATTTCTGTTAAACACTTCTAAGAGGAAAGTAAATACACAAAAGGGGCCGACACTAATGTATGGGCGGTCGGGGTCCAGCTGTGGCAGTACTTTGAGTTAAGCAGCTCATCAACCAGTGAGCGGAAGGCTCACACTTTGACACTTTGGTGTAGATACTTGACGTGAACTTTCAAGAATATTTTAAAACCAACCGGACCCTGAAATTCCAAAAATTGACGAAGTTACACCCATTTTAGTGGAACAGTGTGCGTCTGGTTTACCGCGATCCGTCGAGTTTGAACGCGATTATCTCGAAACTACATATCTTGACACGGCGGGATTGATATCTTGAGTAACTTTCATACTATTGACTCGAATTAGCAGTTAGCGTTCAAACAGTAATCATTTTCGGTTCCCGATCGCATCTTTTAATTGGATGAACCATTTGTCAATAACAATGACTTCACCATGCTGTTTTTCAAGAGAAAAATGAGGTTTTCTCTGGAGCAGCTGTCATTTTCCGTGTTTTTCGACATTCCGAAACTGAATTGTCAACCCATAGCCAGTTGGATATATTTGAAGAATTTTTTTTTGTTTTCATTTCAGATTACATTTGAGCCTGGTAGAGATCCCGCGGCATCAGGCCTCGCCACTGGAAGACTGCAACGCCAACTGCAGCACCACGAACACTTTGAAAGATTTTCTTCCGAAGAAATTACGTTGTACCCACAAACATGTGTACAACATGCTGGTAAGAAATAAATGTAGTCCATCTAATGTGTTACTAGAAAAAAAATCATCATTCCGACCTTTCGAATTGGGCTTGCAGAGACGAACACCCCATTAACGAAGTGCGGAAGTGTGTTCAATTGGGAATCGTAATACGTGGAAGCCCGCAAGTGTACACGTTGGAACTCAGAAAAACTAAAAAAGACTACACAAAAGAAAAAAACCCATGCTCCGGTAAAAATCGAAAAAAATTGCAAAGTGCTTTCTTCTGGAATACTAAAAAAGATCGTAGACCATACATGGGGGGGGTACTTCGGATAGATATTGATACCAGGCATCTAGATTTCCTTTTTGGACGTCACTTTTCAGGCCACCCCTTATATAGGTGATGATGTGCATGCACTTTTATCTACTTCCCGTGCCCACGCGTTTAAGGGAAATCGACTGTATTTAAGGTGCTTCGTCGTCAATTTTCTTCCTCACTTTCGCACTTTCCACCGAGGCTCGACGTTTCTCGAGCTGAAAAAACAAAAGCTCCTCCCTTCACCCTTCGTCATATATCTTTGGCAAGTTTTTTTCTTTCTTTCGCCTCACTTTCGCATATACGCAGGGCGCGCGTGAGTGGGAGGAACTTGATATCGATTCTCTTTGAGGGCCACCGCACGAGAGAATATTCTAATGAGGAAGAGGGCTTTATCGCCGTGTGGGCGAGCGTAAGCAGGGGTGGGAAGAAAAAATAAGAATAGTAAATAACGCATTTTGAGCAATGGGGGCGGGCACGAAGGGGGTTTTCTCGAGGTTTGCCCGCTGCCTCGCGGATGTGTAACTCCGGGGGTATAAAGAGCGCAACGGTAAGATGGAGGGAGTGCTGGAAAATGAACGTAATGAAAAAGTGGATGGAATGAGAAAGGGCGCTTAAATAAAATAAAGGTTGTCGGTGTATTATTGGCTCGAAAGCGGCGGCTTTTTCTCATCCCTTTACCCGCTACCCTCTCCTTCACCCTGTATATTTATCCAGCTTTCTCATTCATCGTCTCTCTAGGGTCGCCTCTCTCTCTCTCTCTCTCTCTCTCTCTCTCTCTTTCTCTTTATCTTTGCCGCAGTTTTCTTCGCAATCGTACAACGTGCACACTTCGTCCCTCGAGTGCGCGACTGTATTTCACTTTGTAATAAGAGAGTGACGGAGACTTGTTCGTAAAACCGTTTGTATACGATTATTCGCTTTTGTATATATATATATATATATATATATATATATATATATATATATATATATATATATATATATATATATATATATATATATATGAAAGCCACAAGTATCGCCGTAGCACTTCGCGATTTTTGGCGCGCTCACAGCGCAGTCCAGAGTCATCTGGAACGCGGGAAAGAGAACGAATGATGTACGAACCAGACGCCACTTTTTCATAACCCGAGGACTGTGAAACGTCGTTATTGTCTCGGAAGAAACGTTCTCATTCGACACGGGCGTACTCCGCACACGATACGATGAACGACACGAAGGGTTAGCGACGTTTTACAGGTGTGGGTGATAAAACACCTACCAATTATTGATGGAGAATGGTCGTGATGAAACTGAGCAATTTCGTAATTATTTTTTTCAATGTTTCTTTGGCCGGCCTTCGGAACTCTTGGGATTCCATGTCTCTCACTTTTTATGTCCAATAGAAAATATATTGCTCGGTTTTCTCTAAAGGCTATTTTATTGAATTTTTTTGATAGGTTTATATTGTAGATATTGATATAAAAGTTGTTACACTCGATAAATACACTTTCGAAATACATTGAAAAAATATTATTTATTTATTCAAGTCACTATTTATAGACGAAAATGGTAGTTAAAAAGTGTCCTAAAAATTGTAGGTCTGCGCTGTTGATGAAATCTCGGAGATGGATCATCCGAAACAAAAAATCAAGCGCTATAGCTATAGTTGTAAAGAATATGTGGTTAAAATTTCATAAGGATCGGTTCGGTAGGTTCGAAGATTTTATCAACAAGCCGTCGAAAAACGTTGTTTCGAGAAAAACGCGTTTAAAGTTTGTTTGGGTTACATAAATACATACAATTTTTTTTTTTAATATTTCGAAAGTGTATTTATAAAGTGTAACAACTTTTATATGGATATCTATAATATAAACCTTTAAAAAAAAATTCATGAACACAGCCTTTTTTTAACGTCTAAAGTGAGAAGATCCCTCAAGGCAGGACTTTTTTTTGCATTTTCTCGAAGTATACATATTTAAGAATGTGTGGAAAAATGTTCAATTTAAAATATAGAAAACTGACCAAGCTACAGACGATCTAGTGAGAGCAGATAGCGGGACGATTACAACGTATACAAAAATTTCAATCGCGTTTTTCTTGAAACGAATTTTCTCGACCAGGCTGGAATAATAACTCTAGCTATTGTCCAACTTTCAATTTAAAAAAACCAAAACTTCCGTAATTGTAGTAGCTATCGTTGTACGTAGCCGTTTTTTTCTTTGAAATTTTGTATTTTTTAAACCCCTGAATATAAGTCAAAATTTCGCCAAAATTACACTTTTTTAACACCCGCCATTTTGTGAATTTTTTTTATTTTTTTTGTAGTCTAACCATCAAGTTATCGATCCAGTCTTTGAACCACGTTTTTTATACAGAGGCTCTATTATATATTTTAAGTTATAGGTTATTATAAATATTTACAAATATTATACAATTATTATAATAATATGAAATTATATTATATGTTCTAAACTAAATTTTTTTACAAAAAATTACCCGAAATAATTTTAATGATTGTTTAATAACACATCTTTTTCGAGAATATATTGATCGTTTTTCTCGCAAGATAAATATTGACTCTTTTTCAAGACAGGACACTACTGAGACGGGTAAAATAATTGTTTTTTTGCCTTTTCTCAGAGTATACATATTTAAGGATGTGTGGAAAAATGTTCAAGTTAAAATATTGAAAATTGACCAAGTTACAGACGATTGAGTGAAAGCAGACAGCGCGACGATTTACGTATACGAGAATTTCAATCGCGTTTTTCTTGAAACGAATTTTCTCCTCCTGGGTGGTATCATAACTAGCTATAATCGTCCGATTTTCAATAAAAAAAACTTCCGTAATTGTAGTAGCTATCGTTGTATGCAGGCGTTTTTTTTTAATTTAGTATTTTTTAAGTCCCGAATATAAAAGAAAATTTCGCCAAAATTACATTTTTTTAACACCCGCTATTTTGTGATTTGTTTTCGATAAACGGCTACTTACAACGAGAACTACATTTATATAGATTATAAAACCGTTTATTTTTATTTTTCTGACCAACCATGGTCAATTTATCGATCCAGCCGTTGACCCACATTTTTTATTCCGAGGCTCTATTATATCTTTTAAATTATAAATTATTATAAATATTTATAAATAATATAAAATTGTATTATATGTTTTTTATTATATTTTTTAAATCAAAATGTACACGAAATATGTTCAATGAATGCATAATGACATACCTTTTTTCCAAATCCCAAATAAATTATCTAGTACACGAAAAAATTCGGTAAGCGACCGTTTTCGGCTCGTCACAGTGGTGTCCTCCCTTAAGACGTTCCATATTCAAAGCTAATCATGATTGCTGTCTTACGCTTCGCAATACTGCAGGATTTCTGTTTTGTTATCGCGAGCGAAAAGATTTACGATGCAAATACGAATTTCCGCAATTATTTGTATACCCGAGGCAGCCCGGCGAACATAAAAATATGCTTGACATCGAGGCTAATTCAATTTACGACTTTTTGACCGAATTAAATCACCTCGAGGGTCCTCGAGGGTTTCACGATTCAGGAAGGGAGAGCAGACAAAATATAGGACGACAACAATGAGTAACGGTGTGCCAGTGTATAAGAGAACACAAAACGATTTACATATCCGGCAATCCCCTCTCTTTTTCTCTACCTGACCATCACTCACACTAATTCCTCCCTAATTCCACTTAATTACTGGTGATTCCTATCAATAATTGATCAAACGCCGAGGTGAACGACGGAATATAAATATTTCATTATTAGCCGATACCTATCCAAATTTCAAAAGCCATTTCGGATATTTCACGCGGGATCGAATGATTGCATGAGAGCTGTCAGTGGTGCATACGTCAACTCATACATTGAAGTGTTCCGTTGTCGAACCAATTTAATTGCAATATATTAATTTACACGCTGAATAAGTTTTTCGAAATTAATTTATCATGAACAAAAAAAACATACGAATCTCCTGCTGTCTAAAAAATGTGAAGCTTTTGCAGCAATTATTAACCGCAAAGATAAATAACGATTGAAAAAAATAAATGTTAAAAATTTCACATAGTGTTGTAATTTTTAAATATTCTGCTTCTTCAACTATTCTAGTGTAGAAATTTGGAAATATCGATTTTTTGGCTCTTTTTAAGTATAGACTTTTAAGAATAAGTCTTCAATTTAAAATTTCGAAATTCCCCATATTTACGCCAACAAACGAGACCAGAATAGGATCGATCGATCTGAGCTTACGAACTTCAGATGCTTCAAAGGAAGCTCGAACTGCTCGCAGGGAAGAACGAGCTTTAGAGAATCATCACTTCGAAGTCGAGGAAGGCACACTTTACAAGGCAGGAATGGCTGATTAATATAACGTAAGTATAACTTAGATAGTTATGGTTGTCTGAAATTTTACTCAAAACTTCAGACGTGTTTTTCTCGAAACTACCTTTTCCGACCTAATTGACATAAAACCTCGAGTTCTATTCAACCGATTGCCTTCAAATTTGGTATGGATCTTCTTTTGGTATTGCTAAATTGTTATTACTACTACTCACAAAAAAATTAATTTTGAAAAAATACGGCGTAAAATTAACATTTCTAAGACAGTCGCCATGTAAACAAAGAATGCATTCTCTTTGGCACCTGCCACCATGACATTCTTATTCACCAAGAAAACTGACTTGGTTTCTGTCTCAGATGAATGGGAGCTTTGAAATCATGTCAGCCGCCTCAGCCCTTTTTTACCGCCATATTCAGAGACCCATAACTTTTTCAGTTAACATTTTTTTGCCCGAATTTTTTTTTCGAAGTATTTGAAATATCATTCAAAATACTGTAAAAAGATGGATAGTAAAAACGTTTATTTTTCATTTTTTATCAAGCCCGAAAAAAATCTGAAATTTAAGCCTTCATTATTCAATTTTTGCCCAATTTTTTTTGTTACTTCTTGAAACATTAACAAAAAGACTAAAAAATGGATGGTGAAAAAATGTGTATATTTTTTGTTATCAAGCCCAAAAAAAAGTCCGAAAATGTCGTTATAACTGCTCATAAAATGAAAAGTTTTCGATTAATCAGAAATTCCGTACGTCCTTCTCTGCGAAATGCAATTAGGAACATAACTTTTAAATTTGAAGTAAATCGAGCGAAAATTGTTGAAGTTATTTGTCACGCCAATTGGAAAAAAGTTGTACATTGAAAAAATACATTTTGTACATTGAAAAAAAATATATACATTTTCGAACAGCTTGATTTTCATACAAAATGGATGTGTAATTAATTTTACGAGTGAATCACTTTTTCATGCGAAAAAAAATGGTTAAATTCGCACATGATTTGATAGCCGTTACTGTGGCCTAAGACCTTAACCAGTACTAGATTCGCTATACATACCTCATATGTATGGAACATACGCGTTTGTAGACAAATATGCTCATATGCACGTGATACAATAAGGACGAGGGAGCAAAGAGATGGGTTAACGGAAGTCTCGAGCCGATAGGCAGAGAACCAGTGATGCAGGTGTTGTCGCTGATTTATGACGGGCAATTAGAATGTAGACGCCTTATTTGCCCGTAGGCAAAGTGCCTTTTCCGCGACCCTACGACAGGATAGACGGCAACGTTGCTATACTTCTCGGTGAGGGCCTCGAGTGTCGCTAACATGCAAGCATTAAGGATCCTAATCTACGTCTGAAAGCCCGACTGCTAGGAGCAACCACTCGACTTCCACTACCACTGAGCACTGCGCTATGTGCTCTCGAAGTCTAGTGCTAAAAGGTTGATTCAACGTAATTGCTTACAGGCTAAACATCGCCGAAGTCAGAATCGAGAAATTATGGGCAATGTGGCCACAATTTAGATACTGCGTCTCCAAGTAGATCTTGCACTTTTTTATCAGACAACATCTGTCATTTTTCTTCAAAATACTTCCGTCTAGAATTCATATTTTTTTAAGGCGTTACCCCCACTTGTAGCGCAAAAAAAGGCCTTTTTCATGAATTTTTTAAAAGAAAACTACAAAACTTTTTTAATCGATCAATATACCATCTTAAAGAACACATATTGAAGAACTTTCAGTAATTTTTTTATTGAAAAATATTACATTGTTTAGTGGCAAATGGCCGTCAATGAAATAATGTTTTTATATACACGGTTTGCGGTGACCAACATTGCGGCGAAGTGGAACATCTGAAAAAAAATGCGGATGGATTTAGTCAAATATAAGTATAAACTAGTCTTTAATCGAAGGATTTTACAAAATATTCATTTTTCACAAAATGACGGACAGTCAAAGTTAATGGTTCGATTTTAACGAAAAAAAAACGGCCGTTTTTGGCCATAAAACGGCCATTTTTTCGAAAAAAAAAATCGAACGATTAAAGACTACATTTTTATGTATTAAATAAGCCTGCAAAATTTCAAGAAGATCGGTTCATTAGTGTTCGAATGATCTTGGTCACCGACTTCGGAAATGCCATTTTGAGAAAAACGCGTTTAAAGTTTCAATTTCAGTTTACACGAAGAAAATATTTTTTTTGTAAACTTACATAGAGTCATCTATTCCGGGCATTAAAAAAAACTGCACTTCAAATTGCACTTCAAAAAAATGTAATAAAAAAAAATCCATCTTTTCAAAATCGCAAGTGGGGGTAACCCCTTAAATAGATTTTCGGTACATAAAGTTAATTCTGTATCAGTAAATTTATGAGATCGAACTTTGCATCGTTGGAATACAATAAAAATTATTCTTCTGTAATTGCTCAAACTTCATTTGGAGAATCCTAGCTACGAAAATGCCTCAACAATTTTTTAAGCTGCTTATCTACGATGTACGATCTAAATCAGCAGGAGAGATTTTGCAGAATGATGAAAATTACGAGATAAGAGTGTAAAATAGTGTTGAAATTTGCATTGTTGAGTACAGCGAAAATTCTGAAATTGCTTATTTTCCTTATTGACCATAATCCTATTTTGCAGACTAAGGCGGTCATCCCGTGTGACAGGTCCAAAAAATCGAAGAAAAATGTGTGCCTGTTATATGGACCCGGAATAGCAGACTAATGGTGAATCAACATTTTCTACATGTAAATCGGACTTGAACTTGCAAACGCGTTTTTCTCAAAACAGTATTTTTCAAATTGGTTTCCATGATATCTCAAAAACTAGTAAATGGATTTCGCTCAATTTTTTTTGGTACAGTCAGCGCATCTGTAGTTCTCACCCGAACTAAAATATTTCTGATATCTGCCATAACTTTTTTAATCTGAAAAAGTCGTGAAAAAAAATGACGAAACTTGGAACTTAATGGGTTACGTGGGTTTGAAAATTTCAAAAAATACTTTTTTAATTTTATTATCTAATAGTACAATATGTCTGGAATATTCTCCCAAAGTTTTGAGTCAATCGGAGTAAACGTCTTGGAAAGAGAGCCTTTGGGAAGTCTGGCCGGGAGCGACGCAGGTAATCGAATGTTTTCAAAACACTATTTTTGAAGTCGGTGGACACGATTTCCTAAAATCTAATGCACCGATCTTATTGAAATTTTGTACACTTCTTCAAAATAGCATTGACTAGTGATTGAACGAAGGTTTTTTTTCGATCACAACTCATTTTACAAAGCTATGCGTAGTGTAAATTGTACCAAAAATTGAACTATTTTGCATATGACTGTGCCAAAAATTCAATTCTCAACATTTTTTACATCTTTCGTTCAATCACGAGCTATACTTATCTACTAACACAAAAAATTTGGTTTTTGAATTTCAAATGAAGCTACCATGAGTTATCCTGACCACCACGAGAGCACTTATTTTAGGCGTCTCCGGAAACCAGGTCCCACCTGCTGAATTTCCCAAATTTTTTGATGAATTTTTTTTTTGAATATTGTTGAAATGTTGCTCTTTCATGTGCTACTATTTTTATTGTTACTTTTATTGTTACTATTTTGAATATAATAATTTATATATTATATTTTCTTTAATCGAGAAAATATGCTTTTTTGGCTTCGAAACTCACGTAACCCCTCAACTTTTAAAACCACGCCAAAAATTCCATTCTCGATATCGTTACTTGACTCTAGTTCCGGCGATAGTCTCAGGTCTACAAATGAAAATGCGGTTTAATTTTTTCATTTCAGACGAGCAAAACCTCCGTAATCATAACAGCGGTCAACTTTTTTTTACACATGAGTGTCTTCCGAACGGTGTCACATCAATTCAACTCGTTATCTTTGTTTAATAAAATTCCGAGAGACTGTAAAAATATTAATAACAGTGTGGTAAAAATTCAAAGATAGTGTGTTTTAATGATTCATCAAATTCCCAAAAAAAAAGCGAAATAATAGCTGTTCCATGGAATGACCCCGTTAAAATTATAGATCGTTAAATAAAAAACTCAAAAAATGTTTGCGTGATTTTCGTACCTCACATCTGCCTGCATTTGGTAGAAAAAAAAATATTCGCTACATTCCAACGATGCAAACTTCTACGTCGTGTACATGAGGACCGTGTTGAGGATCGTCCGTTCGAGAAAATCAATTCGTTCAAAAAAATCAAAGTATAGCTTGAAAAGGATCATAAAGATGTATGAGGATCATAAGGATTCATAAGGATCATCCATGGGAAACTGCTCTCTACGTTGATGAAAATGATGAAATAAAACGCGCGGCATCGAGGGCGTTTTGAAACGGTTTGGATAAATAAGTCGATGCTGTAATATCGCGACGAATCGATAATTGGTACGATCAATTAAACGCCAATAACTGTCTTCGCTCAACGCTAATCCAAACCCCGTTATCGAACTTCACTATATATATATATATATATATATATATATATATATATATATATATATATATATATATATATATATATATATATATATATATATATATATATATATATAACGATGCCAACGTTCGTGGCTGCTGGATGAGCACTCGAGATGACGGTGGCAAGGTAGAAGGGACGTGGAGAGAGAAAAGTTCTCGTTTATAAGGGGAGAAATTCAATTCGTATGTACACAATGGACGTTCGAAATGTGAAAAGAGGTTTGTTTTTTGTTGCTCGTATCCTTGTACTCGATTATATCGAGCAATCGAACTTTCAATAAAATCAACTCTATCGCGATTGTTTTTTCCCCCGTGACGTTTTATACAAATATACAGGTACTCGTGTGCATGAAGACAGAGCCACGGAAATGAGTTAAATAAGGGGTGGTGGGGGAGGGGGGTGTGGTGAACGATTCCAGGGAGGATCGCCGGTAAAGAGGGTTTTGGGCTTTACGAGAATCAAGGGAGAAAGTATATGAGAAGAGGAGAGAATGGGATGCGGTATGTCGTGCTCCCGTTCATCGGACATTTATCCAATTAACCGCCCCGTGGCTTATACGTATATGTGTCTTACAGCGTACACCCAGAACGATATAGAAAGCTCTAAAAGTTACCTATACGCGACCACCGTTTCATAACCGTTCCCGTTAATTGCACCTGAACTCACGAGTTTCTTTGTCGTTTGGAAAATCCTTCAAAGTTTCGCGAGAATCATTGGATTTGCGTTTTTCAAGGGATCATCACAGAGTAACGGGTCGAAAAATGACTGATTTGCACGATTTTTTTTTCGTTGGTTAAAATACGGTAATCGGTCCGATTTTTTTATGTAAAATCAGAGTACTCTTGTAGAATATAAAACAAATTTTTCAACGTCTATTTTTTTCACATTTTTTTGACGGTTGAAAATGTCTTCGAAGAAAATGAGTCCTCGGCGTGTACACGGTCGTGGCCGTAAATATTATCTGAAGAAAAATTTGTTAAAAGATTATGAATCAGTATGAATGGAGGTTTTTTTTATTGAAATTGACAAAATGGCGGCGGTTTGAAAGAACAGTATCGAATTTCGCAAATTTTTTCGACAGTTTTTCGTTAAAAAAAATATGAAGGTTAAACAAAAATCCATAGCAAGATAAAGAATGAAGAAATGAAGAATGTTGTGCCACAATCTGAGACGGATAGCTTGAAAACTCTTCCTTTGAGAATGTACACCTTTTTGAAAACGACATTTCGAGAAAAACGCGTTTAAAGTTTCGAGTGCGGAATATTTATAAAAATTGTCTACTTACGTTTATGTAAGTATGAGGACAACATGTTTATAATCGTCCATACTATTGAATAAAGCAAAAAAAATTGATTTTTTTACAATTTTACACTGTGATGATCCCTTGCGAAACGGTGAACATTTCAAGTTGTCAAAAGATAAGTAGATTTGACTGAATATCCACTTCGTTATAACTTATTTTTCATTGCTATTTTTTGTTTGTATTAAAAATAAAATTAAATATGCACACCAGAAATCCAAGGTCTAGAGGATTAATGGAATAACTCTCGAAAAAAAAGATCATACTAGTATTTCAATTGCAATTAAGTAATGTGTTGATAATATTCAAGAGATCAAACCTAGTTGAAACTTTTGAAAATTTCGATTTTTGGTTTACGACGGATTTTCAAAATCATTTCAAAAATATCCTCTGTACATTTCAAGTCGATCCGCTCAAAATTGAGGGAGTTATGGGCGTTCATAGGTAGGTTTCGCGAATCGACGAACTTTTAACGCCTTTTTATCAAAATTACTTTTTCAAAATCGGTGACCACGATATCTCAAAAATCACTGCACCGGTAAACTTCAAATTTTACAAGCTTCTTTGACATATCAAATAGCAGTGCTTCAACGAAGAATTTTTCTTCCAAGAATAGTTTTTTTTTATCAACGAAAATAGAGCGTTTTTAACCGATAATCGATACTTTCACTTTGGCCTGCGGCTTTTTTTTAAATCAATATTTTATTCAATCCTTTGCCCAAGCACTGGATAATTTCGTGCAAACTAAGTGCGCTTGAATTTTTTAATTCGGATGATTTCTCTCCGAGCAGCGGTGGTTACCACGAAAGACACTTTTTAAACAGTCGTCTGCACAAACCATTGTATCTTCCACGTTTAGAAATATGTTTCAATACGAAGATTGCAAACGATATCTATAACCATACAAATTGACGAAAATTAAAAAGTTTAAAAACCTGCATACTTTTTCTCAGAATAAATTCACGAAAATTTCTCTTTTTTCGCTCCACGAGCTGGGTATAAAAGCTAAGAAATGAAAAAATTTAATTCATTTTTTCTAATAACGATTGCAAGACTGCAAAGATGTGCAGCAGAAAGCGAAAGGTCAGCAAATTTGCATCGACATCCGCATTGTTGTTAGTAATAGTATTATTATTACCCAACCATAATTATTATTGTTATTACCTGCTTGTATTTATACAAAGTAAATTTAACCAAACGCGAGCATAACCCACTAAACGATTAATTAAATAAGCAACAATGAAAAAGAATCTTCCTAATATTCAAATAAAAATCCACTGATACGACGAAACTAATAAATCGACGATATTCAAGTAAAAATGCCCAAAATGGATTAAGCCCAAATCTAATTGTATTCCGCCAAACTGGCTGCGAAATAAAAATTTCATATTTTTCTACTGAATGTACAGCAGGGTGGCACAAATTTGAGCTCTATTTTTTTTTTCCTTTTTCTCACCATCGAATTATCGTCTCCGGAGAAAATAAAAAAATTGTCGCGAAAGCTGCAAACGGTCAAAAAATATTTAGAGGCCGCTCAAGCCTCCCAAAAATTCAAATTTTCATTACAAAATCGATTTTTTTTCCCCGCTCACTTCTCACGCATGAATTTTACGCTGTGTAATTTTTAAATTAACCTCGCGAGAGCTCTAGCCGGCCAATGAATATTTAGTGACAGCGCAAGAGCTTCGTCATCTCCAATTTTCGCCAATTTTTTTAATACTCTTCTCACACATCAATTTGACGGTTTGTAAAATGTTCAAAACAATTAATCCTTTTTTCTTTAGAAACAGATTTTTCAAATTCACCTCACACTTTGAACCCAAGAATTATAATCTTTGTTCTCATAAAATAATTCTTTAAAGCTCTTGTCCGTAAACAAAATTATAGGTCGTTTTATTCATAAAACTGAAATGGTAGCTGTTTTTCACGCATCGTAATGCGTCCCACAGTTGGTCCCGTTAGTCAAACTGCTGCCCAATCGTAGCTGTACTCTGTGACGAGCGACGCCGTAATATAAGGAGTACAACTTTGCAGTGACCGTTTTTTTCAAAAGTTTAAGGCTTTATTATAAAAAAGTGGCTACATATTTTGTAATCAAAGTACTGCCCGTCGCTAGCTACGACCTCGGCCCATCTTTCAGGTAGCATTCGAATCCCGCGTCGATAAAAGTCTTGGTCCTTGGAGGCAATCCAGGAATCGACCCAATTTTTGACTTCTTCGTTAGTACCGAAGTGCTATGGTCAGCCAAATCGTGTGCCATTGACCGGAACAAGTGATAGTCGGAAGGGGCAATGTCTGGAGAGTACGGCGGGTGGGATAAAACCTCCCATTTCAGCGTTTCCAAGTACTTTTTCACGACATTTGCATTATGGGGTCGGGCATTGTCATGCTGCAGTATCACCTTGTCATGTCTTTCGTTGAATTGTGGCCGTTTCTCTTTGAGTGCCTTACTCAAGCGCATCAACTGACGTCGGTAGAGTTCCCCTGTGATGGTTTCGGATGGTTTGAGCAGCTCATAGTACACAACGCCCAGCTGTCAGCCCGTCTTCAAAAACTTTCTGCCTTCCGCCACCA
Organism: Ophion slaviceki; assembly: GCA_944452715.1. NCBI lineage: Eukaryota > Metazoa > Arthropoda > Insecta > Hymenoptera > Ichneumonidae > Ophion > Ophion slaviceki. Next base: position 22,149,824 of record OX101790.1, on the reverse strand, counting down.
TGCTTGTTCTCGACCTCAAAATCTCCACTTTTGAAGCGTTGAAACCACTGCCGACACGTTTTCTCACTAATAGAATCCTCCCAGTAAGCATCTACAAGCAAACGGTGGGCCTCAGCCGCAGATTTCTTGATGTTGAAGAAGTAAATCATAACCTCCCGCAAATGCTGAGAATTCAGTTCGTAGGTTGCCATGTTTGAGTGCCTATAACTTTATAATGCATACACGTATCCGTTAGCTTTTTTAAATTGTTTACATTGGCAGAGCCTCTAGTTTAAAATGCCACTTTTTTTATTGAGCTAGGGCCACTACTTCGGCCGCAGTGGCTCTCTAAGTAAAACGGTCACTGCAAAGTTGTACTCCTAATACAAAAATACATAATAACACATATCGTTTAATTGATGTTTGTTACAAATTATTATAACAAATTATTCAGAAAATGTAACACTTCGCTGTTTATTTTGTTTTCGTGCTATAAAGAATTATAGTGCATGCGAGGTTTATTTTTTTATGGAAATTGTTAATTTCGAAAACCTTGAGCAACCACTCAATATTCATTGGCCGGCTAGAGCTTTCGCGAGGTTAGTTTTTGAATTATAAAGCGTAATGGGTGAGAAGAGGACGAAAAAATCGATTTTTTTATAAAAATTTGAATTTTTGGGGTCTCGAACAATCTCTAAATATTTTTTGACCGCTCGCAGCTTCGGCGACAATTTTTTTTTCTCCAAAGAAGATAATTGGATGGTGAGAAAACGGAAAAAATCGAGCTTTATTTTATGCTACCCTAATGTACAGGGAATATTCTTATGGCGTCGTGATTGGATTTGGTCTCGATAGGTATCGCGTCTCGAAGAAAGCTATATATATATATATAGGCGTTGAAATGTTGATCTGTTATGTTTAATTACAGTACCTGATATTGACGGTTCGGTATGCGACGTAGGGGATGAGAATGAAACGGGGTACGAAGGGTGTGCGTGAGGAGGGATTGGTTGCTTGTTCGTAAAGTCACCCCTTTCTCCGTGAGGGAAAGGGGTTGCTCGTGAGGTCCCGATGGTAGGGAACGAGAGAGGAGACACGGAGGAGGAGATCGCGGAACGATTGAGGAGGCACCCGCCACTGTCGAACGAAATGGCCAGCAATATTGTCGCTAGGGTTCCGGCTGGAAGGATTCGCGACAGAGTTAGATGAAGGGAGAGAAAAAGTGGGGGGAGAGAGAGAGAGAGAGAGAGAGAGAGAGAGAGAGAGAGAGAGAGAGAGAGAGAGAGAGAGAGAGAGAGAGAGAGAGAGAGAGAGAGAGAGAGAGAGAGAGAGAGAGAGAGAGAGAGAGAGAGAGAGAGAGAGAGAGAGAGAGAGAGAGAGAGAGAGAGAGAGAGAGAGAGAGGAAAGGTTCTGGGTGAAACAGGGTGGAAGAGTCGAGCCAGAGAAAGGCAGATGGTAGAAAGAGAGCGATTGAGGCTTTGGTCGAAGGATCAAGGAAGAGTGGAGGAGGCACAGGGCATCGAGGGGGAGAGGAAAAATAGAGAAGAGAGAGAGAGAGAGAGAGACACGGGAAATTAATTATACACTCCTGGGGAAAGTCGCGAACTCTGGATAACGGACTCAATGCCAGAAAGGCTTGCACTCTCATCTCGTCCAAAGGAGTGAGTGGAACAACGACCACCCACTTTTCAACCCCCTACCCTCCTTTGGTATGTTGGAGGTCGAAAAGTAACGCACCCCACATTTCACTCCCTCCGGCCCCTGATGACGATAATAATTTTCTGCTTCTGTAGTCTCGCCTGCTCCCTCACTTCTCTCCTCGACCTGTTGTTTTTTTCGCTCAATCTACCTGCTCTCGTGCCGGTCATTTCGAGCAACCGTATCAGAAGGCTCGATGATAGCGCGTGGAAAAAATGGGGCACGGAAGTCGCAGAGGTGCTTACAAAGATCGTGAAGAATTAACGAGCCCGCGAGACTTCCTGTCGCTGAGGATATTCCGTTTGAGAGGTTACGTGAGTTTCGAAGCCGAAAAAAGAATATTTTCTGTATTTTTTTTTAATATGAGAGATAAATTATTTTATTCTAAATGTTGAGCACATAAAAGAGCAATATTTCAGCAATATTTTTTTAAAATTCATCCAAAAATTTGGGAAATTCCGCCAGTGGGACCTGGTTTCCGGAAACCCCTGAAAAAAGTGTCCTCGCGGTGGTCAGGATAACTCATGATAGCTTTATCTGAAATTGAAAAAACAAAATTTTTCTGTTGGTGGATAAAAATAACTCGTGATTGAACGAAGGATTGAAAAAAAATTGAAATTTGAATTTTTGGCAGAGTTATATGCAAAATAGTTAAATTTTTGATACAATTTAGACTACGTGTAGCCTTGAAAAATTAGTTGTAATAAAAAAAAACCTTCGTTCAATCACTGGTCAATGCTATTTTGAAGAAATGGTGCAAAGTTTCTATAAGATTTTGAAAAAATGTTTTGAGAATTTAGCATTAGTTTTTGAGAAAGCGTGTACACCGACTCGGAAAATAGTATTTTGAGAAAAATGCGATTACCTGCGTCGCTCCCGGCCGGCCTTTCCCAACGGGGGGAACTCCCAAAGGCTCTCTCTCCTAGGCTTTTACTCCGATTGATTTAAAACTTTGCGAGAATGTTCTAGACATATTGTACTATTCGATAATAAAATTTAAAAAAATGGATTTTTTTCAATTTTCAAACCCACCTAACCCCTTAAGGGGTTTGGCGAGGAAAAAACGGCAGGCTTTCATGATTTTCTTATAAGGAAAGATTTCTTCACCCTTTTTAAGAATCCGGGTATGTTTTATTACTACTTTTGTCTGTTGTGTGGAATTTTTCTTATTAATCTTTGAAAATCGCAGAGGTATGGCACGGTCTTCTAAACTGGTTGCGGGGGATGTTGTCAGACGGCGTGACACGCAGCGTCGACGGGATTGATCTGAAAAAGAACCAACGAAGATTTTTCGTTCATTGACACTCATACGCAGAATATGAACCCAGGAAAAGTGAGAAATATTGAAAATCGCTTAAATGGTACGCTTTGAAACAAAAATATTGAATTTGCCGAAAAAATGGCTACATTTTGCAATAAAAACATACTTTTTTTTATTTTCAAAAAAAAATTGGGGCCATGTTTTAGACAATACGGTTAGGAAGATTTATAACCAATTTAATCAGAATCGGTCGATTAGTTTTTTCGCTATACGTCACGCCAATTTTGGAAATGCAGTTGGAAGACCGTGCCATACATTTGCCATTTTTAAAGATTGATTAAAAAAAATACCATGTAACTGCTAAAAATAGTAATAAAATATACCTTAGGTTTCGAACATTGTGAAGAAATATTTCCTAAAAAAATCATGCAAATCAGCCAATTTTTCCCTCGCCGAAAGTATCTCCCCCGTTAAGGCGTTACCCCCACTTGTAGCGCAAAAAAGGCCTTTTTCATGAATTTTTTTAAAGAAAACTACAAAACTTTTTTAATCGATCAATATACCATCTTAAAGAACACATCTTGAAGAACTGTCAGTAATTTTTTTATTGAAAAATATTACATTGTTTAGTGGCAAATGGCCGTCAATGAAATAATGTTTTTATATACACGGTTTGTGGTGACCAACATTGCGGCGAAGTGGATCATCTGAAAAAAAAATGCGGATGGATTTAGTCAAATATAAGTATAAACTAGTCTTTAATCGAAGGATTTTAAAAGATATTCATTTTTCACAAAATGGCGGACAGTCAAAGTTAATGGTTCGATTTTAACGAAAAAAAACGGCCGTTTTTTGGCTATAAAACGGCCATTTTTTCGACAAAAAAAATCGAACGATTAAAGACTACATTTTTATGTATTAAATAAGCCTGCAAAATTTCAAGAAGATCGGTTCATTAGTGTTCGAATAATCTTGGTCACCGACTTCAGAAATGCCATTTTGAGAAAAACGCGTTTAAAGTTTCAATTTCAGTTTACACGAAGAAAATATTTTTTTTTGTAAACTTACATAGAGTCATCTATTCCGGGCCCATACAGACGTATGGGCCCAGATACTTACACTTCAAAAAAATGCAATAAAAAAAATCGATTTTTTTCAAAATCGCAAGTGGGGGTAACCCCTTAAAGTATTCTTTTCGCGGAAGGCCATATTTTGTGGAGGCATAAGCAAGGCCCTTTCTGATCGTTAAATTACAGTGCCGCTTAATAATAAATAAGTTACAATGAATTATTATACCCAATAATAAACTGGAATAAAAAATGCGGCGCAAATTAGTAGATTTCGACAGTTTGTCTTTCTTTTTTTTTCGTCACACTTTTCCAAGTTTTGTCATTACTATTTCCTTAAACATTCGGTGACCCCCTGTTTTTATTGTCGTTACGGAATCTTCAGAATTTTTTCCACGCGTAGAGCAGTTTATATCATAATCTAGAGTTACTTAGTGTATAAATGATTAAATAGAAATGTGACCAGCGTGTCATCTCCACAAAGTGCCGTATAATTTATACGATTTTTAGGGTCGTCGTTGTTTGTTAAAAGTTCGGTAATTTTCCTTGAAATTTTACCAATATACTGAAATCTATTTTTACTTTGTTGTAGACGAAAATTAGTTAATTGTTAAATATTTGGGTTCGTGAAAAGAATATGTTAATCAATGTGGTTTTGAACATCTCCTTCTGCGAAATATCGCGTCACAATTCCCGGATAATTATTTTTTTTCATCAATCTAGTGGTTTGTCTTTTGTTATTAAAACGTCGCTATTTGCATACCTGGAATCTTTGAAATGAACATCGACTTGTATTACCAAAGCCTTGTGACATATACTGGATTCAATGTACAGTTAAAATGTTCAAAAAATCGATTAATTTTTTTTTTTCTTTCGTAATGCAGATATATTTAAGTACACACACAAAAAAATTATTTAAACGCGTTTTTCTCAAAACTGGGTGTTTAAAGTCGGTGAGCGAGATTTCTCGGAAACGGCTAAATTGACCAGTCTCAAATTTCAACACAATGTTTTCAAGTATATTTTTTTGTAATTAATCGAACGTTTTTTCTCACTGATAAATATTTTCCATTTTATAAAAAAAATATAAGGCCTCAATTTTTGTCGAAAATCGATTTTTTTTAGAAGTCGCCATTTTGTCAAAAATTATTAATTTGCTCATTCCTTCGATCAATTACAAGATTAACCATTATATTAACGAAACATTTTCGGTTTTTTTTTAGATGATGCAGTCCCGAGATATCGTGCTCACCGCAAGACGCCTTTTTTTAGAGGTGCTACTGGAGATCAGCTGTAGCAGCTTTCAAAATAATTATTTTTAAAAATAAAATTAAAAAAATACAGTTAAAAGTTACCATATTATGTGTACACATTTTTACGTTAATAGATTTGAAGGTTTTCTCAAGAAAAATTCTCGAAAAATCGATGTTTTGGGCCTCCTGACTGTGTATAACCCCTTAACGATGAATTTGAATATGGACCACTTTACGTTGCTTGGCAATAAGCGTGGCTCCTGTTCGTTGATATACTGAAAGACGATAGAAATTAATATCTGAGGATTTCACCGACCTGCTCGACCCCCGCACAATTAATTCACCTCCACCTGGAGTTTCGACAATCAATCGTCGTACAATTTTGACGATCTCTGCACGAACTCGACAGAGCAAAGTCGACCGTGTAGCTACCGAACTACCGTGGTCTCCGTTGGTGAATAAATTACTCAAGATTCGTGTAAAACCTTTGAACAATCGAGCCAGATATTGGTTATTAATGAGATTATTGTTTCTAGGAGGAGCACAAGGAGAAACTTACCCAAGTAGTGTAAACTACAGCATGATTGAGTCTTTTTGTCAAAAATTGAATTGTTTTTTTACAGCTTGCTGTTAGCGTAATTTCCAAAAAAATTATAAAGTATCTGATCATATCAAAGTTGTATTCTTATACTAAAAGTACATTTTTTTATTTTTCATTTCAGATGATCCTAGTTGCTAGAACCACCTGCACCGATTGGCCATGCAGCAACGGAACACTTTAGTTAAATATTAATAGCGTCATTGCTTATAAATATTTTTCAATTTGAAAAAAAAACCCATCTTGGCAAGACTGTGTATTAATTGTGTGTAAAATCTTGACCTCCATGTCCCGATAATCTCATCAGAAATATTGAAAATCTACCAGTTGTTTGGCCCCAAGCTTATGCAAACCCCTCAAGCATATATTTTCATTGTAGTGAATAAAACGGAGTATATTCATCGTAACCAAAATTTTATTTTAATTTACCGTTTATTTATTAAAATAAACGGTTGTCAATTGCAACATTCACGAAAAATAAATGTATCATCGCATTGAATACCGAACGAAAGTTCAATAGGCCACAATACGACCAGAATGTTATACGATTGAAAAGAAATTTCGTTTTCAAAAAAAAATTTCTTGTAAAATCGTGTTTTTGCTTTCCACATTTAAGTTGCCAACTAGAATAAAGTATTCACGGGCCTCATTTATCGATCACGTTTTTTGCAGGATCCTCGTCCGCTCGTAATCATTCGATATTAAAGCAGTAGTCTGGTCTAGAGCGAGATTTTTGCCGTCATTTTTGGGTTGGAATAACTTTTAAACCGTTGAAGTTGTCTTGATGAAATTTTACATATGTATTTATTGTTCCTTCGAGAATGTATCTACATTTAAAAAAAAATTATTTTGAATATTTTCATGTAGTTTTTCATTTGTTTACAACATGGTCCCCCGAAAACCGCCTCAATTGGCGCCCATTCTGGGTGATGTATGCATCTGAAATATATATATATATATATATATATATATATATATATATATATATATATATTCTCAATCTGTATAAGTATTCTGAGCACTGGTAGCAGAATTAGTACTTTAAAAAAATTTGTTACAAAATGGCGGCCTGTTAAATTTTGATTAACGATATTTCATACATTTTCGTGTATTCGACGAGTTACAAAATGTGGGCAAAATTATTGTTCGACTCAATTCTGCTACCAGTCCTCAGAAAGAGGCTACCGAAGGTATGTGCAACATTTGAGCTCGATCGGTCAATTAGTTATTGAGATATCATTTTTTTTTCGACGATTGAATCACGATACCAAAAAAAGCTCGGTCAACTCTTAGCCAATATTGTGTATTTGCAGCAAAAACTTTTTTTTTCTGTCCAACATGGTGGCCAAAGTCAAGTAGGCGGTGAGCCCCTCACGTTTAACCATCTTTGACGAGATTGTTTAGAATTTCTTTAATTATTAATACGTTGTTATGAAATTTGGTACACGACTTTGTTAACCCTCGACTTTGTTAACCCGCTTGAATGTTCCCCCACTCCTACTCTATAGATGGACATCCCACATCCTGCCCGTGTACTGAGGACAGCTGTCGAAAATGGACTTCGGGTCGAATCGACCCCGTTTATGCAGTAGTGCAATGAAAGTGAAAAAAAAAATTGTGAGATTTGGTGTTTCATTACCACATAAAAGTTAGATACGACAGAAAATGCTCAAGGATATTTTTTATTTTTGCGCTACTATAGTAAATTATGTATATAGAATGCCGATCATAAAACTAAAAGTAAGTGTCCGTTATGCAGGAGGGCTATTTTCAACGAGCACCGAATGTACTTATGCATCGATTGCGGTAAATGTAAATAATAATAATCCATTGAAGTTAAAAAATGCGGAAAATACACGTTTTCAACAATTAATCTGCCCGAAAATGCTTAAATTTAAACCGCCGAATAAATATACTTTTTGGAAAGACGGTCGACACTGTCTTTTTTTGTATCTACAAACCTTCCTTTTTAAAAACAACAAAGGACCCTTTTTTACATTTTGAAAAAAAAATTATGGTCTTTTTCATGCAAGTACGTATTGTTCAACGCATCTCTCACTTTGAACGAATGATCGGGCACTTATTTTTTTACTTAAAAAATAAATTTTGACCCATGAAATAAGGATCATTGGATACAAAAAACGAATCTTCAAAAAAAAAAAAGAAAAAATGCATACTTAGGGGACATACACAAATTAGGTACGTAACGCAAACTTCCCAATTTTTTGCCTCCCCCCCCCCCTCTCCCCACGTAACGGGACCGTAACGCTTAGCCAGAACCCCCTTCCCCTATTCCGTTACATAACGGGTACTTTGTCGTCAATAATTGCGATTTTATTTCATAGACATAACCTATTATGAACGGATCGGGTTTGTACTCATTTTATGAAGTATATATTCATCTAGTTATACACCAATTTTTATGACAAAATCTTCAAAATTAACCGAGATACATGCCTTGATTTGTGGACGAAAAAAAAAAATTCTCTTCGTTGTCCCATCGATATATTCATGAAAGGTTATCTGTAAATTAGAAGTCAACAATTTATCGATATCTATACAAATGTAGCTATAGTTATGCGTAGCCGATTTTTTATTTAGGTTTTTTTTACAAAATGCCGACAGTTTGGACATTTTTTTCTATTTTCAAGGCCCTTTTTCTGTATTCAAGCAGTCTTTAAGAATAGTAATTATCAAATGTTAAAACCGCGGATACGTACAACTTTAGTCACTGCGATTACAAAAATGTTTTTAAAAAAATTGACAATCACTTGATAAGTTTTTAAGTATTCGCTTGGACAAGGTCGGAAAACTAGTTTCGAGAAAAACGCATTCAAAGTTTTCGTTCCGTGTTTCTTGATATAAAGTTATGTTTTTTCTAGAATATTGATACTTACATTGGAGCATCTAGTCGCGGCTGATATGACAGTTCTTCATCTTTATGATAGTTCACAAAATAATAAGAGCCTGTACTGTATCTATTGTAAATGATGCTACACCTATGGAGACTGAGGGCACTTACCGGTCGCGCTACCTGTTCTCACTAAAGTGACTATAACTCCGTCAATTTTCGGACTTGTGAATAAAAACGTTGCCAACATATTTTTCAATACACGTACTTAGAAGAATTAATTTTGAAAAAAATTCCATCAGATTTTGCTTGGGGGATGTGGGATAGCTACTGTGCAATCTCTTGCTCAGTGACTTTCCCCCTTAACTGACATTGCGTATAGAAAGCTGTGAGCTGTCTACGGTAAAATTTCACGCCTGCGCCCCCCCCCCCCCTCCCCCCATCGCGTTACGTAATTTGCGTACGCCCCCTTATCGAAATACAACGATCTGAAAAACGGCTGGGGTCGGACCGACCCCATATTCAGCCAGCACTTCGTGGTGTAACTGTGCAGTCGAAGGGTTAATGAACATACAAATAAATGTCCTAACCATTTCTCAATCATCTTACTGATTCCTTCAAAATTATTTGTTTCCACGACCCTGACTTTTAGGCCGTCAGCGCCTACTAGGGGCGATACACACCTAGGAGCCGGAAAAAGGTCATTTTTGTGAATTTTTTCAAGGAAAACTATTTGGAATTTCGGATTGGGGTTTTAATTATCTAAAAGTATATACATTCAAAAATATGTATAATTTTCTTTATTTAAAAATATCAAAAATATACAAGGATATTGTATGATCCTTGGAGCGTCGTAAAAAAATCTGCGTATACGGTACCCACTGGCGTTTCTTCAAAAATCATCTGAAAACAAAGACCAAAAAGATTATTAAATTAGATACTATAATCTACTACTTGTCATAGCCGATTTTGAAAATATCGATTTATGACAAAATGGCAGACGTTTGAACATAAATATTGATTTTTGGGCCAAAAATTAGTTATTATTTTGCCTATAAAACAAAAACTAAGTAACGGGAAAAAAATCCTATGACAAGTACTAGATAATGGTGTATAGAATAACCACAAAAACCTCAAGGCAATCGGTTCATTGGTTTGCGAGAAATTTTGGGTACCGATTTGAAAAACGTGGGTTTGAGAAAAACGCGTTTGAAAATTTGGGAAAGAATAAATCATAAAATTTGTCAACTTACATGGAATCATCGGTACCAGGCCCAGAGTGTAGGTCTTCTATCTAGGTGCATACCAGAGAAATTCGTCTTTTATATAATCATGAAGGAAAACATGCGAGGGTGCTGTTCGCCTGTACTCGATATACAAAGGGGCATCGATGCATTTGGGCAAGAAAATATCTGAAAAACCGCCTCTTTTATCCTCGAAACGTTCAAAATTCGCGTCTTTGAACAGCAATTTCTAAAAAAATTGTCAAGCCACCCGTTGGCAAATTTCGTATTTTTCTAACAAGTAATTCTGTAGCGAGTAGAATTTTCGTTGCGAGGGTGGAGCGATATTAAAAGTGGAGGAAAGAAGACGTCGGGATAGAAAGGGATGAAAAAATATCTTCATATTCACCAGCTGTCGGTGTCGCAACCGAACGAAAGGAATACACTTTCTTGGGCGTGAAATCGAATTACGGCTGTGCGGAGAGAGAGAGAGAGAGAGAGAGAGAGAGAGAGAGAGAGAGAGAGAGAGAGAGGGCGGAAGAAAGAATCGGGGATACGAAGTGGTTGAAATTTTTTAGTGGTGTGGCTTCGAGTGACGAGCGAGACAACTGACGTTCCAAGATTCTTCACCTCTTCTTTCATTATTCTTGAAATGAAACGTGAGATGCTTTCTCTCGCTCACTCTCCCTCCCTCTCTCTCTCCCTCTCTCTCTCTCTCCCCCGGTTTGTTCCTCAGTCGCTCATTTGTCCGTCGCATTAAATGAGAGCAAGAAAAATCAAGGGTTCCTCAAGCTGAGTCGCCCTTACCCTCACGAATTCAAGACTACACCGCCCATTCAACGAAGTTTTCAAAAGCTTCACGCTTTAGAAATACAATCACGTTCTTTCCGGCCCGTCGTACAAAAAATACCGAACGTTATGATATCCCCCCCGTTCCTTCGATATAATTCAGTGCAAAAAGACGATCGCATTTCGCAAGGATCCTCGCAATTAAGTATGCACGAAGAGGAAACCGAACACGTCGAACGTGTGTGAATCCGTCGGTGTTAGCGTATCCAATCTTCAGGGGAGATACCTTCATTAGGCGAGGGAAAAACTGTTGATTTTCATTTTTTTAAGGAAACATTTCTTCACCATTTTTGAAACTTAGGGTATGTTTTTGAAAAAAATACGAATTTTTTTTCGACGATTGAATCACGATACCAAAAGAAGCTCGGTAAACTCTTAGGCAATTAATATATATTTCTAGCGAAAACTGTTTTTTTGTTTCAGACCAACCGGGTGGCCAAAGTCCACCGGCGAGTCCCTCGCGTTTAAAGGTCCTTGGCGAGATTGTTTGTAACTTCTTTAATTATAAATAGTATTATCAACAATTGACAATACATGGAAAGCTTCAAGACTATTTTTCAACGGCTAGGAAAGGAATACACGAAAAAAATAGAAAGAATTAAAGAAAATCTGTTAATAATATAATATGCTTTGTTATAAACATATGAAAGCTTCATATTGAATAATAAATATTTTTAAAAGTAATAAATCAGTCATTATTATATAGCGAATGGTTTGCTTCAAGACCTTTTTTTAACAGCTGAGGACAGAATAATCAATTTTTTTTTAACTCAAGCAAATCTGTTCATAATATAATCTTTATTGTTGGACCCAGAGGTTAGACCCAGTAGTCGGACGGTGAGAAACGTTCTCCATAACTTGAATTTGCTTTGACGCTTCTGATGCTTACGATCAAGGATTTAATTGACCGTACATGGTTTGCTTTAAGACCATTTTTCCATTACTAAGAAAGCAATACAAAAAAACAGACGAGATCAAAGAAAATCTGTTTACAATATAACGTTTATGGTTATGAACATATACAAGCGTTGTACTCAATAATAAATATTTTTGAAAGCAATAAATAAGTCAACGGTTGACAGTGAATGATTCCCTTCTAGACCATTTTTTAATGGCTAGAAAAGAAATACCAAAAAATAAAAGAACCTAAAGCAATTCTGTTCATCATATAATCTTTATTTTTATAAACATATAAAAGCTTGATATTTAATTATAAATATTTTTGCGAGTAATAAACAATTCAATAGCAGTCAACGAAATTGGATTTCTTTGTTTCTGTAGAAGCGTAGAAAATATACTATTTTATTTAAATAAACATGTACTACAAACCAAAAGGCCAGAAAATTTTGCAGGCCTCTAGTATCCCATCCCTTCACTTTTACACTGCACCTTTTCGCTTTCGGAGAAGCTGCCCGGAGGGAGTCCACACCACAGTGTGTGGCTAAACGGACCCATCCGAATATTGGTCCCGACCAACGCTGCTCAACACGGCAAAGCCACGAGATCACTTTTTTTCTTGAATTTCGAAAATACTTAAATATCTTAAATTTCATAAATTTCATAAATTTCTTAAATTAAATAAATTTCTTAAATTTCACAAATTTCATAAATTTCTTGGATTTCTTAAATTTCTTAAATTTTTAAAATTTCGGAAACAATTTTGCGAATTCCTTTATCTCGAATAACCCATACTCACATATATCTCAATGAAAGTACTCGAGTACAGTAAAATACCTTTTTTCCATCTCATGGGGTTAAAAGAAAGTAGTAGAAAGTGAGATACACACACAAATCTTTGGTTCGGTGCTATGGATGGTTGGACAGCGGAACTCGGTAATGGATCCCCGGATGTAGTCGGTAAGGGAGTGTTTCCGGGGCACTCGGAGAGAGACGGAGAGAGAGAGAGAGAGAGAGAGAGAGAGAGAGAGAGAGAGAGAGAGAGAGAGAGGCCAAGAGGCATATCCCATACTTCATCCCCACACGATATACACCCCTATACGTACCATTTCTTCTCTCCCACGATCTCCGAGAGAACGAACCGCATAGAGTTCAACACTCTTTATCTTTTCGTTCCACAGAGCTCCAATATATATATACGTATAAACACACGAAGCTGTTAAGATCGTGAGCGCGAAAAGTCGTCGCGGGGGCAAAAAAACAAGTACGGTCGGATAGTACGTATTTCATCTGCTCCCCTCATCCCTCCGTGGAAAAGCCCGAGGAAAAACTTTGTCGATTTTACTGCGACGCTTTTCCACGTTACTTTATGACGTTGCGCAATGTATATAGGTATATATATATATTCTGTGAATATATATATATATATATATATTCACAGATGTATATGTGTATACGACATTTTGACTCTTGTACATATGTAAAAAGTGCCACTTCGTATTCCGTTCTGTTGTATATCGTTTTGGTATTCCGCGACAGTGTCGATGATGCTTTACCGATCGTAGCCGATCGAATGAGAGACGCGAGGGTGTGAGTGCAGCAACGATAGTGGGACGAGGAAAAAAAAATGATACGACAGAGCCCAGCGGGGCTGTAATGGCTCTTGCGACATCTTGAGGAGCAGAGTTCCAACATTACACCCCCTGCGCACCCACACACTCACTCTAGGCATATTGTTTTTTTTTTCATCCCCCTGACACCGAATCTATTTGGCTTATTTTGCCTCGAATGACCGATGACGATGCAGGAAATGCGTCCAGAAAATCCACCATTCGCACTATCCCTCGACTTTTTTGTTGTCATTATTCAGAGTGTTTTGTATTTTTATTGAGAAATTTCTTTGTCGTCAATATTTGTGTTTGCGAGCTTGAAAAATTGTTTTTTCGATTTTAGTGAATTCGTGGGGATTGCCGCGTTGTCCGCGTCATCTAGAACTGCGTCAAATTATGTCGAAAAATCGAGCGAATTCGGTGCTGCCAGGACAGAGGGAGTGAGATGTTGCAAAATCGATTAAATTCGAGGATAACGAGTTTGGCGAGCTAAATATTTAGTCGATTCAATGGAGCTTTATTGATTCGTTGGAACGACGATTGAATCAACTTCGTTAGTTTGTTATAGCCCCGGTTAATTCGGTTAAATATTTAATTCGTCAACAGCTGAAACCGCAAATTCGATTAATCTTGCAACTTCTTTCTCTCATCGTACAGTCGAGCGGTATGTTCTTAAACAAAAATGATAACGTTGTTACCACCGCGACGATGAAGATGAAAAAAAAAGCTCGAAGAATTTCGAGAATTTGTTTTGAATCGAAGAAAAACCTGTAGCTTTTTATTTATCAGAAACTATAAAATTTGTAAATTAAAAAGAAACGAGCTTTTATTTAAGGGAGACTTGGTCCTTGAAATTTTCAAAAAATCAATTTGAGTTCAACATGAGCAGCTAGAAGAAGAGGAGGGATGCCTCTATGGACCAGGCATTGCCGATTAGCGGTAATTATAAACACATTTGTGTGAACACATTACAAAACTTTAAACGCGTTTTTCTCGAAAACACGTTTTTAAAAATGGCTGACATTCTCCTGACCGCTGTAATGAACATATCGACCTGAAATTTGGAGAGCGTACTCAGAAAATATGTCTTCACGGAATGACGGATCGTTTTTTCGATAGATACATTTTTGCATTTATTATTTATCTTTTTATGCGAAAAAAACGCGAAAATTCGATTTTTTTTAAATTGCCGCCATTTTCCGAAATTTGTACTAAACGAAAAACCCATCCGTCATTCCATGACCAAAGGGTCACAGATTGATAATATGCTTTGAATTTGTGTTTCAGATCAACAAAGAGGGGGCAGTGATGTCAGCCGTTTACCTCCCGCGATTTGAGGACCTGTTTTGGCGGAGCTGCAACGGCCGCCATTTTGGTTTTTTTTTTTCAAAAAAAAATTTTTTTTAACGTTCTGTATATCATGAATAAAAGCAAGAACAAAACCGCACTTAAAAAGCTTTACTCGTTTCCTTTTAAAAAAAAATAAAATGTAAACACCTCAAATATGGCACTCCAAGTACAAAGTCTCCGTTAATGTACGAAAAGTAGAAAATAATTGTTTTCCCAAATCACCTATATGTGACTATAAATAAAAGCTTGGGGCGCTGAACTTTTTAAATGTTTAATAAATTTGATCAATTCAGTTTCATCAACAGTATTTAATTTGGCACAATAGTAATTAGAGAAATTATTATCGCACGTTTATACTCAGTTTTAGGTTTTTTATTTAAGATTGTTTCAGAATTTTACATCTAAGATTGTTTTACAGTAAATTAAATACAGTTGATATGTTAACGGATTTATGTGAATTTAAGATTATATGTCTAAATTTTGAGCGCCCAAAGCTTTTATTTATAGTCACATTTAGATGACTTGGTAAAAAAATTATTTTCTACTTTTAAGTACATTAAATAAAAGCTTGTTTTTTAAAATATTTTTTTACATATAAATTATTTTCTACCTTTTAGTCTTTAATTGATTTTTCTAGTTAGTTGTTACTAGTAGTTTACTAGTTTACGAGTTTGTACGTTAGGAACATGGAATGCTTGTGAAAAATAATGAAGATTGTAATTGGGACTGAACTTACGACTAATTGCTGCATATAAACTTTTCACATGCAAACGCAGTCGGTTACGAATTATTTGTATGTGTTAGTGAGATTTTATATGGATAATTAGACATCGCTAATTTTACATGAAAAGTTGAAAATTTTATGTACATACACTACTGACGAAAAGTTTCCGGACAAAAAGTCAAAAACGTTCCGAAACGATTTTTGTATTGTATTTTTGTATTTTCTATTTTTTAAATAGAATAATTGCTTTTTTCTACTTTCAATGCCATAGAATTATTTCAGATTTCGTTCCGACATTTTTTTCCGACATTCGAATGTCGAAAATCCGACTCGAAACAAATTTGTATGTGTTAGTGAGATTTTATATGGGTGATTAGATATCACTAATTTTACATGAGAAGTTGAACATTTTATGTATATACAGGTATGTATATACCGGTATATATATACCGGCGAAAAGTTTACAGGAAAAAATTCGAAAAAGTTCCGAAACGATTTTTGTATTGTATTTTTGTGTTTTCTATTTTTAAAATAGAATAATTGCATTTTTCTATTTTCAACGCAATAGAATTTTTTGCCGATATTGTTTCGACATTTTATAGTTTTATAGTCACGTCAATCGATTCATTTCAACCGATTTTATTGCGTTGAAAATAGAAAAATACAATTTTCTACTCTCTTGAAATTTTACCACAAACCCCTTGCTCTTGAGTTACGGTAATTAAAGTCATCTGATTTTTTACTATTTTCAAAAAAATTGAAAATAATTCTCGCGAACTTACCGACAATCGATTCGACAATTTACTAACTTGAGGTTTTCCTTGAATCCTTGTTGTTTTCGCGTAACACGTTATTTTTCAAATTGTCTCTTTTTCATATCAAAATATTTTTGGAGAAAAAAAATCGTACCAAGCTTTAAAAAACACAAAATTGAAGCTTGAGCTCCCCCTTTATGATTCCGGTCATAGAAATGCATAAAAAATTATTTATCTGTAAATGAGATCCACCAGGAAAGGAACAAAAAAAGGCGAAAAATGGTCGTTTTAAAAAAAGAGTAGTCATAAAAAAATAGTAAAAATAAAAAAAACGAAATGAAGGTGACTTTCCTCCAAAATGCCGTTTATTAAATGAATTGATGTCAACTATCCACGAAATGGCCTAAAAAATCGCTCCAGAACTTTTTGAGTTTTTATTCAAAAACTTTTCGCCGGTAGTGTATATTTTCTTTTTTACTTTAATTATGCATTCTCATATTTTAGATGCATGTGTGCAAAATTTCATATCTCCAAGTAGTCGGGAACTGGGTGAAATATCAATTTCCGTTTTGCATCTCACAGAAAGTCAAGTTAAATAAATGCTTGTAAAAACAGGTTTTTCCGACTGAAAAAAACTTCCCGAAATTCACGGATTTTTTTTAAACTCCGAATTTTCGTCAATTGTTAACAGGCCAGTGTAGACTGGCCCGTTCACAATTGACAAATCGAAGGACGAAACGTCGCATTACCGCGACTTTATCGTACGTTCGGATGCACGGATATACGGAGGAACACAAAAATATATATTCCTTATTCGAAAATATGTCACTTTTATATATATCGTAATGGGAGGGGGAGAGATATAGTACGGAGCTTCGATACGACGCTGCACGCCCTCGCAGTTCACCCCTTCCTGCCAGTTTACCCTCGCACAGACACACGCACACACGTACAAATGTGCTTTTTTTCTTTTTTCCCCGGCGCCTTGTCTCTATACTTCTTTTTTTGTCTTCTCCGTATACGACTTTTTCTACCCCCCCCCCCCCCCCTGTCCCTTCCGTAGCGAAACTTACTCGCACACGTAGAACGTGCGCGTCGATATTTATTTTTATTGCAGACTCTCCCCTGTGTTCCTGAGTCAACAGATTTCTTGTCACCTATAACCCGAGATCGATTCGAGCGCGGGTGGTCGAGGTGACGTCGAACGTTCACAGAATTATTGGCGCAATATTTGAATACTTTTTCACGTTCTGTTATACTTGTATATTTATTATATTTGTGGATGTCCGTGTATTTATATCGCACGTGGACGGAGCTTTATACGGAGCAAGGGATGGGGAAGATTTTTATCCATGACGTAAAGCAATGCGAAACGGGATATTCGCGAATAAAATTCGTCCAGAGTCCAAAGAACGCGGAATCCATGCAACGAAATTCGACCCGGGCAGAAATTTGTTGGGGAGTCGCGAAATCCTACCGCATCCCTATAGGGATGCGATAGGGACGCCGCACGTAGGGAGTCCACATTGAAGTCCAAGTGGATTCGGCGCTATTTCCCGATTGACGTCCTTTAAGGCGGAATTTTCATTTAAGGGATCTTCTCACTTTAGACGCTAAAAAAGGATACTTTCAGGAATTTTTGATAGGTTTATATTCTAGATATTGATGTAAAAGTTCTTACACTTAATAAATACACTTTCGAAATACATACATAAAAAATATTTATTTACTTCACTATTTATAGACGAAAATGATAGTCAAAAAAATGTCCTAAAAAATTGTAGGTCTGCGTTGATGAAACCTCGGAGATGGATCATCGGAAACAAAAAAATCAAACGGTTTTAGATTCAGTATGTTAATGGCTATAGCGCATATCATAGGATTTTTGATATATGCAAAAATAATAAAATGGCGGACAAAAATGTTACAAAATCTGTGATATGCGCTATAGCTATAGTTGTAAAGAATATGTGGTTAAAATTTTACAAGGATCGGTTCAGTATTTTCGAAGATTTTATCAATAAGCCGTCGAAAAACGTTTAGAGAAAAACACGTTCAAAGTTTGTTTGGGTTACATAAATATTTTTTTTAAATGTATTTCGAAAGTGTATTTATTAAGTGTAACAAATTTTATATTCATACCTATAATATAAACTTATCAAAAAAATTCATGAAAATAGCCTTTTAGCGTCTAAAGTGAGAAGACCTCTTAAGGCGATTGAAAAATCGATTACTTTTTTTCTTTGCTTTAAGGGGCTAGTCCACTTTGAAAATTTCAAAAAATCGAAAGCGAGCAAGACTTAAAGAAATCGACGATGATGAGCAATCAGAAGGGATTTTGTACGGTGCAGGAATAGCCGATTGAGTTTAGGTAAGAGTTTTTCATAGTATAAACTTCAAACGCGTTTTTCTCGAAACAATGTTTTCAAAATCTAGTTCTATCGTATCTCTAAAACTATTAAACCAATTCTCTTGAAATTGGAACCACGTATTGTAAATATGATTCACAACAAGATGACCCTCGATGGTTTTAGAATTTTGATTTTTACTCATTTTTTGCGAAAAACTGCGAGAAAAACGCGTTTTCAAAACTTTTTTCGTTTTTCATCTGCCATTTTTTTTATTTTTTTGATAAAACTTTATATCCGAGGGTCATTTTGTAGCTGGGGTCATACTGAACCTAATGGACTTTGATGTTTTTGTTTCAGACAAGCCGTAGCCGAGTTGTGATGGAGGTACCTAGCCCCCCTATTTTTGAGGGGTTACGTTAAATTATAGTTTTTGTACTTGAAAATGAATAAAAATGAATTTAATTTATTTAAATGTATTTCAAGACTTTATTTATCAAGCCCAACCACTTTATATTCATGTGTTTTATAAAATCCTCAAAAAAAAATCGCGAAAATAGCCTTTTTCGTGGCTCCAAAGTGGACTGGCCCCTTAAACGATCGAACTATAAGGTACCTGCGGGTAACAAGGCCTAGCTAAGGGATATTTGAAATGAAATGAAAAATATCCAATTTAATCGAAATATTTTAATTATAATAATTATTCGAGTTCAGTTTCTATAAAATATAAACGAAAAATGGCAACTTGTACCATAAACCAAAAAAAAGGCAACATTTTTAAAAACCTTGATGGTAAGCCTTATTTTACTATGGTAGGATAATAAGGACTACGGCTTTAACATACTTAAATAATTAAACTATACGTAATATATTTGGTATTTGAGATCAATAATCCTCTGCAGCTTTGTATCAACTCAAAGTTCCTCTTTGCAGTGCTCGGACAGCTGACATCAGTTCGTTTTTTGACCACATCACTCGTTTTGGAGGCATCGAGATCGAGGCACAAAAAATAACGATCAATTAATTAGTAATAAATATGCGTACTACTTATTTACATTCGTAACATCTTAAAACTAATGAAAAATAAATTATAAAACAAACAAACTTTGCTACAAGAAGTAGGAAGCGAACAAGGCCTATGGTTAAATTTAGTAGGCCTTAATAACCGTCGACCACGTATGTAAGAAAAACAAAATAAAAAATATTTGGACCACGATACGTTATTCAAATATTTTTGATCATCGAAGCTTGAATTAATAAAGATAAAGGTTACGATTTTAGATAGATAAGTGTAATGTTACAAAAAATACTTACGATTTATTCGGACCAATTTTTATTATTGATGCTGCACGTCTTTGATGGACGATGCAACACTGGCGGCAGAGAGCGGGGTATCGCGTCTCCGCAAACTTGTAGCGACATATTTGTGCAATAGGCGTCTGTGAGTGTGGCCTTGAGCGTAAGCGGTTATTTTAAATAGGATTTTCGTTACTTAGGCCTTACTACCCGGAAATACCTTATATGCAGAAAATTGTCCCAAAGTTTCAAAGCGAAATACGAAAAACTTCAAACGTTACAGCCTGTCAACACTGTCTTTGCTGCTCGGATGCGGAGCGCGCGTAAACTTTGTATTTTTCTCAAAACTGCATTTTCGAAATTGGTGTGCACCGGCGTGGACTAGGCTAAAGCCAGCAGAGTACGCACTTTATAAACCTTTATTTCTAGAAAAATCTATTTTGATAATACACTTTGTACTTCTTATTTAAATTAAGCTTTGTACTTCTTATTTAAATTAAGCTATTAAAGAACATTATTTAAAAGATTAATCTTAAGTGACAATCTCGAAAAAAATAAAAAAGGCTTAAGGGGTTACCCCCACTGGCGATTTTGAAAAAAATCGATTATTTTTTATTGCATTTTTTTGAAGTATAAGTATCCGGGCCCAGACTTCTGTATGGGCCCGGAATAGATGACTCTATGCAAGTTTACAAACAAAAATATTTTCTTCGTGTAAACTGAAATTGAAACTTTAAACGTGTTTTTCTCAAAATGGCATTTCTGAAGTCGGTGACCAAGATTACTCGAACACTAATGAACCGATCTTCTTGAAATTTTGCAGGCTTATTTAATACATAAAAATGTAGCCTTTAATCGTTCGATTTTTTTTCGTTAAAATCGAACCATTAACTTTGACTGTCCGCCATTTTGTGAAAAATGAATATTTTTTAAAATCCTTCGATTAAAGACTAGTTTATACTTATATTTGACTAAATCCATCCGCATTTTTTTTTTCAGATGATCCACTTCGCCGCAATGTTGGTCTCCGCAAACCCTGTATATAAAAACATTATTTCATTGACGGCCATTTGCCACTAAACAATGTAATATTTTTCAATAAAAAAATTACTGAAAGTTCTTCAAGATGTGTTCAAGGGTATATTGATCCATTAAAAAAGTTTTGTGGTTTTCTTTTAAAAAATTCATAAAAAAGGCCTTTTTTGCGCTACAAGTGGGGGTAACGCCTTAAACTTAAAACTCGTCCTGCGCGCACTCTTAGGGTGCTGTGTTGCAAGAGTACGCAGTGAGAACCTTTCATAGAAAGGCCAGTACTTTTTAGCATATAATATGAATTTTTGACTGAAGGTACATGGTTGCTTACTGAAAGTACCGAAAATAAAATGTTGCCCCTCAACTCGCCCCAACCCTAAGAAATAGGGGTCGATAACTTAAAAATCGCCGTATCTCGATAATTAATAGCCAGATCAAAAAAGGTTTCAAACAAAAGTTGTTTGGAATAATAAAATTCATATAAAGTTATCTGACGCCCAAGCCCTTATCTTTGAAAATGGCAGCTCAAAAACGATTAGAAAATTCGGGGTTGATGCGTGTGCGAGCGGAGTAAACATATCGCTGCGTCCTTATGGTGCTCTCGTGTTTTTGTGCCGCTATTTTCAAAGATAGGGGCTTGGACGTCAGATAATTTTATACGTATTTTATCATTTCAAACAACTTTTGTTTGAAACATTTTTTGATCGGGCCATTAATTATCGAGATACGGCGACTCTTAGATTTTCAACCCCTATTTCTTAGGGTTGCGGAGCGAGTTGAGGGGCAAAATTTGATTAGGGTTACTTTCAGTATGCAACCGTCTACCTTCAGTCAAGAATTCATATTCTATGATAAAAAGTGCTGGGTTTTCGTCTCTTTTACTGGACTACTGACCCGGGCTACTGACTACGAGACTACTGACCAGCTATCGAGCTAGAGGCAACTTCATTGAGTTTCCGATGGTCGCACAAGTGAAATGTAGTAGATCTAGCCGCCTTCATTCCACAGGCTTCCCACACTTTCCCTGTCCCCTCGTGCTGTTGCCCTCGAGCTTTAGTGGAACTCCAAAGAAATGGAGAGTCAAGTGACCGGCGGGGGAGGGGGGGGGGGGTAAAGTGACTGGGATGTGTTCGTCAATGGAAGTGTGCGAAAATAACATCAGAATTAAAAAAAAAAGATACAAACTCTTGAATTATTTTATCTGAAGATAAAAATATTGGATTTAACAGTTTTTGGGTGGCTGATGGGTTAATGTGAATCGATGGGGGCCCATTTTCTTTCAAAACGAGCAGTGCCACATTTTCCAGTAATTATGAAAAATAATTACGTTTAGACCCTGGTTTTGGGTTCTCGCCAGACTTTTATGTGAAACCTTGAAGTTTGATAAATCGTCAATTTAATAATTGACGGAGAATAAAATAATAAACTGCAATTACAAAATTATATAGTCCCCGGCATTATTTTCTATAATTACTAAAGACTTAAGGCGTTACCCCCACTTGTAGCGCAAAAAAAGGCCTTTTTCATGAATTTTTTTAAAGAAAACTACAAAACTTTTTTAATCGATCAATATACCATCTTAAAGAACACATCTTGAAGAACTTTCAGTAATTTTTTTATTGAAAAATGTTACATTGTTTAGTGGCAAATGGCCGTCAATGAAATAATGTTTTTATATACACGGTTTGCGGTGACCAACATTGCGGCGAAGTGGATCATCTGAAAAAAAATGCGGATGGATTTAGTCAAATATAAGTATAAACTAGTCTCTAATCGAAGGATTTTAAAAAATATTCATTTTTCACAAAATGGCGGACAGTCAAAGTTAATGGTTCGATTTTAACGAAAAAAAACGGCCGTTTTTTGGCTATAAAACGGCCATGTCTTTCGAAAAAAATCGAACGATTAAAGACTACATTTTTATGTATTAAATAAGCCTGCAAAATTTCAAGAAGATCGGTTCATTAGTGTTCGAGTAATCTTGGTCACCGACTTCAGAAATGCCATTTTGAGAAAAACGCGTTTAAAGTTTCAATTTCAGTTTACACGAAGAAAATATTTTTTTTTGTAAACTTACATAGAGTCATCTATTCCGGGCATAAAAAAAACTGCACTTCAAATTGCACTTCAAAAAATGCAATAAAAAAAAATCGATTTTTTTCAAAATCGCAAGTGGGGGCTCCATCCACATTACGAATATTTTTCAATTCATGAAGACTCCGCTTGGTATGCACAATCCCAAAAATCCGTAAAATAAGACCTACCCCTCTCCGTAATTTTCTTTCGCCCATGGAACTCGGGGTCAATTATTCTGGGCACAATTGTGCGAAAAGGGGGTGGGAAAAAATCTTAATCGGGCACCTCATTTTCCATTTGAGCCTGATGACGGAACCTCTTCGAGGTGAAAATTTTCATGAAATTGTGATGTTCGTGATCGAAGGGAAGCAGAGGAGTGTGCGATACCGTGAAGTCGTTGTTCCGGGCATATTATATCGGTTTAATGTTTTTCGCAAAGGCGAGCCAGGGAAACCCGGCACTTCCTTTCCTCCTGGAAAGTTAGCGGCCACTAGTGGGTCCAGTAAATCTTTCCTCTGCATCCTTCTCTTTCTCTCTCGCTGTCTCACCCTTCGAATGAAGGAGCGAGTCCCGAAACGTGCACCGAGAAAACTCGCCCCCTGTACGTATAGCCATTCTTATTCCCTCGTTACTCGCAGTTCCTTTCGGCCGTCTTGGAAGGGTGTTCTTTGCTTTCTATCTCTCTCTCTCTCTCTCTGTCTCTGTCTCTGTTTTCCTGCCGCGCTCTCGCTCCTGGCCCCGATCTCCTTATTATATCGTCTTTCCACGCCATAAAATCGGAAAAGAATTTCCAGAGGCAGCCAGAAGCATCCAGTGCTCTCAAGACAATAGAAACTAATAAATTTGATTACTGATTACGGAGCTGAATTTTTTCGGGCCTCGCTGCGTCCGCGTTGCATGACCTTACCCCCCCCCCCCTCCTCATCCCCCTAATTTTGGCAACCCTTAATGTATTCACGCTCCATACTTCATCCACGGCCACTGCGGCTGGAAAGAATATTTTCTTCGGCTCTTCGCATCTTACGATCTTTTTTATTTTTGTCAAAAAATTGCCCTCGTTGACACGTCGCTATATTGATACTTGAATCGTAGTTGATCGAAAAAATACTAATGAAGCAGAGGCATTCGGCCGGAATGTTAAAAAAAATTCTTTACTTTATGTCAAGGTTTAAAAAATTGTGATGATAATTTTGTTTGTAATATTTGTTTACTTTATCGATACAGGAAGTTACTGTTTTTGGTGGGAAAAGAGCTATTTTTATATTGGAAGGAATTTGAATATTCAATATTTGACAGTGGTTTAGTGGAATTTGTCGATTTATTTATTATTTTATTCACTGGTGGGCGAATATTCGTGCCATTTGGCATACACAATTTTCTTAGATGGGGTCATTCTGGGGCAGTTGGCCATAAGGGAGAGATGGCCAAAAGAAGTATTTCGTAGGACTTTCCAAACATCGATTTTTTTGTAAAGGTACCTTAATACCTATAAAATTATATTCCAAAAGATTATGGGTGGGAAATATCAAACAAATTTCAACCGATTCACTTTAAATTTTGACTGTATATTTAGAATTACATTTTCTAAGGCACTACGTAGGATTTTGAAAATTATATTGCATAGTTCCTTTTTTATAAACAATTTTCTGACGATTTTCTCATATCATTTTATACTTTTTGTTTTAGAAATGAGCCATTTTGACAAAAAAACAATACATTGAAAAATCCTACGTACTTCTATAGCTATTCTTATACATAATCGAAAAAACTTTAGTGTCTCATCATAACTCAAAAATTATAGGAGCTGTTGGTCCGGCCGTTGACCTTCCAGAAATAAAGGCGTCATTGAAAAAATGCTACACAGTCGCCATTTTGACATGTATCGCTGTGAAAAAATAATGTTGTATAGTCAATTACTTGCATAATAAAACCTCTATTTTGTAATTTCGAATTATTTAATAGTTTCGTTGAAAAAAAATCACAAAAATACCCTTTTTGGCCTCTAGAGTGGCCTCTAGAGGCTCTAAAAGTGTAAATGTACGAACAAAAGTTTGGCAAGAAAAAATGAAAAGGTCACTAAAATCCTTTTTAATTGTTTCGTGTACAGCTAAATTTTTTGAATGGTTTTAAGTTTTAGACTGTAGGGATGTTATTTTCTAAAAGTAATAGATATATACATATTTTTTTTAGTAGTTCGCGAACAGTGTTTTGTAATAAACAAAAAATTTCGCATATATTGTTTCTACTTGTTTACATTTTACATATAATCATCTCTCCCGGAAGATTAGGAGTGATGACCACGTACAGTCGGTGTATGGTGGCCATACATATATACGAGTATATGTTGTGTTCAAATAATTAATGTTTTCTACATTTATTTTAAATGCCTAATAAGTACAATAGCAATTGCTCCGCGGGAGAACTGGACCGAAGAATTATTAAAAGCAGCTATTAGTGCTGCAAAAAATGATGAATTGACAGTTCGTACGGCCGCTAGGACCTACGAAATACCAAAAAGTCCTTAGAAAGGCGATATAACAAGAACAGCGTCAAAAAATGTTGCGGAAAAAATATTATGAGGCCCGTCACATGGAAGAATGACTTCAGTGCATAGTGCGGCAACTTTGGGTACACGAAAATTGTACTGTATTCGATTTATGTCTGTTCTAAATGTGGCCAAAAGAAAAAAAAATGAGAATCACATGGTAAAACCAAAGAGAAAGCCGAGAGTAGAATGAACGGGCTACATCTACCTAGGTGGGTCGAAAAATGGCATTTTCCAAAAATATTTTTATTCGATAATATCGCCTTTTAGCTATAATCCATAAAAATTTCATTGAAATATTCCTGAAATCGAATAAACTCCAGCTTCTAACCGTCAGCCGGGAGAGCGGTAGCAGCACCATACTTTAAGGGGTTAGGCCACAGTAACGGGTATAAAATCATATGAGAATATAACAATTTTTTTTCGTATGAAAAAGTGATTCACTTATAATATTTATTTCACATCTATTTAGTATGAATATCAAGCCGTTAGAAAATATGTATATTTTTTTCGATTAACAAAATGGCTGACTACTAATATTTTCTTTTGTTATTTTTTTTAGGCGCTCCGCGGCGTGACATTTAACATCCACAATTTTTTTACCTAGACAAAAAACAAAAATTCTCGTCAATCTACATTAGAATGCCTAGAGAAGTACGTACGGAATTTAAAAAATATTGTTTTATTCAAAAGTTGTAGGTATTTAAATTGAGTTGTTGGTATTTGAGTGAATTTTCAGTGAAAAATTTCGTACAAAACTGCTCATGACATAAAAAGTTTTCGATTAATCAGAAATTCCGTACGTACTTCTCTGCGAAATGCAATTAAGAACATATCTTTTAAATTTGAAGTAAATCGAGTGAAAATTGTTGAAGTTATTTGTCACGCCAATTAGAAAAAAGCTGCTTCGAGAAAAACGCGTTTAAAGTTTTAGGTACTCTATGGCCGTGCCAGAGGTGGGCTTACGTCATACGCTCAAAGTCGGTGAAAAAAAAGTTCTTGCTATAAATCGAATAGTAACTTAGTCTTATGAAGATAAAGCACCGTTTTAGCGAGAAAAAAATCGATTTTTCGAAAATTCTACTGTGGCCTTACCCCTTAAACTTTAAACGCGTTTTTCTCGAAGCAGTGTCTTCGAAGTCAGTGGACATGATATCTCGAGAACCACTTGATGGATTGTTTACAAATTTACAGAAGATACAATGAGAATCATTTAGAGGTCGATGACAATCTTACTTTTTAAACATAGATCTTTATTTTTTTATAGTTACGTAAAAGTGACGATATTTTTCATGGATTTTGAGTGCTCGAGTTTCAAATTGTCGCGACGTTGTTAAAAAAATTATATTGAAAATCGACGATTGTCAATGACTCGTATTTTTTATTAACTTGAATAACCCGTTTGGTTTTTAGATTTCGGATGGACCGTTAAAGGTGGAGCGTGTCCACCGCCAAACGTCGCGAAAAAAATGTCATCATCTGTCGGCGGCCATGTTTTTATTGTTTATCTGTATTTTTTGTTTTTTTTTGTTCAAGGTTCTCAATATATGTACCTTTAGGTTGGTGAAAAATAAACGCTTTTCTTTGACCCAAAGGTACAGATATTAAGAGCCTCGAAAAAAAATACAAAAAAACAATATCACGGAGTATCCGATGGCTATTGGATACTCCGGGAGAGACGGCCAATCGTGATTTTTTAAATACTAATTTAAAGCATGATCCCATAAGAGTTTGTTTAATTTTTGTCAATTATCTTGAAGTAAAATGTTCAAAGTTTAATTACAAATGGAGATAAGTAAAGAAACGTCTGCACTTGTATTCTGACGGATCCTTGAAAAAACTGTGGCTAACTATCCCGGACTTACCTAATGAAATCAATAACTAGATTTTGAAGAAATCCAACGGAAGAATTCTTTCGTGATTGTTGTTAGAGAAAAAGATATCGTACGTACACTGAAAAAAAAACAATTGAATCAAAAAAATCTATTGTTTGATGCAAATAAATGTGCTGCTGCGGAGTGCCACCGATATATGAGATTGTTTCAATACTATAAAATGTTGGAAAATGTGATTGATTTAAATAACATATTATTTTATTTGAAAAAGCTCTTCTGTTCTCTGAATATCTACATTATCCTTCAAATAAAATTATATTCTATTGAAATCGTTCTACATACAATCCATAGATGTATTGAATGAACCAATTAAGCGGTTGCTACAGACATTTTTTATTTCGTAGAAAAATATAATCAATAGAATTAATTATTTCTTTACTACATCGAAACGAATATGCCATGGGACGTACGTTTTTCAATTTGTTTTAAATCTTAAATAAAAAGTGACCATTAGAATGAGCATCCACGATAATAGTGGAGAGAATATCAGATATCCAATAGAATATCCATGGAGATAATATCAGATATTCAACTGATTAGAACAGATACTACACTTTAATCTTAGCCACAGGCCAAGAAGCAATACTCTTTAGAGTTTCTCCAGCGTTTAAGGCGTTACCCCCACTTGTAGCGCAAAAAAGGCCTTTTTCATGAATTTTTTTAAAGAAAACTACAAAACTTTTTTAATCGATCAATATACCATCTTAAAGAACACATCTTGAAGAACTTTCAGTAATTTTTTTATTGAAAAATATTACATTGTTTAGTGGCAAATGGCCGTCAATGAAATAATGTTTTTATATACACGGTTTGCAGTGACCAACATTGCGGCGAAGTGGATCATCTGAAAAAAAAATGCGGATGGATTTAGTCAAATATAAGTATAAACTAGTCTTTAATCGAAGGATTTTAAAAAATATTCATTTTTCACAAAATGGCGGACAGTCAAAGTTAATGGTTCGATTTTTACGAAAAAAAACGGCCGTTTTGTGGCTATAAAACGGCCATTTTTTTTCGAAAAAAAAATCGAACGGTTAAAGACTACATTTTTATGTATTAAATAAGCCTGTAAAATTTCAAGAAGATCGGTTCATTAGTGTTCGAGTAATCTTGGTCACCGACTTCAGAAATGCCATTTTGAGAAAAAAGCGTTTAAAGTTTCAATTTCAGTTTACACGAAGTGTAAAGTTTCAGTTTATCTCAGTCAATTTTGTTCGGATCGACTTGAAATTTTCAGGACATATTCTCAGATACTTATACTTCAAAAAATGCAATAAAAAAAATCGATTTTTTCAAAATCGCAAGTGGGGGTAACCCCTTAAGTAGATTTACGGTTCGCGCTCCGCTTATGAGAAACGAGCGTACGTGCGGCCTCTAGAGGTTACTTCGAGAACTACGGGTTTCGTCACACCTATAATTTCGGTGGCGCTCGGCCATGATTTGGTTCAATGTTTTCAACCAAATGTGCAAGAAACAAATTTTACTTTCGCATAATTTTTTAACAAATTCAGACATTTGCTTAATATTTTATATCAAAATAAAATATTAATATTTTAACGAATAATGTACTTGGAAATCAAAATCGGATATGGTAAAAAAAAATAACCCAAACAAACTCAATAGAAATTATATCTGAATCAAACGAGCGAAATTCAATTTTTCTTGTGTACTCGAATCAACAATATTCATGTTATGAATTGAACCGCTTTTTTCGTTCGTTGCAGAAATTGCATTCAAAACTATATAATTAGTTCGCGGTATTTTTTTAGATAGTTTCACTAATATATTGTTCTCGGCTAACAATATATCTTTTGAATGAAAAAGAAACTTTCATTTTTATCATGTTATTAAAGTCAATAGCGTTTTGTTTGGACTAATAAATCCGATTATTTACACCAACAATTTTACAATTGGATCAACGAAATTTCATTCAATAACACCAATGACATTGGATCGATGATTTTTTCCTCAGTGTAGGTTTCAGTTTTTTTTAGCGGATGGCAGACACTGGGATATTAGAGGCCGTTGAAACTTTCCGAAAGTTCTGAAAATCTCGGAGGCGTATGGGGCCTTCCACCCCAGGATGCTTTGTAATATCATAATATCGTGACATCGCAATTCTTGAGGAGGAAAACGGCGCAGGGCGTTGGTCTTGGCCTGTGTTGGGGTGGGCAAAAACGCTTTGGTATAATTAAAGTAGAAGTGTCTTTAAAATAGCCCCGGGTGATTGCGATTACCCTCCCATCTCGATGTACTCGTTATAACCTAACGCCGTAGGAAACGCCTTCAAGATTATTCGACGATACCTCGCACTCGCTATACGGCACGCTTTAAATACGAATGAGCTGACTTTCGTGAAATTAAAGTTGCGAATTCAGCGTACAGCCGTGTGGGAAGCATTCGATGTCCGTCGATTTTTTTTTTTTTTTTAATAATGCACCCACATGGCTACGAGAGAGATTGCTGCAATTTCCGGGCCTAACCGGAAACGCCCGGTGTTTCAAGGAAAACAAATAATCAGGGTAGGTGTATACGAATTTATCTAATTTTAAAATCAAACTCCGACTTACGTATCGTGCTATGGTGTCGAAAACCATTTAACTGTAACTCAATTTTTTCGAAACGAAATGACGTCACTTCCGTTAGTTATAAGGTTTTGCAATTTTGAGAAATTTCGATTTTGGTCGAATTATTTTGGGCTGAGTGACACTATTTCGAAATTTTAAGAGCTGAGTGATACAGGCATTTTCTTTACCGACGGTGAATTTTATTTCCAAGCAACGGAGTCAGGACTTTGGCGACACCTGATAATATTCGTTTGTCGTAGACGAATTATTTGGTATACATTTTTTCACAGTTTACTACGTTTTCCGAATTGGGTATGGGCGATCAGACCTACGATTCGAAAATGGTTCGGAATCGACTGTCGGATAATTCAATTCCTGCCTTGCCTAGAATCCCTACATCGTATTCTCCGTGAGGCTTCACCGACACCAACAGTCGGTATAGGAGATTGAACTGAAAGAGAATTTTAAAATAATGAAACTGCCGCATCGATCCATCGACGCTTAGCTAACAAAATAATATTCGTCGTGTTGGATGGCACTAAAACATTGACTCGTTCTCTTTCCTTCTGCTTATTTAGTACATTCGGTTGCGTTTCGACACGGATTCCTCTTTTGTTAGTTGCGAATATCGGATGCTCGATTGGTAACTTCGCAAATGTAAATTACCGATCGAGTAAGTTCACAGAGTGAGGTCCGTTTGACGAAATACGTCTTTAACGCTTCCAGCTTGAAGGTATCTGGCAGAATGGAAAACTACCGACGGAAGGACTTCACAAATAGAGAGTTATCGACGGAGTAACTCAACAAATGGAAAGTTACCAGCCGAGTGACTAGACAAATGGAAAGTTGATGACTGAGTAACTTGACAAATGAAACAATACCGACTGAGTAACGTAAAAATGGTAAGTTACCGACTGAGTAACTTGACAAATGGTAAGTTACGGACTGAGTAACTTAAAAGTGAAACGGTACGTAACTTGACAAATGATAAGTTACGGACGGAGTAACGTAACAAATGGAAAGTTACTGGCTGAGTAGCTCGAAAAATGCAGCGGACTGACGGAATGACTTGAAAAATGCAAAGTTACCGACTGAGTAACTTAAGGGGTCTTATCACTTAAGACCCTAAAAAAGGATATTTGCATAATTTTTTGGTCGTTTAATATTATGGATATCGATATAAAAGTTGTGACACTTAATAAGTACACTTTCGAAATACATTTAAAAAAATGTTTTTATCTATTTAAGACGGAATGACACCTCATCGCGGTCGGTATGGTAGAGCAATTGTAGATACCCAAAAATCTCTGAAACGGCTCTTCAGATCCCGTCGAAACTTTGCCAAACGACGTCAAATAGATAGACGAATAGCTTCCAGCCCCTCAAATTTTCTGAATTTGAGAAAAAAAAACTAGATTGGCTTATGATAAGTCAATCTACATTTTTTTCTCAAATTCAGAAAATTTGAGGGGCTGGAAGCTATTCGTCTATCTATTTGACGTCGTTTGGCAAAGTTTCGACGGGATCTGAAGAGCCGTTTCAGAGATTTTTGGGAATCTATAATTGTTCTATCATACCGACCGCGATGAGGTGTCATTCCGTCTTAAGTCACTATTTATAGACGAAAATGGTAGTTAAAAAATGTCCTAAAAAAATTGTAGGTCTGTGCTGTTGATGAAATCTAGGAGATGGAACATCCGAAATAAAAAAAATTACACGGTTTTAGATTCAGTATGTTAATGGCGATAGCGCATAACATACGATTTTTAATCTATGCAAAAATAACAAATTCGCGGTCATTTTTCGGAAAGAACAAAAAAAGTGTTTCTGACCGTTTTTGGCAAAAAAAGTCAATAACCAAATTTTAAAAAATCCTTGATATGCGCTACAGCTGCAGTTGTAAAGAATATGTGGTTAAAGTTTCATAAGGATCGGTACAGTAGTTTCGCAGATTTTATCAGCATGCCGTCAAAAAACGTTGGTTTGAGAAAAACGCGTGTAAAGTTTGTTTGGGTTACATAAATACATACATGTTTTTAAAAATGTATTTCGATAGCGTCATTATCAAGTGTAAGAACTTTTATATCAACATCTATAATATAAACCTATCAAAAAATGCATTAAAAAGCCCTTTTTTAGCTTCCAAAGTGAGACCTCTTAAAAATGGAACAGCACAGACTGAGTAACGTAACAATTGGAGAGTTGCCGACTACATAGCGAAACAAATATAAATATACCGAGTAGCTTGAAAAATGGCACGTTATTGACCGACTAGCTAAACAAAATTAAAAGTTACCGACCGAGTATCTCCACGAATGGTAAGTTACCGACCGAGTACCTCCACGAATGGAAAGTTACCGACCAAGACCTGAACTGATAGAAAGTCACCGACAGAGTACTTCCACGAGTGGAAAGTTACCGACCGAGTACCTCTACGAATGGAAAGTTACCTACCGAGTGACAACCAATAACTCACCTAAAAAAGCTCTTCAGTGAACACAACGTAAAACAATTTGATTACCTTCAATCATTACCCAATTAATTAATTTCCAAGGTCGATTCACGATGGCCTAAAGCGTGACCGCGCAGGTTGGCAAAATTCAAAAGCAACGCTCAATCGTAAGATTCGTTCATTTATTAATCTTCCATTCATACACATAATTATAAACACGTGAAAAAAAGATTGCGTCGCGATCCTCGATGATCAATATTGTCTCAGACCGCCTCGTCGTATCGCCGGCTGCATCATTCTATTCGGCGGCGTTATCGAAATGTCCAAATAGTCACCTATCGTGAATCTGCAATTGAAATTGCCAAGTGGCACAAATGAAGGTAGAAACGAAAATTAAACAAATGCTACCGAAAAAATCAAATCATCTCAGAGTCCAAAAGTTGAAGAATTTCTACAATATTCGACGCTTTACCTCGCTTGCGCCAGAGTTTTGTTGTCGTCCGCTCCTTTCTGTCCCGAACAGGTGACGCCGATCTCGCGCATTCTGTAGCCGGCGTTTCTCAATTCGGGCGTGACTAGAGAAAAGTCAAAGTACGTTCCCTTGTTGCGAGCGTCCGGATTCACTTCCTTCACCAGCCCTGTGATTTCTCTGAGCGTCGCGTCCATCCTGAAATCAACAACTTTGTACAGTCCTTCCATGGTCATTTTTTCCGACGCATCACATGGAAGGCGGAACGGAAAGAGGAAAACTAGTGGAAAGAACAACAATGACCTTTACAAAGTGGCATGGAAAACCTGATAGAAGCATCGATGCCCGTGGAAAGTTGACTTACCATGTGTAAATTTGTAACTCGTTAGAGGGAACGTTTCCTCTACTGTAATCCATGATATTGTGATGACGTCCAGTATTGCAGAAGACACGAAGCAAGAGAGGACAAGTCTGTGAAAAAACGTGTACAAAAATGTCACGACAAATTGAGTTACGATTTTGAGGTTATGTCGCGCGAAGTCTCGCCGACAGACGAGAACTCGAAAAATCGTGTTTTTCAGCGGGCATTATCGATCAGCGTGAAACACATTACCTTTTCCCTGTCAACCGGCTTTTCCGGTAATTGTTTCTCGTCAACAACCATCGATTCCAATGCCGAAGCCATTTTTCGTAGCGTCCGTCAACAACACGGTCTCACATACAGGTATGGGAACTCGTAGGGTGGGGAGTGACTCAGATAATGAGGCAAACGGGCAGTTCTCGCTTCTGCCACCCGAAGCGCTGCTAGGTAGAAGTTCGCCAATCAAACGCAGGTCTGAACAGCTGTGCAAAGGCGCAGATTTTTCGAAATAAACATAGCGTTTGTTCGGTTTAGCTATACTTTCTATAATTTCAATACAGACCGACCTCCGAATAAGAAACCAAAAGCCCCCAAGGTGAAGGGTTTTTCTTATATATCGCATACCCCCACCAGGCGCGCGCTCCGCGCTCACTACCACTGTCTGTCTCTCTCACTCTTTTCCTCATGCGATCCTCTCAACAAGAAACTCGCTCGAACGAGTTGCAACTTATTATTAGTATTCACATCGCCCATGCAACAACGTTTTCGACTGCGCGTGGACATTTATTTACCGAATTTTTGTTTCACGTTAATATACATACTATTGAATATTATTGTTTACTACTGTATCTGAATTACTATTGACTGTCACAAAATGACCAAAACTATAAAGCGTAAGAGATCAGACTGTAGTACATTTTATGTGAAGTCAACACATATATGTATGTTTTTAATGAATAAAAAAAATTTCTAATAAACTTTTAGATTTTTTGTTACATTCACACACGCACACATACATACTCACGCACGCATGCACACATCAATTTACACTACACGTTTACTCTATTTTGCCCGAATAATCTCTCCCAGGCTGGTTTCTTAACCAGAGGTTCCGCGCACAATACTCTCGAGCTCGGAGTTCGAGTCGGAGTGGGGGAAGCGCTCGAGTGAGAAACTGGGGAAAGTTTCTTATTGCCGGGTTTCTTATTCGGAGGTCGGACTGTAGGTACAGTAATAGAAAGTCCTCAGAAGGCGTAAGACGTGTAGAAAAGGGTAGCCACAACGAACCGACCCAATATTTGTAAGAGCGATTTAAATGAAAAATGATTGAGTATTTTTTCACTCCTGAACCCCCGGGCAGAATGAGAATTATTATTTCAGTAGACTATATTTCTCGTATGTTCGAACTTCTGTCATATTTTTATTTGGTCTTTCGCCATTTGAGTACATGGGGTATGAACAAATTTGTGCGGTCTAAATTTTTGTTCCTCATAATTAATGTTTATTCTTAGTATATTGCATTTCTTGTTTGTTTCTACAACTTTTGTTTTTACTTTTACTTTTTTAACAATGTTTATAAAAACCTGAATACGTAATACGAATTTCGTCTCTGGACCCAAACAAACAAACCCAAACATATCCGTCACATATTAATAACTTTCCTCCTTTTTATGATGGAATAAATTTCAACGGCATGACTGTACAGTTTAAACTGTATATAATATCGGCAGATATTTTGTTTTGCGGATATTTTTTCATGAGAATATTTTGTCCTGCGGATATTTTGTCGTCGGGTCAAAACGCGTGTTACCGAAAATAAATATAATAGATGAGGAATTTAAAAAAAGAAATGAACGCAGTGTGTACATTTAAAAGGTACTGTTCTTATTGATTTGTAAGTTTGGCGAGTTTGTTGTTCACAAAAAATTGTTTTTGTCGTTTTTGGTTTTGTTGATAGGGGAACTGGCGCATCCTCAATCGAATATAATAAAATATGGCGAAGGATAAGGCCGCTTCTACCGGAGCGTTTCAGGTACTTTAGATTTCTAGAAACGTCGTGAACACGTGTACTGGCTGTCAGGAGGTTATTTTTCCATTGCTGTATATCTATATCTACCAGACTACTTCTACTTGACGGCGCTTCCAGTGGATAAATGAGGAACTACATTTTTGTCTCACTAACGAGGACACTTTCCACCATGCAAAAACGCCGGAGTTTTCAGACCTGTATGTAAGCGACCGTGATTCCAACAGTCGCGCAGTGCTGCGCCGCAAAACAGCAGCGGCGAGTTTCCGAAGCGCTGACTCCGATGTAACGCGACAGGGGGCACCACTGGGAACGGAATTGCACGAAGTCCGAAGGAAAATGCAATTGCGCTTGATTGGTGCCTTTTTATATTTACGATTGACATTGTCC
The DNA here is from genome assembly GCA_944452715.1 of Ophion slaviceki. Classification (NCBI taxonomy): domain Eukaryota; kingdom Metazoa; phylum Arthropoda; class Insecta; order Hymenoptera; family Ichneumonidae; genus Ophion; species Ophion slaviceki. Next base: position 22,114,252 of record OX101790.1, on the reverse strand, counting down.
GGCCACTAATGACCAATAAATATGAAATTTTCATTGACCTTCGTCGTAAGGGAGACTCTATATAAGGGACGTCCCTCATCGATCGGCCATCAGTATCGCGCAAAACTTGGCGCGAAATTTGACAAGTATATCTCGATAAGAGCAGCGTCGAAAAGCTCAAAAAATTGAACAATGCTCGAAATTGTGGTGAAATCGATGGTGCTGCTGTTTCTTTTTTTCATTTTAAACGATCGACTTCCGGTGTGTCGAGCAATTCAAAACGAAAAAATATCGAATAATAATGACAATAACGGGATGGAATTGAAAGATTCGTATCCAAGAACGAAAAGCCTCACCCGACTCGTTTATCACGTTACGAATTTATATTTTCGCGGCTGCGACATCGTGACTTACCACGATGAGAATTTCGAATCTCGTCGAACTATCGATTTTTCCGCTTTTTACCAAAATCTATCGTTCGCCTCGTTCGTCAAGATCAGCGAGAATTTTACGAATTTGCGAAATTCGCGGTATCGCAGAAACGGCAAATGTTACAATTATATCATTTTCTTGGATGATATATTTAGCATCGATGAAATAATGACGAAGGAAGCGAGAAGAAAAATATTGATCGTTACGGAATCGACACCGTGGACGGTCAAAGATTATCTGAAGAGTTACCCTTCCAGATTTTACGTCAATTTGATCGTTGTCACTCACAGTTCGAGCCTGAGGTCGAAGGCACGTTCGTTTCATTGCGTTTGCCAAAATCACCATATCCGGAACCGAGAAATATACTTTATTAAGGGGTATTTTCACTGTAGACGCTAAAAAGGCTATTTTAATGAATTTTTTGATAGGTTTATATTATAGACATTGATAGAAAAGTTGTTACACTTGATAAATACACTTTCGAAATACATTTTAAAAATGTTTAAATGTATTTATGTAACCTAAACAAACTTTAAACGCGTTTTTCTCGAAACAACGTTTTTCAACGGCTTGTTGATAAAATCTTCGAAGTTAATGAACCGATCCTTATAGAATTTTAACCACATATTCTTTACAACTATAGTTATAGCGCATCTCAAGGGTTTTTTTTTAATTTCGAAATTTACTTTTTTGCCACAAACGGTGAAAAAAACAAGTTTTTTTTTGTTTTTCGAAAAATGTCCGCCATTTTGTTATTTTTGCATATATCAAAAATCGTATGATATGCGTTATAGCCATGAACATACCGAATCTAAAACCGTTTGGTTTTTCTGTTTCGGATGATCCATCTTCGAGATTTCATCAACAGCGCAGACCTACAATTTTTTAGGGCATTTTTTCAATTACCATTTTCGTCTAAAATAGTGACTTGAATAGATTTTTTCAAATGTATTTCGAAAGCGTATTTATTAAGTTTAGCAACTTTTATATCAATATCTATAATATAAACCTATCAAAAAATTCATGAAAATAGCCTTTTTTAGCGTCTAAAGTGAGAATACCCCTTAAGGCGGGATACACATTTAGACGGGAAAAAATGAAGCAATTTTGAGTGATTTTTTCAACTAAGCAGTAATTATTCTACATTTATCAGAGTGTAGGTATACTTTGATAGTATATTTAAGTACACAAAACAATTTTTCAAATTCACTTATCATCAAAATGGCGCAGCTGCGGCAGAGTGTTACAGCAGTAATTAAATTTGACAGCAACTAAAATGGAGAAAATGCAAATTTAAGAAAATGGCACGCAATTACAAAAAAATCGAAATTTCACGCAGAATTTCTGTAAAATTTGGATTAAAAAAATAGTTTCGTTTTCTAATTTTTCAAAAACAATTCTCGTCAAATAGAAGGCAGCAATATTATCAATATTTCTACCAAGTTTCAACTCAACCGGCTTGATAGTTTTCGAGTAATCCTGCACGCCAATTTCGGAATTTTAGTTTCGAGGAAAACGCGTTTGAAGTTTAGAAAGAATTTGAATTAAATTGCACTAGGTACTTGTGGCAGCTAATTACTTAAGTAATCTGTTACAAAGTACTGAGATTATCAATTACAGTAATAAGTGTAATTGTTAATTGTTCATTTAATTACTACTTTTTGCCCATCTCTGCTTGCTCTCCGCGCTCTCGCTTCTACCTGCGGCGCGGCTCGAATCCGAGCGGTGAGACACAGCGTTGACGGGCTGTTACTTTTGAAGTTTTTCGAATTTCGCTTTGAAACTTTGGAGAAATATTCTACATATATTGTTCTATCTTTAAAAAAAAAATCGACTTTCGATCCCTGTTGATGTGTATCCGACCTTAAAGGACAGAATCTGGTCAATTTTTTTATTTGATAAGCTGTAATCGGCGGACGGAAAGAAAAGACTGAAAAAAAATGTTCGAATGAAGAATTACCAAAAAAAAACGATCTTGTAGAGTTTACCACAATTCATACCGAATAATAGAGTTTTTCAATAGACGACCCTTTAGGAAATAAAAATATAATACAAATTAGCTCTTCTCTTAAGGGGGGAGATCCTTTGAGGTAGTAAAAAAAGCGAATTTTTAGGATTTTTTCGTTTCAGAACGATTTATTCGACATAATTGAGATTTTATGTACATATGTACATCTTTTGATTATCCAAAAGTTGTTTTTTTTATAAATATTTTTAAATGGCGGCTGTTCAACACTCGCTTCAGAGAGGGGCGCCGCCTGAGTTGTTCCATGGCGTACAACCTAGCGTCTGGTGCATTGATCTGATCCGTCTGAGCCAAGAAGTTTCAGATTTCTAAGACCGCCATGGTCTATGTAAACCTAAAAAATCCAAAAAACGGTGGACATTCGAAAAGGGGTACGAGTTTGGAAAAATGTTCCATTTTTCATGAAATTTTTGCTGTAGTATTTGTTAATGAAAAAGTCGTTTTTTAAGGATGTATGGCAGCTACTGCAGAGTCGTTACAGAACTGATTATGCAATTTGCCAAAATCGCATTTAAAGACTAAATAAAATAATTGTAGTATTCATTGAAGCTAAAAATGAGATTTACCACAGCTCAAAATAAAACATGCGGTACAGAAAGAAGAATTTTCAATTTTTAACTGCAAATTTAGTTGCTGATTTGATGTACGTTTTCCCTAACGTTGTCGTGGTTACGACATACGAGCTAAAGAAATACGAAAACGGTCCCATTTAACTCGCAATATCTCGCAAAATATATGGGCACATGTCGATTTTTTTTTAACGTATCATGCATATTACAGCGATACCGCACAAAAGTTTTTTTTTTACAAAAGAGTACTCCGGAAATACCTTTTTTGCCAATGTAAAGGGAATTTTGGACGTACAGTCCTATGTTCCCCATGTTAAATGACCCAACTTTGAATTCGTTTATCTCAGCATTCACGTGGGCAAATTTTGTTTTTTTAATCTCAAAAAGTTCTCGATATTTTCCTTTACAATATCAGTGAGTTTCAATTCGAACAGTAGTAAATAACTTAGTTGCCATACATCCTTAAAGAGCAATTTTCAAGGAGTTTTAGGTTCACATAGACGGTAATTATGTTATCTGGAAGTGTGCAAAATTTCAAAATAATAGATCAAATAGTTTTTGAGGTGCCTTGTACGAGGTTCAGGTAAACGTGGTTTTCCGGAAAACGAGTTTGAAGTTAAAAAGGGATCTCCCCCCTTAACGGGTCGGCATAACTTTCGACCCAAAAGCAGATTGATTTTCAATATTTCTTTCTGATGAGAGTATTGGAAGGACAAGATCGGGATTTTACAGACAATTAATACATAGTCTTGCCAAATTACTTTTTCTTTAATTGAAAGCAATTGCTAAGCAATGAAGTCATTATTATTTAAACAAAGTGCCACCGTTGCTGCATGGCCAGTGTAGCTGGTTCGGGCAGCTCGGTTTATCTGCAATTCGAAATAAAAAAGTGTACTTTCAGTATAATAATAAAACTTTCGCATGACCGGATACTTTTTACGAAAAAGTCACGAAACTGGCGAATTGCCAAATAAGACGTTCTATTTTATTAAAAAAAAAAAACAATTTCAATCATTTGTTATTAACACATAAACACGAATCATAAAATCATCTGGTCACACGAAAGAAAACGTAACAAACTTCTGTCCGAATTTGAAGTGAGCCGGCCGATTTTTTTGTCACCGAGTTCATTGAATATGTCAGCAAGAGGCTTCAACTATGCAGCTGAATTCACGATTTTTCATGAGAAACTTTGCTAAATTGCTTCGATTCAAGTTTTTTTTTCTCGAAAACGATGTAGTCGAAGTTTCCGAAACTTCGAAGTGGATCTTTTATCAGACCGCGTCCAAAAGACGACCGTAACCTCAACATTCATCGTTGAAACCCTCAACCCTCCTTAGCAAATAGTTTTTTTTTTCATCCTAAGCGAATATAGTCGTTCCAATCTCTTTTCACATAAATCATGAAAATATTAACAGGAAGGAACTTACCTGTTGTACACTCACGAGCTCTACACCGACGGCAGTGGCACGAGTGAGCCTTCTCTGTTAACCTCGTGGATAAACGATTCTCTCACGAAGCCCGACGTGGACTTGTTCCCGAAGAAAATGACCGACGGATTAAGGGGCCATCGTATTTTGATATCAGCTGCCCATAAGCCGCCATTCGCTATACGGAAGTCACGTCGATAAAAAATCAATCACTCGAATAAGAATACTTGAGGGGTTGAATCAGGTCCATCGAGTACAATTTTCTTGTAAATTGAAAAAGGCTGATGACTCGATGCTGAAGAGATTGAGACAATTTTCCTTTAAGGAAGGAGACACGTTTAGGCTAGAAAAAAATTGCTGACTTTTATGATTTTTTTTAAAAGGAAAGATTTTTTCACCAATTTTGAAATCCAGGGTATGTTTATTACTATTTTGGCTGTTTCATTATATTTTTTTTATTGATCTTTAAAACATGTCACGACTCTCCAGCTCGCAAACGAAATGAGTTATAGACCTGATATTTGGATATTTTGTGTCGAATGTTGACCTAAATCGAATATTGAATTAGAAAAGGAATAAAATAATTTTTCATCGGGGCCCCATGCATGAAAAAGGAGCCAAAAGAAAGTCTTACCGTGGCGTGTGGGGTGTCATTTTTTAAAGCTCATTGAGTAGTGTAGAAATATATTCTTTTTTCTTTTTTATCTTCAAAAAGAAAGAAACGGGGGGCTGTCGAAGTTGTCAGTTTTGGACCATTTTTGTTACGGGGTCTATAGGTCTCAAAACCTGACCTAGTTAGGAATATGGAATTTCTGTATATTATGCACCACATACTGTATTTAAACAACAAATACTGAAACCACCGCTTCATAATGTAGTAGATATAATAATTTATTGTACACATAATACAATAAATTTATCATGAAAATATATAAAAATTTTGTTATTTAAATATTTACAATGCCAAGTGACTTATTTTTGGAGTCGGTGCCAGCCAAGAACGAGAGATTGACGTCACGGAAGAAGCGAGATTGGAAATTAAAAACAGACTGTAGATCGTATATTTCTTTTATTTTTCTTCGCCTTCTCTTTTTCTGCCAAAAATGTGATAATATTGGCAATTGGCTGGTACCGTCTCCAAAAATAAGTCATTTGGTATTGTGAATATTTGGATAATAATTTAATATATATTATCATTATTAGCTTACAGCAGTTGTGTACAAAGCTTTCTTTAGCTATCATCACCCCACATGGATTCAGTTTAGAACCACCTCAGAACTAGGACAGAATAAAGCATTACCTAATTAAATGTCCAGTTAAAAAAAAAGTTGACTGGTCATATATACGGGGAACTCCAATAGCGCGAGGACCGACTCGCTTAGCTATACGCCACGCCGGTTTTGAAAATGCAGTTTAGAAGACCGTGCCATACCTCCACCATTTTTAAAAGTGAACGAGAAAAAAAATACCACTTAACAGCCAAAAGTAGTAATAAAACATACCCTAAGTCTCAAAAACGATTAACAAATATTTCCTTTAAAAGAAAATCATGAAAATCAGTAAAAAAAAATTCTCGCCTAGAGGTATCGACCCCATTCATTCCGTAGTCGATTTCCGCATTGCACTATACAAGTGTCGCGTCATTCAAAGTTTCTCAAAAGCATCCTTAAATTGAACCTGAATGTACCATTTTCTCCTGAGCTCGATCAATTAAGGCCTTAGGCCACAGTAACGGGTATAAAATCATGTGCGAATTTAATAAGTTTTTTTCGTATGAAAAAGTGATTCACTCATAAAATTAATTACACATCTACTTAGTATGAATATCAAGCTGTTAGAAAAAAAAAAATATATATATATACATATTTTCGATGTACAAAATGGCCGACTACTCGAAACTTCTCGAAACCGTCTTTTTCCAATTGGCGTGACAAATAACTTCAACAATTTTCACTCGATTTACTTCAAATTTAAAAGTTATTTTCCTAATTGCATTTTGCAGAGGAGCACGTACGGAATTTCTGATTAATCGAAAACTTTTCATTTTATGAGCAGTTTATGAGCAGTTATAACGAAATTTTTCACTGATGATTCATTTCTTAAGTTCAAATACCTACAACTTTTGAATAAAACAATATTTTTTTAATTCCGTACGTACTTCTCTAGATATTCTAATGTAGATTGACGAGAATGTTTGTTTGTTGTTCTAGGTAAAAAATTGTGGATGCTAAATGTCACTCCGCGGAGCGCCTAAAAAAAAGATGACCAAAGAAAATATTAGTAGTCGGCTATTTTGTACAGCGAAAAAAAATGTCTAACAGCTTGATATTCATACTAAATAGATGTGTAATTAATTTTATGAGTGAATCACTTTTTCGTACGAAAAAAAATTGTTAAATTCGCACATGATTTCATACCCGTTACTGTGGCCTGAGACCTTCAAATTATTCGAAAATTAGCGATTACACTCTCGGATCTCTGAGGAACCGGAAGTAGTGAAATTTCGCATTTAGGGTAAAAATAAAAAGGCAGTACATGGAATATTCGGAACAGACAATGTTTTTATTAATTTTCGATAAATCTGTAAAATACCGATTTGCCGATCGAGATGACTCAATGGACTTGAGCAAGCCCCTGAAGATCTCCGTTAAGGCGTTATCCCCACTTGTAGCGCAAAAAAAGGCCTTTTTCATGAATTTTTTGAAAGAAAACTACAAAACTTTTTTAATCGATCAATATAACATCTTAAAGAACACATCTTGAAGAACTTTAAGTAATTTTTTTATTGAAAAATATTACATTGTTTAGTGGCAAATGGCCGTCAATGAAATAATGTTTTTATATACACGGTTTGCGGTGACCAACATTGCGGCGAAGTGGATCATCTGAAAAGAAATGCGGATGGATTTAGTCAAATATAAGTATAAACTAGTCTTTAATCGAAGTATTTTAAAACATATTCATTTTTCACAAAATGGCGGACAGTCAAAGTTAATGGTTCGATTTTAACGAAAAAAAAACGGCCGTTTTTTGGCTATAAAACGGCCATTTTTTTCGAAAAAAAAATCGAACGATTAAAGACTACATTTTTATGTATTAAATAAGCCTGCAAAATTTCAAGAAGATCGGTTCATTAGTGTTCGAGTAATCTTGGTCACCGACTTCAGAAATGCCATTTTGAGAAAAACGCGTTTAAAGTTTCATTTTCAGTTTACACGAAGAAAATATTTTTTTTGTAAACTTACATAGAGTCATCGATTCCGGGCATCAAAAAAAACTGCACTTCAAATTGCACTTAAAAAAAATGCAATAAAAAAAATCGATTTTTTCAAAATCGCAAGTGGGGGTAACCCCTTAATATTGAATGAAGCGGTGGCTGAACAGTGTCAAAGAATGTGACGTTGCAGGTCTATGCCAACGCGAGACGAGGCAACATGGGAGGGTATAGACGTTCGTATGATCAGGCTGCTGGGTGAAGTACTGAATTTCACAGCCGAGTTTCGCGACGCAACATCGCCTACACTGAGGTCTCTGCAGAATCGAAAATTACCCAAAAATGTCGGTACACTGTATTGAACCAAGTATTGCCGTTTCATAGTCCAAACGCTGCGGCGACGAACGACGTGAAGATCGGCGCGGCCGCTGTTGCGATCGGTGGTATTTATCGAACCCCTGAAATAGCCACTGAATTTGACTCGTTGGATGCTCACGTGCAGGATTGCGCGTCCTTCATCTCGCTGGCATCGACAGCATTGCCAAAGTACTTGCCCCTGATAAGCAAACCATAGTTATCGATCATTCTTGTCACGTCTCTTTATTTTCTCCAATCTTCTTTCGTACACCCTTTCATTATTTTAGAAACGCAATGGCTGGAAATACTTCGCCCACTGCGTTTGATAAAATTGACATTTCAAAAAGAGAGAATGACGAAAAAGAGGCGAATTAATGGCGATTTTTCAAGAAGACATTGTTCCTGAATAATTTAAGGGGGTAAGGCTACTGTGACGATGCGAAAATCAGGGTTATTAAAAAAAATTAAGGCAGAAGTAAGATTAAAAACAGTTTGGACATTTATTTGTATGTACATTAACAAAGTTGAGTACCAAATTTCATGAAAAATATGAACGATTATTGAAGTTAAGGTAGTTCTTTAGACAAGTGACTTTTCCGAAAAATTGTTGTTTGCAAACAAACCCAAGCAAACCCAATATAGGCGTCAACATTTATTTGAACATTTATTTGTATGTACATTAACAAAGTTGAGTACCAAATTTCATGAAAAATATGAACGGTTGAAGAAGTTATGGTCGTTCTTTAAAAAAGTGATTTTTCCGAAAAATTGTTGTTTCCAAACAAACCCAATATAGGCATCAAAATTTATTTCGACATTTATTTGTATGTGCATTAACAAAGTTGAGTGCCAAATTTCATGAAAAATATGAAAAATTAAAGAAGTTATGGTAGTTCTTTAGATAAGTGATTTTCCCGAAAAATTGCTGTTTCCAAAAAAACCCAATACAGGCATCGAAATGTTTTAAAATGCCTCATTTTATCACGTGTTTCCGCGAACTTCAAAACCCCATAACTATTACCCATATTTTAATCCAAACAATCCCAACATGTCCCCGACTGAATGTCATTATTTATGACCCAATAAATGAGAAAATAGCAACAACAAAATTTAAGGCACATTTTTCGGAAAAGTCACTTTTCTAAAGAATTACCAAAAAAATAGTTTTTTGTTAGAATATATAATATTGGCTAAGACCTAACCGTGCTTTTTGTCATCGTGTTTCAATCATGAAACAAAAATGTTAAATCCCCCGACTCAAACAAACCCAATATACCCCCGACTGTCATTATTTATCACCCAACAAATGAGAAAATAGCAAAAAAAAATTTTTTAAGCCCATTTTTCCGAAAAGTCACTTACCCAAAGAATTATTTAAAAAAAGAGTTTTTTTTCTTAGAATAGATAATATCGGTTGAGACTTGACCGTGGTTTTTTATCATCGTGTTTCAATCATCAAGAAAAATTTTTGATTTTTTTTTCGATTTTTCGAGAAAAGATAATGACATTATTATTAATAACCAATGAAAAAAAAATGTTAAGAGGAAAAACGTCTTTCAAGACTAAGCTACTATTACACAGAATAAGTGTACCAAATTTCAAGCCAATCCGTTCATCAGATGTCGAGAAATCATGCACACCATTTTTAAAAACCTAGTTTCGAAAAAAACGCGTTTAAACTTTTACTAGCAGTTTTATCATTATAATCATAAGTTCACCTTCAATCTGCGATTCCTACTCCATGTATCGGATTCCTACTCCATGTTCTCTTCAATTTAAGCTGCCTCGAGCCACGAACGAGCGTTCGTCGTTTCACAGTATCCTAGCCCCTTAAACTCATCAATCCCTTTTCAAAATTCGAAAAAATCGCCAAGCATCTTAAATAATCGAATTATCCTCCCTAATGCCCAAAAAAGCAGAAAAACCACACGATGAAGACAGCCAAGGGTGAGTGATTCGAATGTCTTGTCTCGTTTAGGTATCGAGCTGTAATGGGGCCCTTTCAGTTATCAGTGTGGTTGCTGCTGTGTGCGGTTTACATCGTTGCGATTATACCATTATCGATGACCAGTCGTTACAGCCTCAAGTCCCTCTTAACTAAACCGAGCAATCTCGACTCGATGTTCTGGTACGTCTTCAGCACGTTCACCAACAGCTTTTACGTGAAAAATCCGATGGTGAATTCCGGCCTCGGACAAAACGCCACGTCGATTCTCATCGGTATTATTACTCATCCATGAACGCACACACAAAGATCTGTGCACCATTATATATCGTTAGCCTTATATATATATATATATATATATATATATATATATATATATATATATATATATATATATATATATATATATATATATGAGGTATTCCACGTGAATCGGTGGACTTTTTCCCTGAACCTCGCCAATTCGATTGATTTTTTTAAATTTGATTCCATTAACTCTGAAAGACACCCTGAATTTTTTTTACATTTTTCAAAACAACCCTTGATTAAAAAAAAAATATTCTCCGAAAAAAACGCCTCGATTTAAAAATCTGAAAAAATTCCCAAAAATGCGTGATTATATGTCAAAATTTTCAAGCTGTCACCCGCAGTGGAATTATGATTTTTTCTGTGCTTTCTGAGCGATTAACGTTAAAAAAAATCCGAAAGATTCACTGCTAAGTGTTCAAGGCCCATCATTGTGATTTGGTTATTCAAAAATGGACAAAAAGAACCCATTGTGGGTATCAAAATATTGAAGGATCCGCACGAAGTAAGCGGTTCTTCAATTTTCCGAATTTTTGTAAACGTTAATCGCTCAGAAAGCACAGAAAAAATCATACTTCCACTGCGAGTGATAGCCTGAAAATGTTTACATATAATGACGCATTTTTGGGAATTTTTTCAGATTTTTAAATCGGGGCGTTTTTTTTTACTAAGGGTTGTTTCGAAAAATGTTATCAAAATTCGGGGTGTCTTTTAGAGTCAAGGGAAGCAGATAAAAAAAAAATAAATCGAATTGGCAGCGGTCAGGGAAAAAGTCCACCGGATTCACGTGGAATACCTCATATATATATATATATATATATATATATATATATATATATATATATATATATACACACACTAATATACTTATATATATCTACAACGTCATATAGCGAAACACACGCCAAACTCATATCTCGTTACTGCAAAGTTAATGAAGTGCATCGCGACGCTTGTGTTGTTGTACCGATCGGGAATAACTCTTCCCAAGGCTATGTAGCACGTGCTGCACACTGTAATGCTATTACATTTATTATCATCATTATGAGTATTTTTATTACTTTTTTACTCCGTTATAATTCTGACAATTGTTATTATCATTATCCCGTTTTCTTTTTTTATTCCTCCGTTATTATTTTTACATGTTTTTCGTTCTATATTATCATTGTTATTACCATTATTATTATTATTATTATTATAAATGCAGGAATCTATTGGGTCTTCACGATTATAATAACGTCGTGTTACACCGGATCGATCATGGCCTTCATCACGGTGCCCGTTTATCCTACTGCGATGGAGACCGCCCATCAGCTGCTGAGAAATCGCTATCAAATTGCAACGCTCGGTAATACGGAGCTGTTAAATCGCGAGATGAAAATAAATAAGTGCGTAGATTGCAGAATAGACACCTCCCTGGTCGCGTAAATGGATGCGGTTTTTGTTCTCGTAAATTCAAGTTTATTTTGAGCTGCTTTTGTTGAATTTGTCGAGTAACATTGCGACGCAGTATGGATTGTGAAAATATGACGTGTTTTTTTTTCCTTGCGACGTAGCAAAGGTTGATGATGATGATACAACGTTGTTGGTGGGGATGAGAGCATTTATTGGGGCCGGGTGGAAATTCCGAAGTTTGAATGATCAGAACGCTCAAAACTCCGGAAGAATACTACCCTGAAAATCGAAACTCCGAATTTTATACGAAAGACCAAAACTCCGAAAATCTGAACACCGTCAAAATAATTCAGCTATGAAAGTTTTAAAAGTTTCATAATTTTCAATAAATCGACGAATTATTTCAAGGATTTTTTTTTATTAAGGGGTTACCCCCACTTGCGATTTTGAAAAAATCGATTTTTATTTATTGCATTTTTTTGAAGTGCAATTTGAAGTGCAGTTTTTTTTATGCCCGGAATAGATGACTCTATGTAAGTTTACAAAAAAAATATTTTCTTCGTGTAAACTGAAATTGAAACTTTAAACGCGTTTTTCTCAAAATGGCATTTCTGAAGTCGGTGACCAAGATTACTCGAACACTAATGAACCGATCTTCTTGAAATTTTGCAGGCTTATTTAATACATAAAAATGTAGTCTTCGATCGTTCGATTTTTTTTTCGAAAAAATGGCCTTTTTATAGCCAAAAAACGGCCGCTTTTTTTCGTTAAAATCGAACCATTAACTTTGACTGTCCGCCATTTTGTGAAAAATGAATATTTTTTAAAATCCTTCGATTAAAGACTAGTTTATACTTATATTTGAATAAATCCATCCGCATTTTTTTTTCAGATGATCCACTTCGCCGCAATGTTGGTCACCGCAAACCGTGTATATAAAAACATTATTTCATTGACGGCCATTTGCCACTAAACAATGTAATATTTTTCAATAAAAAAATTACTGAAAATTCTTCAAGATGTGTTCTTTAAGATGGTATATTGATCGATTAAAGAAGTTTTGTAGTTTTCTTTAAAAAAATTCATGAAAAAGGCCTTTTTGCGCTACAAGTGGGGGTAACGCCTTAAGTAGTGATTTTACGTCAATTTCGAAATTTGTCTAGACAATGTTATACGTTCTACATCATTTACAGTCAGCTGTGTAGACTCTCGCTGGCATAATCTTGACGAACCTTGCAATTTCGGAACATTAAAATTAGGAATTTTAAACCGTCGGCGCATTCAAAGTTCGAATTTCAATCCAGCCCCCATGTCAAGATCCCGCCAGCGAAAGTCTACCCGGTTTACTGTAAATGATGTAGAACGTATAACATTGTCTAGACAAATTTCAAAGTTGATGCAAACACACTTCGAAATAAAAATAAATAAAATCTTGAAACAATTCGTCGATTTATTGAAAATTTTGAAACTTTTAAAAATTCCATAGCCGGATTATTTTGACGATGTTCAGATTTTCGGTGTTTTGAATTTTCGGGATAGTATTCTTTCGGAGTTTTTAGCGTTCTGATCATTCAAAGTTCGGAATTTCAACCCGGCCCCATCTTGAATTTCGGAATATCAAAATTCGGAATTTTAAATCGTCAGAGCATTCAACCCGGCCCCCATTTATTGGGTCACGAGCGTACAACACTTTTTATAATGTTTCGTTTCGAGGCCTTAAACGCAACGATTTTACTCAACAATACAGATCACGATGGCTGGGAGAAATGGTTCAATTACACGAACATAAATGATCCGCTGGCGGTAAAGTTGCTGAAAAATCTGGAATACGTGCCCACCGTTAAAGAGGGCGTCAGGAACGCGAGTCGTGCTTATTTCTGGCCCTACGCATTTCTCGGCTCTCGCATTCTTCTCGAATACATCACTCAAGCTGATTTTGCACCCAAGTAAATGATAACTCAATATTCTCTAATTGCATGGAAAATTAAGGGTCTACATCTACCGAGAGGCACGAAAAAAATGGCCAAGATGGCAAAAAAGTAACACTTTTTTTAACGCAAAGGTACGTATATGAGAGCCTTTTAAAAAATCACCATAAAATACGAAAAAAAAACAGAAACATGGCTGCCGGTAGATGATGACATTTTTTTCGCGATGTTTGGTGGTGGACTGAAATCGAAAAACCAAACCGGTTATTCAAGTTAACAATAAATACGAGTTGTTGACGATGGTCGATTTTTTAAATCATTTTTTTTAACAACGTGGCGACCATTTGAAACTCGAGCATACAAGATCTGTGAGTGAAGTCGTCAGTTTTGAGTAACTATTAAAAAATAAAGATCGGTTTTTAAAAGGTAAGATCGTCAACGATCTTTCAATATTCCTCATCGTATCTCCTATAAATTTGGAAGCAATCCATCAAGTGGTTCTCGAGATATGATGTCCACCGACCTTGAAAACAGTATTTTCGACTGTTGGAAACTGTAGATCATTTAATTTTAGAAATATTTCAATGAAATTTTCAGGGATAAAGGCTAAAAGGTGAAACTAACGAATAAAAATATTTTTGGAAAATCCATTTTTTACCCCCTTTTTTTCGATAATTAAAATACGCTAATCAGTCTGATATTCTTATGTCAACCCAAAGCACCTATGTATAACATAAAGTCAATTTTTAAACGTTTATATTTATTTTTTTACATTTTTTTTCAACGATTAAAAATGTCTTCGATACAAGTAGTCCACACGGTGTACACGGTTGTGGCCGTAAATATTATCTGAAACTAAATTCATGAAAATATTATTAATCAGTATGAAATCCACTTTCTTGCTATGGAGGTTTTAAAAAAATCAAAATTGACCAAATGGCGGTGTTTTGAAAAAAAGTTTCGCATTTAGCCTATTTTTTCGACGGTTTTTCGTTAGAAAAAAGATAAAGATGTAAAAAAGGTTCCATAGCAAGATAAATAATGGCGTAAACAATGTTATGTTAAAATTTGAGACGGATGGTTTGAAAACTCTTGCTTCGAGAGTGTACACCGTCTTGAAAAACGACATTTCGAGAAAAACGCGTTTGAAGTTTCGAGTGCGGAATCGGCGATGCCATGTGCATGTTTATAACCGTCTATACTATTGGATAAAGCAGCTAAAAATTCGATTATTTGAAAATGTTACACTGTCGTGATTCCTTAACCAAAAATGATTTCGAATCTTGTCTATCATTTTGTCGAAATATTCATTGTGAATGATCTCATTGAATAAATTTTTCACTCCAAACTTGTTGATTAATAATTAATTGATAGGATTTTGATCGATCGCTATTCATTGCTTTTTAATACACTTTTAGTGAGTGTTTTTTCGTGCGATCCGAAGGCTCCGACATTCCTAGATCATTGAATCGATCCATCGTAATTTCAGTTGGTCCACGAAGAGATCGCTGATGCACATAAGCAGCGAATGTTTCGTCCAATACGAGGTCACGATAGTTCTGCCGATCGACTCGATTTACACCGAGACCTTTAACAAAGTGATCATTCGATCGCGGCAATCGGGACTTGCGCAAAAAATCATACGGGACGTCGAGTGGGACGTGCAGAGATCGTCGACGGGCAAATTATTATCGGTACAACTTTAATACATTTATTTATGGCTCGGTTAGACATTTAAATCGATGTTGATGTCGATGCACATAACCGGCTTCGTTATGCGGCTGCGACGGTCTTCCAAGGCGAGCAGCTTTGACCTGGGCCAGTACTCGGATGGGTGACCGCACCGATTACCGAGTGGGGGGCAGTTTTACCGCGTTTCTAATGATGGCGCAATTGAAAACCATTTCCGCTAACCATTCTAATAGAGCCAACTATAGCCGCACTTGCTTTCCCCAGTTTCCCGGTGCCCTCGTGCTGATTCGGACAGCAGTGCGTTAAGGCGTTACCCCCACTTGTAGCGCAAAAAAGGCCTTTTTCATGAATTTTTTTAAAGAAAACTACAAAACTTTTCTAATCGATCAATATACCATCTTAAAGAACACATCTTGAAGAACTTTCAGTAATCTTTTTATTGAAAAATATTACATTGTTTAGTGGTAAATGGCCGTCAATGAAATAATGTTTTTATATACACGGTTTGCGGTGACCAACATTGCGGCGAAGTGGATCATTTAAAAAAAAATGCGGATGGATTTAGTAAAATATAAGTATAAACTAGTCTTTAATTGAAGGATTTTAAAAAATATTCATTTTTCACAAAATAGCGGACAGTCAAAGTTAATGGTTCGATTTTAACGAAAAAAAACGGCCGTTTTTGGCTATAAAACGGCCATTTTTTTTCGAAAAAAAAAATCGAACGATTAAAGACTACATTTTTATGTATTAAATAGACCTGCAAAATTTCAAGAAGATCGGTTCATTAGTGTTCGAGTAATCTTGGTCACCGACTTCAGAAATGCCATTTTGAGAAAAACGCGTTTAAAGTTTCAATTTCAGTTTACACGAAGAAAATATTTTTTTTGTAAACTTACATAGAGTCATCTATTCCGGGCCCATACAGAAGTATGGGCCCGGATACTTATACTTCAAAAAAATGCAATAAAAAAAATCAATTTTCCAAAATCGCAAGTGGGGGTAACCCCTTAACAAGAGATGCGTAGAGGCACCACTCCAGTCTCTAAAGGTGCACTTATCCCTCTCTGAAAGCCCAATTTGAAGGGTCAGAATAATGAATTTTTTTCTTCTAACACATTGGTTGGAATAAATTAATTTTCTACCAGAATGTTGTACACATGTTTTTGGTTACAACGTAATTTTTTCGGAAAAAAAACTTTCAAAGTATTCATGGTGCTGCAGTTGGCGTTGCAGTCCTCCAGCGGCGAGGACCGAAACGCCGGGATCTCTACCAGGCTCAAATATAATTTGAAACGAGAACAAAAAAAAATTCTTCAAATATATCCAACAGGCTATGGGTTCACGATCCACTTTTCGAAATTTCGAAAAATACGAAAAATGACAGCTTCTTCAAAGAAAACCTCATTTTTCTCTCGAAAAACAGCATACTGAAGTCATTGTTATTAACAAATGGTTCATCCAATTGAAAAATGCGATCATGAACCGAAAATTACTACTGTTTGAACACTAACTGTGCAAATTCAAGTCAATAGTGTGAAAGTTACTCAAGCTATCAATCCCGCTGTGTCAAGATATGTAGTTTCGAGATAATCGCGTTCAAACCCGACGCACACTGTTCCACTAAAATAGCTGTAACTTCGTCAATTTGTGGAATTGCAGGGTTCGGTTAGTTTGAAAATATTCTTGAAAGTTCACACTATAACAATGTGCAAAAAGACGATTTTTTAAAGTTTCCAGAGAGGGAGGGATACTCCTTTGTACCTCCAATATTTTGAGCAATAATTGCCCGGCAACAGTCGTCGGGGGTAGTGGAGCAATTAGTGCACCAATCTGGACCAATACCTAAAAATTATAATTGTTTGGGCACTATTGCTTCCAATGGCTCCATATAATTTCCATTACTGAATGTTGCTATGAATTGCCGAATATCCGGTGGGTATGGAAATTTGAAGACAATTTTGTTTCTATCTCGTTTGTACGTATACTCTGACGACAGTTGCTCAGCTAAATTGCTAGTGTATGAATTGCCCAGTTTACCCAAGTTGCTCTATATCACTTAACGGGGTCCTCTAGTTTCTCGCCTGTTTTTTTACGGCTTTTTCAATAATTATTTACGGGCAAAGCATCGAAATAATCAATCTCATTGTTTTTGCATAATCTTTATTAACATTTAAATAAGCTTTACAAATTTTTTGAAGTCAAAATATTAATAGAATAAAAGTTATAGTGGCCGACAGGAAGACATCAATTAAAAGAGGTGCTTGACGGTGACCAAGATTGCGGCTGTTCTGCTTATCTGAAATCAAAAAACCAAACGGCATTTTAATCTTCATATTTAAGACTAGCGATTGAACTAGAGTGAATTCTAAATTACAAAAATTTACTTTTTTATACACTTTTGAAAATTACATTCTATTTTTTACTCATTTTTTCTTAAGTTTTTCGCGCGTACAAAAAAATGTATCGAAGCAATCATGATAATCCTAGTTCAATCGCTGGCTTATAACATATTAAAGATGCTGTATGAATTTGAACAAGATTGGTGCAGTAATTTCTGAAATATCGTGGTCACCGTCTCGAAAAATGGTGCTTCGAGAAAAACGCGTTTGAAAGTTCGCGCATGTGATTTATACTTGTGAACCACTTCAAATATCGAAAAATCCTTTGGCACACATTTTCTACACATGTTGTAGATGTGATTTATGAAAAAGAAAAATCGATTTTTTCGTCCCGAGAAACTAGAGGACCCCGTTAAGGAGAGGTACCCGAGTAAACGGCGAGAAAAACAGGTAAGCTTCGGGAATTTTTATCTCAAAAACTAATGTTTCGATTCGATCCGGGATTTTTTTATTGGGAAATATGTACATTGAGGTATGTTTAGGAATTGTTTAAAATAAATTCGTTGACTCGAAGCGATTCAAACGCGATTATCTCGAAACATAGTTTTCAAAGTCGGTGCCAGATGTATCTCGAAAACGGCTTGTCCGATTTTGTCCAAATTTGGATACAATATTCTTCGATAGTTTTTCTCGTTCGCCACATAGGGGTTTTTCATTTGATTGAACCATTGCTTTTTTATGCAATGTGTATGCAATCCAAAATCGTCGAAAATTGCCAACGAAAAACGAATGTTAAATTAAAACGGTCGCCATTCCGTCAAAAATGGAAATTTCAAGAAAATCCTACGTGGCGAACGAGAAACACTATCGAAGAATATTGTATCCAAATTTGGACAAAATCGGACAAGCCGTTTTCGAGATACATCTGGCACCGACTTTGAAAACTATGTTTCGAGATAATCGCGTTTGAATCGCTTCCAGTCAACGGATTTATTTTTAAAAATTCCTAAACATACCTCAATGTACATATTTTCCAATTTAAAAAACCCGGATCCAATCGAAACATTAGTTTTTGAAATAAAAATTCCCGAAGTTTACCTGTTTTTCTCGCTGTTTACTCAGGTACCTCCCCTTAATGTGTTGTGGCGTCCAATCCAGCAACTATCCATATAGGAATCGCCGTAAATTTCTGGATGTAGTCCTGACGTCATACTTGGCCCATATTGTTCAGAATTGATAAATGTTAGTTGCCCGTGTAAGTGCACCTTAAGGAACTTGGAATGGTAAAGTTAATCCCTATAGAGATTTGATAGGGACACCGTACATAGGGAGTCCTCATTGAGATCCAATTGGGTTCCGCACTGTTCTCCGATGAACGCCGTTTGAGAATTATTTCCACGTTCGAACCGCAAATACGTGAAAAGTCACGAGAAAAAAGTCGGTGTGTCGAAACATAACCCGCACACTTCGTGAGCGTGTACGCGTGTGGTGATATTATGTCAAAGTGCAGTTAAGTAAATAACAGTGCATAAATAACAACTGAAATTACAGTGGACTTTCAGTCATGCGATTCAAATCCATTTTTAAGATATACTTTTTGAAGGCAGTATTCTAGTCTAGGCCTACACTGCCGTCATATGGAAGAAGGCGGCATCTACAAAAAAAAAACTCGAAAACGCGTTTTACTATACAGAACAATGGGGAATTTTGTACTGGTTCCAACCGTACCAAAAGCGCATTTTCGACTTTCTTTTGTAGATGCCGCCTTTTTCCATATGACGGCAGTACAATTCAGGTGTTTTTTCAGGGTTGATAAACAAAAAACATTTGTACTAACCATTTTTTTACAGTCTTGCTATCAATGTTTTTACAACGTACAAAAAATATGGTGCAGAAAAAGCGAAAATTGAAAAACTTACGGGCCTCTAAATATGGCCGTAAAAAAAGGGTTGAGGTCGTTGAGATGATTCCAAAGCACCCTATTCATCTGAAACAGAAATAAAACCAATTTTCTTGATCAATAAGAATGGCATTATGGCAGGTACCAATGAGAAAAAATGTAATGGTGACTATCTGAAAAAAGTTAAATTTCGCCCTATCTTTTTCCAAGTTAAAATTTTTTTAAATAGTGCTAATGATATTTTCGCAATGCCTGAGGTAGGGACGATACAGCGATATATACAGAAGGTCCATGCGAAATTTCAAGACAATCGGTTGAATATAACTCGAGATTTTATGTCAACCAGGTTGACAAAAGTAGTTTCGAGAAAAAAGCGCTTAAAGTTTTGAGTATGATTTTAAACAACCGCAATTATCTAAGTGGTATAATGGCATGTTATATTTACGTGATGTGTATCAGCCATTCCTGCCGCGTAACATGTGCCTTCCGGTATTTCGAAGTGATGATTTTCTGAAGCTCGATTGATCCTATTATGGTCTCGTTTGTTCGCGTAAATATTGGGAATTTCAAAATTTATTTTTGGGGGCATATTCTTAAGAGTGTACACTTTGACAAAAACCAAAAATATCGATTTTTTAAAAATAGACTAGACTATGATAAGCAGTATTCTAGACTAGCATACTGCTTCAAGATAAGATTTATACTTTTTTTTAGAATCCACTCATTTTGTGTATCTATATATTTTGTATGGAAGATTCAACGTACAGAACGATCGGATCCGTCTAGCATCGAATCGGATTCTGTTCGATAATTTAGGAATCCTTTACGATTCAAATTGGATTCGTACATTCTAATGTAGAAATCCTTTAGGATTCAAATTGGATACGTACATTCCAATGTGGGAATCCTTCAGGATACAAATTGGATTCGTACATTCCAATGTAGGACTCCTTCAGGATTCAAATTGGATTCGTACATTCCAATGTAGGAATTCTTTGGGATTCAAATTGGATTCGCACATTCCCAGGTAGCAATCCTTTAGGATTCAAATTGGATTCGTACATTCCAATGTAGAAATCGTTTAGGATTCAAATTGGATTCGCACATTCCCAGGTAGCAATCCTTTAGGATTCAAATTGGATTCGTACATTCCAATGTAGAAATCGTTTAGGATTCAAATTGGATTCGTACATTCCAATGTAGGAATCCTTTAAGATTCAAATCGGATTCGTACATTCCAATGTAGAAATCCTTTAGGATTCAAATTAGATTCGTACATTCCAATGTACGAATCCTTTAGGATTCAAATTGGATTCGTACATTCTAATGGTGAAATCCTTTAAGATTCAAATTGGATTCGTACATTCTAATGGTGAAATCCTTTAAGATTCAAATTGGATTCATACATTCCAATGTCGAAATCCTTTAGGGTTTAAATTGGATTCGTACATTCCAGTGTAGAAATCCCTTAGGATTCAAATCGGATTCCTATATTCCAATGTAGGAATCCTTTAGCATTCAAATTGGATTCGTACATTCTAATGGTGAAATCTTTTAGGATTCAAATTGGATTCGGACATTCCAATGTAGAAACCCTTTAGGATTCAAATTGGATTCATACATTCCAATGTAGAAATCCTTTAGGATTCAAATTAGATTCGTACATTCCAATGTAGGAATTCTTTAGGATTCAAATTGGGTTCGTACATTCTAATGGTGAAATCCTTTAGGATTCAAATTGGATTCATACATTCCAATGTCGAAATCCTTTAGGGTTTAAATTGGATTCATACATTCCAATGTAGAAATCCTTTAGGATTCAAATTAGATTCGTACATTCCAATGTGGGAATTCTTTAGGATTCAAATTGGGTTCGTACATTCTAATAGTGAAATCCTTTAGGATTCAAATTGGATTCATACATTCCAATGTCGAAATCCTTTAGGGTTTAAATTGGATTCGTACATTCCAGTGTAGAAATCCTTTAGGATTCAAATTGGATTCGTACATTCCAATGTAGGAATCCTTTAGGATTCAAATTGGACCCGTACATTCCAATGTAGGAATCCTTTAGCATTCAAATTGGATTCGTACATTTCAATGTAGGAATCCTTTAGGGTTCAAGTTGGATTCGTACATTCCAATGTAGGAATTCTTTATGATTCAAATTGGATTCGTACGTTCCAATGTAGAAATCCTTTAGAATTCAAATTGGATTCGTACATTCCAATGATGAAATCCTATAGAATTCAAATTGGATTCATACATTCTAATAGAGAATCCCGATGAGAACCCAATGTACGAGCGTGACGTTTTAATAGGGGGGGATCCAATATGATGATCCGTTGCATCCCTATCATGATTGCATAAAAAAACGCACGTGGACAAAAATCATCATAAATTGCTTCCCTACGGTTCATAATGAAAACGTTTTTTGTTTTTTTTTTCTATTGTACAACAAAGAGTAGCGAATTGACATGAGTTTCATTCTTTCTCGAGGTAACTGGTGGACACAAGCCCCAACGAATCTCCATGGAGGAGCGTCAACTCGCCGTCGACGATACGCAGGGCATGTTTTTAATTCTGGGAGCGGGTACACTCTTTGGATTCTTCGTTTTATCGATCGAGTGTTGCGTTCACTGCATTAAAAAACGTTGCAATGAGAAACGCATTTACGACGAAGCGGACAATTTGTACGAGAGAAATTTCAATATTTGGATGAACGAACACGGGAACGATTCGCAACGCAGATTTTCATCCAGCAGTATTTGAGAATAATTAATATTTCCACAGAGCTGTTAAAAATTGAGATTATTATCGTTCCCCAAATGGCTTGGGTAGTTGCGAAAGGATTTTTTTCCCCGCCGTCTCATTCGTCCAATTGGCGATGATCTCTTGTGGTTCGGATTAGTTCGTAATTGCGAGAAAAAAATGTAGAATAAATCTGAAAACGAATAAATGACGAAGCATTTCGAGGACCCGCGGTCTTTTGTTTCATCGTGAATAGAAACCGATCGCTCGGTAGTAAAATAACAGTTATAATTTGACGTTTATCACGGAGACGAGAAACATTAAATATCGGAAGATCGTACCCACTTTACCGAGTTCGCTATGTTTCACTCGCGGATCCTGGAAAAGCTCGCGAGACTTGGTCGCTCCAGTCAACGGATCGATAAATTTTTACCATTGACACACATCGATCGACCAATCGGTGAGTTTCCTAACTCCGATCTTCAACGACTCCGTAATGTTTGTACGCGACAATTTATTTGTATCTCGTTCCACGCACTACGTTTTCATCCCAGAATTCATCAATTTGACGAAATCGGCTCATACCGATTTGCCATCACCGGACTTCGATAAGTACCGAAGGAAATCTGTGAAAAACCCCAATGTACCGGCAAATTGTAGCTCGGAGGAGCGTAAGGCTGCCATGTACGTGACGTCTCTAGGTGAGTAAGTAACGAGGAAAATTAATATCAATAAAAAAATTAAGTTATTTAAGTGGCCATTCTACTGTGACGGCTAAAAAAACAAGCGATTATTTATAACATTTTTTTTCGTTGCATATAAATGTATATTTATTTAACAATTTATAATCGAGTAAAGACATGAAAAGAAAAAGGTATGTTGCTGGCGTTGATGATTCGCGCTCTCCAGGTAACCGGAAACAAAAAATTCAAAAAGATTCTCAATCTGTATGAGTGTCGCTATGGTCCGAACTAGGATCATTATTTTATATTGCAAAATAACCAAAAGGTGTCGTTTTTTTGCAAAAGTGTTCGGACAACAGGTTTTTTTCGTCATGATTCGGGCGAAAGTACAAGTGAAAATTAATATTCTTTAATAATCCTAGTTCGGGCTATAGCCTTACATATGCTGAAGACGCAGTAACATTTTTAGCCGGTTTGGTTAAGGGGCTATACCAGTGTGATCGCTGAAAATTTGGGTGATTTTCGGGATTTTTTTGGGTGGAAAGTACTCAATTAAATGTTTCGGAAAATTGAGAATATATTTGGCTATATTTTACTTATATTACATAATTTTTTCATAGAAAAATATTGAGATCCAAGCGACTTATGCGCTGCCTTCGGAGGCGCCAAAAAAAAATTCTTCCACTGCTGACATGATTCTGGCCGATTGAGTAGCTGAAACCGAAAAAAGAAAAAATTTCGTTAAAACTGGAAGGTATTTCCTGTACAATGACGTAGGATTTTCGAATAATATCAAAATGTAACAAAATGGCGTAGTTATGAAAAAAAGTCTGTTTTCTTCCCGATAAAATGGTCGTTTTTTTCAATGCCAAATCGTCAATTTTCATCCAATCAACAATATCCTACGTCATTATAGAGTAAATATATCTAAGAGTAGTCAGTTCAAATTTCAAGTCAATCAGATAATTGCTCTTCGATCTACAATATCAGTAAATTTGAAAAATCTCATTTCGAGAAAAACGCGTTTAAAGATTTGGCTATCGATTTTTGCCAGATAAAATTATATTTACCATAAAAACTGCTAATCACCAGGATATTCTTGAAAGTATAAACGGTCGAAAAAGGCAAAAAATGGAATTGTTTAAAGTGTCACACTGGTATAGCCCCTTAAGCCGTTTTTCCGAAATCACCAAAACCAGGTGAAAAAAGTCGTTTCGAAAAAAACGCGTTCAAAGTTTACTATACTATACTAAACGATACCAACCGGTGGAGCGTCCTTTTACTCACACAGTGAAAATAGAGACTACTACTATACAGTAAAAGTATAGAAGTATACGTGTATATGTGTGTACTCGGGTATAAATTCAAAAAAGCTGTTTCCAACAGCTGTCAGGGACGCGCAGCGGCAGTAGTCGTTCTAGAGCGCGCGCACCGAGTGCTATACTGAGTCGACAAAGTGAAAATCTACTTTACCAGCAATTGGATATCAATTCTATGATAGCACAGAGGTGAAAAATGCAAAAACTATAATTTGATTTTTTCATCCCGTCACAGTATAATAAACTAAACTACTATTACCCTAAGTAAGTGTACTAAATTTCCAGTCAATCCGTTCACTAGATGTCGAGAAATCGTGTACACCGTTTCGAAAAACATACTTTCGGGAAAAAGGCGTTTCAAGTTTTTCTAGCAGCTTTATCGTTGTGATCATAAGTTTACCTTCAATTTACGATTCCTGCATCATATGTGGGACCTTCCTCTCCGATTTGGGTTGCCTCAAGCGACGAAAGAATTTTCGAAATTTTCACATTACCCAAACCCCTCAATGAAAAATGATTCTCTAGGTTAACGCGGTCCTCTAGTTTCTCGGCTGTTTTTTTACGGCTTTTTTAATAATTTTTTACGGGCAAAGCATCGAAATAATCAATCTCATTGTTTTTGCATAATCTTTATTAACATTTAAATAAGCTTTACAAATTTTTTGAAGTCAAAATATATAATAGAATAAAAGTTATAGCGGCCGACAGGAAGACATCAAGTAAAAGAGGCGCTTGACGGTGACCAAGATTGCGGCTGTTCTGCTTATCTGAAATCAAAAAACCAAACGGCATTTTAATCTTCCTATTTAAGACTAGCGATTGAACTAGAGTGAATTCTAAATTACAAAAATTGACTTTTTTATACACTTTTGCAAATTACATTCTATTTTTTACTCATTTTTTCTTAAGTTTTTCGCTCGTACAAAAAAAACTATCGAAGCAATCATGATAATCCTAATTCAATCGCTGGCTTATAACATATTAAAGATGCTGTATAAATTTGAACAAGATCGGTGCAGTAGTTTCTGAAATATCGTGGTCACCGTTTTGAAAAATGGTGTTTCGAGAAAAACGCGTTTGAAAGTATACCTGCGACGTATACCTGCTCCGTATACCTGCTGCGTTCCAGGGCCGTAACTTGTGAACCACTTCGAATATCGAAAAATCCTTTGGCACACATTTTCTACACATGTGTGGATGTGATTTATGAAAAAAAAATTGATTTTTTCGACCCGAGAAGCTAGAGGACCGCCTTAATAACTCGAAAAATTAGAAAAACTCAAAATATCGACTAATCGATTTTCTACTCAAATTTTGAAAAGTTTACTCATTAAGTCATTACAAATACGTGATTGATCGCTGTTGAATCTTTTTTGTGTTAAGGAGTTCTTGTACGAATATTCATTCGCAATTGGACCAATGCAGAACCAAAAAGTGCAGCATTCCAAAGATTTTGAGAATTAATAAAATATCGAAAAAAATAGCGCTGACTGGATGTTCCAATGAGAATTCGATACAATTCAGGCAGTAACTAAAAATAGTGCAGTGGAACTTTGGGGGTAAAGCTAAAAGGCGTGGGAACAAAAGCCCGCAAGGGGCCACAAGGAAACACTGGGGAAAATCTGACGTCAACTTGTTTCGATATAAAAAGATCATCGATTGATTATTGATGAGCTTATAGCTTGATTGATGAGCAATGAATCGACGTAGCTGCCGGTGCCTTGGGTCTCTACGCCTACAAATCGGTCTTGGTGCAATTCGTCCTGTACTTGGCGCCGTCACGTGACGTTTTGGCCGCGGCTCAGACCGAATTCAAGCTCACAAACGTGCCCGAGGGCAAGGTCGTCGTGGCTAAATGGCGAGGCAAGCCGGTCTTCGTATATCACAGGTAATCAAGGAGCACAAAAAAGCCACGCGAATATCGAGCACCCGTGATTTTATAATCTTCATTTTATGCACCGGCGATATAATCCGTAATGATAGAGTACCCTGGTCGAGTCGACGTTCAAGGATACTCCTGGTACACTAGTGTGTCTCGAGACAAAAAAGTCACGAGCTCGAAATATCGTTATATGTCGATTCGGACGAGTCTCGTTGAATTTAGCTCAAGACAAATGGCCAAAATGGCCAAACATGTCACAACAAATTTATAGACTCGAAAACAAAATCCTGTGGGGTATAATTAGTCGAGAAATGCAACTGTCCATCGGTACCGTTTTTTTCGGACAACCAAAGATGGTGACAGGTCGAAATCCGACCAAAGTGGTTGTCGATTGTGGTCAAACCTTGCACCCTGGGGAGTTCAGTTAGGACTTCGGATAGATCCTCATTCATTTTTTCGAACTTCATCAGGAACTTGCTATCAAAGTCCCATTGGGACTCTAAGGCGAGATATACATTTACAAAGATCGAAAAATCGGTTTCTGTTTTTTTCTCTTTATACGATAGAACTATATATACACCAAAACTAGCATGTTTGATTTTCACTGTAAAAACTAGTGTAAAAGGAGTAAGATTAAAACCTTAAGGATCTCATCGTGCGTACAATCTAACCAAAAAGAGTTTTGGTGAGAATTTGAAGCCCTTCGTGCTCAGGTAAAAAATCTGGAGAAATAAACCATTAGTATTTTCTAGAAAATATGACAATGTTTTGCGTAATGACATTTTTATTTTATACTCGTTGCTTTTATTAACATTTTGATAATAATTATCAATTAAAATCGATAGTAGTAATTTTTATAAAAAAATAATATCAAACTTGTAAATACAATGAAACATTTATTATGATTTTATATTTAAAAAATTACGTTGTTGAAAATATCATTCAACAAATTTACTGTAATTTTACAGATGGTTATCGTCGAATATGTTTGAAAAATCTTGCTGATGTTCGATTGGAATTAAACCTCTGTCAAGCATGGCCTGTAAATCTTTTTTTTTCTTGGTACAAGAGGCAATTTTTTATCTGACGTCTGTTTCAATTGGAACATTCGAAAATCATCCATGGTTTCGTTTTTTCTTAAGATTTTCATCTCTCGTCCTTCTTGGTCAAAATCATATTTAACGTAGATTGTATCGACGTAAGGTTGAATGGATTTTTCCCGAATACTTGCAATTTTAATTGAAGTCCAATTACATTTTTTTTTTGAGGTCTACAAAATCGTAAATTTCCGATTGCGGTCAAAGGAATTGGAGTAAAAAATAGAGGCCGTAAAAAAGCATGGAAGAAAAGTCGGAAACAATTCCAGTGTTATTGAAAAATATTAATTTTCGCGGTGAATATCGAAATCTGCTTCTTTTTGTGGTGAAAGCCGAAACGTGCTAGTTTTCGCGTTAAATATCGAAAGGTGCCAGTTTCAGTGGCGAAAACCGAAACTTGCTAGTTTTCGTGTCAGAAGTATGCTAGTTTTCGCGGTGATGTCAAACGTGCTTGTTTTCGAAAGAATTCTGAACGTCGATATGTAGAATATTTTCCCAAAGTTTCAAAGCGAAATACGAAACATTCAAACAACAACAAAAATTAACAACTAACTATTACAATTACTACTGTAATTGACAATTGAATTACTTTGTTACAGATTACTCAAATTATTAGCGACAACAAGTACCTAGTGCAATTTCATTCAATTTCTATGTAAACTTCAAACGTGTTTTTCCCAAAACTGCATTTTCGAAATTGGCGTTTAGGATTATTCAAAAACTATTAAGGCTATTCAGTTGAAACTTGGTAGAAACATTGATAATATTGGTACCTTCTACTTGACGAGAATTGTTTTTGAAAAACTAAAAAAAAACGACTTTTTTAGCCGAAATTTTACAGAATTTTTGCGTGAAATGTTGATATTTTTTTTGTAAATGTGTGCCATTCTCTCAAATTTGCACTTTCTTCATTTTAATTACTGTGAAATAGAAACCATACATGTTCTAGCTGAACGTTTTTAGCTAGACTGCACGCCGATTCCCAGCTCTGCCACAGCTCCGCCATTTTGATGATAAATAAATAAAACAAAATTGTTTTGCATACTCAAATACACCATTGAAGTATACGTACAGTTTGATAAACGTAAAATAATGGTTTCTTCCGTTAGCCGTTCGCGGTCAGATGCTCTGGCTATAACACGCTGGTCACAGGGGGTCGCAGTGACCCCAGCCATGTTTCAAACGATTGCCGCGTTGAACGTATCGTTCCGAATGACTAAAAAATTCAGGATATTAGTTTGAACATTCAAGAATGTGGCATTCTCAGTGAAATCAGCTCGGAAAAAGTCAGCCAGGGATCAATGCGGAAAAAAGCACTTTTTACTAAAAAAAAATTTATAACTCGTGGAATTTTCAATTTTCCTTCATACAATTTTAGGATGATACTCATGAGATATGATGGTTCAAGGGAAAGAATAGCTCCATAGTGAGAAATAGTTTAAGAGATCATCTCAGTGTAAAATTTTCAAAATATCGATTTTTTAAAAACATTATCCGATAGTATAAACATGAAACTGGCATCGTCGATTGACCGTAAGTAGACAATTTATAAGAAAATGCCGCACTCGAAACTTTAAACGCGTTTTTCTTGAAACGTCGTTTCTCAAAACGGTGTATACTCTCAAAGGAAGAGTTTTCAAGCTATTCGTCTCAAATGTTGACACAACATTCTTTACGCCATTTTTTATCTTGCTATGGAAGCTTCTTTTAATCTCAATTTTTTAGAAATAAAACACTCGAAAAAACAGGCTAAATTCGATACTTTTTTTTCAAACCGCCGCTATTTTGTGAATTTTTATTTAAAAAAAAACCTTCATACCAAGTAGCGGCTTTCATCTTGATTAACCCTCAATAGTCACACTGGGTCCACGGGACCCAAGCAAATTATTCTGATGCCGTACAACTTTTTTTTCCAATGAAACATACATTTTTTTATATGCGTAAGCGTTTCATTCTTTCCTTCTAAATCGCACCTGCGTTGGATGAAATAAATATACTTTTGGAAAAGTCCACAGAAACCGCTATGTCTATTTCAAAGTACATTGGTTCCAGATTATAAAACCATTTTTTTGGTCAATAATTACAAGAGTTACAGCAATTTTTGTAAAAAAAATTCATTTTTCACGTTTTTTTTGCACAATTTTTTTTTGCATATTTAAAAATTAATTTTTGATTTCTAACCAATATCCGTGTATTAAACAAGGTTCAAATCATACCTCACTATTTTTTTCATATCGCTCAATGCGTTATTTAATTATTTATAACAATTTAAAAACGCCTGGGTCCCATGGACCCAGTATGACTATAACGTGATTCTAGCTGAGTGTCACTACTAAGGATTGATAAATTTTTTCACAAATTTTGTATAAGATTACATTTACGACCAAAAAATAAAAATAAACGTAGGAAAATTAATTTTCTGTTCTTCACGACTGCTTTGATTTCTCATAAAAAAATCAGACCGATTAGCTTATTTTAACCATCAAAAAAAAAATCGCAAAAATCAGCTATTTTCGACCGGTCGCACTGCGATGATCCCTTAAGGAAAAAAATATCTCCACGTCCGAAGCTGGTCTGTACGTACACAAGGGTACCCCAAAGCACCGTTAGAAGGCAGGCCAATCGCCTTGGCCGCCAACTCATCGTAATTTCGGCTTGAAGTTGCACTTGGGGTCATTTTGACCCCGGGTGACCACGGAGGGTTAAAAAATCCCTAAAAATTGCTTAATTTTTCCCGTCTAAATGTATATCCCCCCTTAAAGTCCCACTCGAAGCACTCGCCGGCAAAAATGGTTTATCGACATAAAAAAAAAAGAATCTACGTCTTTGGACATTCCTCCGTCACTAGTTAGCAGTCTCCGTCGGACCTGTCGCTTTTCCTTTTTCATCGTCGTGCACAAATGGCACTCGGTGCTACGAACGTGGACGCGTTCGTCGTCGAGAGAAGCGTAAAACGCGTACGAATGTGAAACGAGAAGAATTGTAATAACAAAATGATGTATCGTACAATAAACGTCGGGTCGTTACAGATCGCAAGAGACAATAGAACAGGAGAGGACCACCAACGCGAGCGAGCTTAGAGATCCCGAGGAGGACGAGGCGAGGGTTCAGCGACCCGAGTGGCTCGTAGTTATCGGTATATGCACTCATCTCGGTTGTGTGCCCATACCCAATGCCGGCATAATACGAGGAGGATTTTACTGTCCATGTCACGGATCTCACTACGATGGAGCGGGACGAATCCGCAAAGGACCTGCCCCAAGAAATCTCGACATACCCGAGTACCATTTCGTCGATGACGAAACCTTGCTCATCGGCTGAACTCGCCTACGTTTTCGATTCTCTGCTTTCTCCCCTCGTACGTATATAACAGAGACCAACAGTTTGTTTTATTAATCGTCATTCCGTTAAATTATAGAGGTGGGGGGGGGGGGGCACAATTATTCCACTCTCCGCTTCGTCGCTCGGTGCTTAGTCAAGATCTTTCGTTGTTATCGTTATTTTTATTTTTTCCACTTCATCTCGAGATTTAGTTTCATGGCTTTGATATGTTCGAGGCTCTCGAGGACGGTCTGCTGGAGTCGTCGATTTTTCTGTACGGGTAGAAAATGACCATTTTAATTTTCGAAATACTTCATCTTAGGGCGGTTTGTACGAAGCTGTCAAATGAGGAGCAGACGAATAAAACTGGATTTGTCCACACTAGGTCGATTTTTTTGGGTTTTTTTTTTCGTTTTCTTCAGCACACCTTCGTTAGCTCCCGAAATATTTTGAATTGAATCCGGCTCACTTCGAAATTCGTTGAAAACTGCCTTTTAAGGGGTCTTTTCACTTTAAACGCTAAAAAGGCTATTTTCGTGAATTTTTTGATCGGTTTATATTATAGATATTCATATAAAAGTTGTTACACTTAATAAATACACTTTCGAAATACATTTGAAAAAAAATCATTTATTTAAGGCCTCGGGCCACTCTAAAGGCGGAAAAAAGGCTTCTTGGCGATTTTTTTTTGAGAAAAACTACAAAATAAATCGAGATTACAAAAGGGTGATTATCATACATATCAGTGACTGTATACAATAATTTTTTTGAAGCGATTCATTTCAAAATGGCGGCTGTGCAGCGTTTATCTCAAAACTGCGTTATTAAGTTGGCCGGAAACATAACTCAGACAATTTTCAACCGATTCACTTGAAATGTTGAATACATCTTGAAAAATACATTGTCTCTGGAAGTAGGATTTTTTTTATGTTGCATAGTTCATTTGTTATTAACAATTATCTGACGGTTTTTAGGCAAATTTTTGGAAAGTGCAAAATTTCGTCAGATAATTGTTAATAACAAATGAAGTATGCGATATAAAAAAAAATCCTACGTACTTCCATAGACAATGTATTTTTCAAGATATATTCAACATTTCAAGTGGATCGGTTGAAAATTGTCTGAGTTATGTGTCCGGCCAACTTAAAAAACGCAGTTTTGAGATAAACGCTGCACAGCCGCCATTTTGAAATGAATCGCTTCAAAAAAAGTATTGTATACAGTCACTGATATGTATGATAAACACCCTTTTTTGTAATCTCGATTTATTTTGTAGTTTTTCTGAAAAAAAATCCCCAAAAAGCCTTTTTTATTCGGCCTCTAGAGTGGCCTAACCCCTTAAGTCACTATTTATAGACGAAACTGGTAGTTAAAAAATAAGTCCTAAAAAATAACAAAATGGCGGACATTTTTCGGAAAAACAAAAAAAAACGTGTTTTTTTTCACCGTTTTTGGCGAAAAAAATTGTTAATATCAAAATTTTAAAAAATCCTTCATATGCGCTATAGCTATAGTTGTAAAGAATATGTGGTTAAAATTTCATAAGAATCGGTTCAGTAGTTTCGAAAATTTTATCAACAAGCCTTCGAAAAATGTTGTTTCGAGAAAAATACGTTTAACGTTTATTTGGGTTACATAAATACATAAAAATGTTTTTAATGTATTTCGAAAGTGTATTTATTACGTGTAACAATGTTTATATCAATATCTGTAATATAAATCTATCAAAAAATTCACGAAAATAGCCTTTTTTGGCGTCTAAAGTGAGAAGACCCCTTTAGCGAAATGGCAGTGTTGAGGCCCGAAAAAAAAAAAAAAATTCGACGTAATGTGGACAAGCCCAGTTTTCTTCACCTGCTCCTCAAATATATATATATATATATATATATATATATATATATATATATATATATATATATATATATATATATATATATATATATATTGAGGGTGTGTTGAAGAAAAATTCTAACCGTACCTCTTGGTGCAATATTATTAGGTTTGAAAAAAGAAATGTAAATTTATGAATTTTTCATCCGTTTTTCCTCACTCGATTTACATGAAAAAGAATGGTTTTGAAGTTTGCGTCGTTGGTATGCAACGAAGACTCTTAATTTTTCCACGCGTTTCACCATTGAAACTCTTTTTTTCTCGGGTTTACGGTGATTCCTAATGAGGACGTTCAAAAATGTTTCAGTGATTTTCGTAGCCTAAATGTGGTGAAAAAAAAATGTGCGGTACGAAAAAAAAATTTCGTTGCATCCCAACGATGCAAACTCCAATATCATACAAAATAGCTAAATAACCTAACAGCTAATTAGTATTTCACGAATTTGGTTCAAGATTTTTCAATCTGGCCCTTACAGCTTTGAAAAGCTTTTTACACATCCCGATGTCTTTACACGAATGACAACTATTTAAAAATACATTTTATTTTTATTTTCGGCAGGGAAGCGTGCATTTTTCAAATGGTTGCAATTCGTATAAAAATAATAACAACGAGACTTAAAAAAAACTTCACAAGTTTCAAGGGCAACCTTTATGAAATTGCAACCCGATTCGAGAAATATTAATTAGCTGTAGGTTTATTTGAATTCGAACGTCAAGAGCGAATTTTATGTGTAATTTGAATGGAAAAAAATGATCCAGCGCTACAAGGAACATCAATTTGGTGTCAGCCTTTGATTTTATAAGAATTAATGTGTGGTGGAGCATTGAAAACTATTAGACACGATTTTTTTTCATCGGCGCAAAAACGATTTTATGGGATGAAGTCATCGCTTGTCATGCCAAGGGCTGATTTTGCAGTTTCACCTGCAAGCAGTCCACCGATTTCAGCGATGTCTTCTAACACAAAATTATCAGAAATCCACAACAAAAATTAAGGGATGAACCACCCCTCCATTTTTCTTTCTCTCGTCCCATGATCAAAAGGGGTTTACATTCCATGAAGCGGGTAACACTTTAAAGGTGAGATAAAATAAAAGTATGCGTATTTTTGCACTTTTGCATTTTTGCCGGAGCAACCTTAAGAGGGTAAACACATTCCACACTTTTCCGACGATTTTGAATGGAAATTGCGGGTTTTATGGGAAATTAATGGTTATTTCGTATTCAGAGGATTATAATACATCGATATGGGCTTATAAAAAAAAAATATTTAAATTCCAATGTTTTTTTGCATTTTGGCACGAAATTGATGGCTTTTTTGAACTTTACGTAATTTTTTTCTGTTTTAATTGGAAATTTCTCTCCATGCTTATCCTCTTCATAATCGTATCCCTTTTAAAATGCCGGTTGATTCATTGAGATCCGATAATTTTTCGATTTTTGGCAGAATTTCAAAATTGGACCATCTATTTTCGCGAATTTTTCCACACCCTTTTAATTCTCCACCGCATACTTGAGTTTTAACAAAATCGAAGGCCGAAACCAAAGTGATGTTCCTTGTTAGACTCGAGATAGAAAGGTGAATATTTTTAAAGGTCTTTTTTTAAACCTGAGAATTTTTTATTTTTATTTATTTTTTTCTACACACCCCCCTAAATATATATATATGAGTATGTATGTATCTATATTTCTCACCCGTTGCTCCTGGAACTTCGTTTAAACATGTCCGTTAATTTCTTCTTCAAATTTCTCTTCTCGTGCTTTGCCTCGTCCGCAGTGATGCTCGCTTCGGAACCGGAAGTCTTAAAAAAAAATTCATTATAAAAAAAAATCATTATAAAAAAAATCATTTTCAATCGAAATTCGATTGAAGAAAATTACGGAGCCGTATCGCTGATTACCTGAATGGAATAGTCGAACGAAGCGTTTGGATCGTCGACGCTCGCCGATTTAGTCAATTTGGTCGTTATTTTACGAATTATGTTTTTATTGTATTTTTTATCCCTCTGCAGCATCTCGCTCTTGGTCGAACCTCCGGACAAACGGCTGGACAAAAAGAATGCGCATTGCGAAAAATATTTTTTCCGGAAACTGTTGACCGTGGTTTTTTCGACAATTTTGTTCTCACCTGTCGACGCTCGAGTCCCTCTGCATGCTGTAGTGACGGGAATCAACTTCGGAATCCAGAGACTGCATGCTCGAGACGTTGCTATCCGTGCCCCAAATTATCTGTGAAAAAATATATGTTGATGGAAATTCGTTCGCGCAACTACGTATGTTCTGTTTGTGTACGAAGTATCGACATTTGATGCAGGCGACGACATTTGAACCGAATTTTCCTAAATAATGCGGTTACATGTGACATAGTTGTAATTTAAAAAAAATTATTTTAAAAATAAATGTCTTTTGTTAATATGAATTCATCATTCACCGCTAAATTTTACAGGAATACTCAACGATTTATTACCAATGCTAATGCTAATAATGATAAATATGATAATGATAATAAATAATAATAATTATAATAATAACAAGAAAATTACTACCATCATTTCGTATTTTTTGTCGTTATCATTATCATAATTATTATATAAATGTTACCATTTCGACTACAATAGCAATTAAAGTAATTATAATAATTGCTCCTTATTCTGACGATAATTATTATCAATTATTATCACTATGGTAATTATGAATAAAGGAACGAAATATAAATAATTTGCAGGTCGTGCAAAATTCGAAAATAATTACTATTACTAATATTGCCATTAATAATATTATACTAATACTACCATTGTCATTATCGTCATTATTATTATCGAGTAAGAACGAAAAATTGTTTGCCGATCATGCGAATGAAAATAATTAGTTCGAAACATTTTTACCATATTTTATGAAGTTGAAATTTGCATCGTTGGAATGCAATGAAAATAAATATTTCTGAATTATTTCAATTTCTGCAGGCGGATTTTGCCAACAAAAATTCCTCAATCATTTTTTGAGATATTTATTTAGCGATCTACAATATAAATATATAAAAAAAGATCTTCTGTAATAATGAAAACAAGGAAAATAAAATATAAAAAGAGCTTTCTTTGCGTTCCAACGATGCAAACTTCAAAACCATGGTATTGAAAGCTCTCCAAAGAAAACGATTTCGTACATCACTCATAGTGCTCTAAAAATGCATAGTTTCTTCAATATCTAACATGTTTCAAGAACACTCGTGAAAGTACCTGATCGTTCTTTCCGGAAGTTTGTTCCAGTGACAGACTCTTCCGCTTCAAGCTCGGCTTACTTCGACTCGGAGTCGATCCTCTTCCACTATCATTATCGATGGAGGTCGATCTGCAAAACGTTTGCATAATTGCACCATTCACGACAAAGTAGAGTCGTTTTTATTGCAAAGAGAACTTGAAAGAAATCCATTGCCACCTACCGTTTGCCAAATTTCTTCGATCTCGTGACGTTACTGTCGTCTATCGCCTTTTTCGATTCTTGAAGCTCTTTGGCAACCTCCATAAGCTTGCCGATCGTGTATTCGAGCTTTTCCGATCTACCGGCCAAATTCAACGTCGATCCTGGACATAAATAATGCGGAGTTAAACAGTGCTCTCGAGTCTAATATCAAAGATCGTAACGCTGATCCAAAAGGTTGGAAAAACGATGTTTTTATGATTACGATTGGTTTGATATCGACAAGGACCTATTTCAACGATGTATATTCTTTTTTAATGTTTAGGTAATCCAATCGCTTCGCACTAGTCATACCACTGATCATACTTGAGACTGGTACAATTTATATTTTTAACATATGCAAAAAAATCATTTGCAATAACTAAAATTTTCCACGTGAAAACTGTTTAATGAATGATGACAGTTAATTAGAAAAATGAAAAAATGGTTATTCCAACGATTCGCGCAGTATTTCTAGGTTTGATATTTGGCAACGTTGGTTCTATCTCCGTCTCTTACTACTCAACCAGGCGAATTTAACCTCCATGCTTTTCAACGTCGATCTGTCAAAACAATGTCAGGTGCGGGAAATATAAAGCATTGTATTCGGGCCACGACTGGTAAAAAGCGTGGAAAATTTGTGTCGGCGAAATATGTCGGTTAAAAATGAAATATGTGTGGAAATTCGAATGAGTGAGATGAGGTTAGGACTACAGTCAGCTGTTGCCTTGCTGTCACGTCGCTTTATCGTAGCAAGTGGTAATAAATCCAATACCGGAAGTTCAAATTAAACTTGATATTACATAAAAATTAGGTCGATAAGCGTAATTTTGTCTTCGAGCATTGGATTGCTACAAGTGTTAAGTATTTAAATTTGATTATTTTTAAGAATCTGACGGATTCCCACTATTATATACACTTTTGTAGCGACCGGAAATTGGATTTTTGTATGTCATCTCGGAATTCCTTCACATAAACACGCAATTTTAATATTTTTTTTCTCTGTAATTAGGTCGATAATCGACCCTAAAATTTTACAGAGACGATTATTAATACATTTAGTGAAGCTCAAAGAAAGATCATGAAAATCCTATGGATTGAAGCCTGGCGATATAATTACCTTCAAATCAAAGTGACAAACTTTAGTTTTTTCCGAAACAACTTTTTTCTAACAGACTTGCGTAGCTTGAGCACGATTTGTACAATTCACTTTTTCAAGTTTCCAAGTTTTTATAGTATCTTTTAAACTAAATTCGGCCCAGAAGTACGCAGGGATTTTTTGATCTGTTGAAACCTCTTCCAGGTCAACAATAATTTTTCCCATTTTTTCAAGCAATAATTTTGCACGATTTTTTAAGCAAAATTTATTCAAATTTTTTCTTGTTGTATTAAAAAAATGATACTTCGAAACCCTCTGAATTTTTCGTTCGAAATTAATTGTTTCATACAAATAGCGAGGATTCGAATAAGTTTTATTGAAGGGCACATCTACCCAGAGGCCCGAAAAAAATAGCCAAATGCGATTTTTCTTCTCTGGGAAACGGTTGGTGAAAAGGTAACGCCTTTTTTCCACAAACATCTTTGAAAATATTCAATGCATGAGCCTTTTAGAAAAATCATCAAAAAATCCAACGAAGACATGGCCGCTGGCAGATGATATTATTTTTAAAGTCGGTGGACATGATATCTTGCGAACCACTTGATGGATTGTTTCGAAATTTACAGAAGATATGATGAGACACATTTAAAGGTCGTTGACGATCTCACTTTTTTCAACTCGATCTTCATTTTTCCATGGCTATGTAAAAATTACGTCTTTTTCATAGTTTTTGTATGCTCGAGTTTCGATTCGTCGCCACTTTGTTAAAAAAAAATATTTTTAATATCGACCATCGTCAACGATTCGTATTTATTGTTACCATGAATAACCCGTTTGGTTCTTTTATTTCTTACGAACCGTTTAAGCTGGAGATTGTCCACCGCGAAACGGTGCAAACAAAATTTCATCATCCGCCGGCAGCCATGTTTTTGTTGTTTTTCTGTATTTTTTCGTGACGTTTTTAAAAGGCTCTCAATATGTGTTTAAAAATGCGTTTCTTTTTCACCAACCGTTTCCCAAAAAAATTCCGAATAGGGCCATTTTTTTTGGGTCTCTAGGTAGATGTAGCCCCTTAAAAAATTGTAAGAACAACTTTTTTCGAAGTCTGCATGCTACGGCTAAAAAAATACGTCGATAGTGTTGAAAATATTGCTCTTACGAGTTTTACGAAAAAAGAACAGAAATCAGAACTCAAAACCCTGGACTGCAAGGCCAGGGAACGTACCGAAAAAAAAAACAAATTTTAAAATCCGTAAAATAAATATCTGCAAACAGATGATCGATTTACGTTTCCCGAAGCCCAAACATTCTTAAAGTAACGCATTTTTCGGACGTACGCCATCTGGAGTGTTACCCCTTAAGGGCACCACTAGTGTGACACTTTAAAAAAATGATTTGTAACAATAAAATCAATATTTTTATCTTTCGACGCGTTCTTCTCAAAACGACATTTCTCAAATTCGCTGCAGTTCTAACTCGAATACAAATCATCCGGTCGACTTGAATTTTGTTTTACCGTATTTAGTATTTGTTTCTTCATACACTGACCTTCCACTTTTTCGATTGGATGAAAAATGTCAATCAGCCATGCAAAAAACCATCAGATTTTTAAGCGTAATTTCGAACTTTTTTTCAAAACTCTGCCATTTTCCGAATTTTAATTTTTTCACAACCCTGCGTCATTGTACATGCAATACCTTCTACATTAACGGACTTTAAAATTTTCTGTATTTTGGGCACTCTGAAGGCTACAATCACTACAGCAGGAGAAGAACTTTTTTTGAAACTCGGTAGATGGCTCATAAATCGCTGAAAATTGAATATTTTCAAACAAAAAAATTACTGTACATACATAACTTATACACAAATATATCCTCGAAATTTTGAAACATTCGAAGAAATACTTTTGTCTCAACAAATTCCCGAAAATCACCTTTTTGGGCAGTCACACTGGTGGTGCCCCTTAAGGGGTCACCCCCACTTGCGATTTTGAAAAAATCGATTTTTTTTATTGCATTTTTTGAAGTGCAGTTTTTTTTGTAAGTTTACTCTATGTAAGTTTACAAAAAAAAATATTTTCTTCGTGTAAACTGAAATTGAAACTTTAAACGCGTTTTTCGCAAAATGGCATTTCTGAAGTCGGTGACCAAGATTACTCGAACACTAATGAACCGATCTTCTTGAAATTTTGCAGGCTTATTTAATACATAAAAATGTAGTCTTTAATTGTTCGATTTTTTTTTTCGAAAAAAAATAGTCGTTTTATAGCCAAAAAACGGCCGTTTTTTTCGTTAAAATCGAACCATTAACATTGACTGTCCGCCATTTTGTGAAAAATGAATATTTTTTTAAAATCCTTCGATTAAAGACTAGTTTATACTTATATTTGACTAAATCCATCCGCATTTTTTTCAGATGATCCACTTCGCCGCAATGTTGGTCACCGCAAACCGTGTATATAAAAACATTATTTCATTGACGGCCATTTGCCACTAAACAATGTAATATTTTTCAATAAAAAATTACTGAAAGTTCTTCAAGATGTGTTCTTTAAGATGGTATATTGATCGATTAAAAAAGTTTTATAGTTTTCTTTAAAAAAATTCATGAAAAAGGCCTTTTTTGCGCTACAAGGGGGGGTAACGCCTTAAGCCTCACAAGTTTTATACCAATAAACATGACAGTGTTCTTTTGAAAAATGAATAAAAATTGCATTTTTTTCATGCATGCAAAGTAGACAGAGCCCTTAAATATACTATTAAAGTATACCTAAAGTTTGTTAATTGTAGAATAATTATTTCTTAGTTAAAAAAATCCCTCAATATTGCTTATTTTTTTCCTGTCTAAATGTATATCCCGCCTTAATAATTGTAAAAATTACATATCGTACCTCTGAGTTCGTCCTTACCCTCCAGCATCGGCGAAGACTCTCTCGATTTTGGTCCCTGCAAACGAACCGTTATAAGCAAAAAGCGACGCAACGATAATAATGCTCAATAATCATTGTGCATAATATCGAAGATAACCGCGTATGAAATTGATAGCGTTGTAGTTATTTTACATCGCGGCACTTTACGAGCGATGGAATTTCATTATACCTTGGTTCTACGCGGTGGCGTGGGGGTGTACGTATCGGGCAATTTTCCATCCGTTTTATTCGCCCCGAGCTCCGGAAAGAGACGCATCAAGTCGTCGACTTGCTGTAGCAAAACGTTAATGTTTCTCGCCTCCGCCTGCTCGAGACGTCTCTTGTTGCTGATAACGTCGCGAAGTTCCTCGCGTTCTCGTTCGTGGCGTTCCTTTTCTCGCCTCATCTTCTCGTTGCTCGTTCGCAACTTTGCATGAGCGTCCCTAAGCTCGAGGAGATCGCACTGCAACTGAACGCGTGAGAAGAACAAGTTTACGAGTCATTATTTGCATAAGCCCCGCGACACTGACGATCGCAGTGTCACTGTTTTCTGTGCAGATACTTGAGAACTGTATAAATCGCCCTCTCCTCGTTCCAACCTTCGTGTCTCTTTTCATAGTCATTTTTCTATTGTTTTCTTGGCGCGGTATTTCTTTTTTCATCACTTGACAAGGGTCGAGCGTTTCGGAGATAGATTTTTGTGTTGTTTTTTTTTCGCGAACGATGCTGCGAAAGTCGAAACATCGACGTTGAACTTTGAAAGGACTTGTCTACGTGTAGAAAAGTCAATATCCTTGAGCATTCAGGAGTGTAACCCTCCTCAAGGACCAATTATTGCGAATTTTTTCATATCGACATTTTTATGTTTTCTCCGACGTTCCTTCGTACACGCTTTCGGGTCGTTACGATTTTTAAGGGGCTAAACCAGTGTGACACTTTAAAAAAATCGATTTTTTTGCCTTTTTTGACAGTTTATACTTTCACGAATGTCATTATCTTAAACGCGATTAAATCTTTAAACGCGTTTTTCTCGAAATGAGGTTTTTCAAATTTGCTGACATTGTGACTCAAGGAGCAATGATCCGATTGACTTGAAATTTGAACTGAGTACTCTTGAATATATTTACTCTACAATGCCGTAGGATATTTTTGATTGGATGAAAATTGACGTTTTGGCATTGAAAAAAACGACCATTTTATGGGCACGAAAACCGAATTTTGATTCATAACTACGCCATTTTGTTAGATTTTGATATTTTTCGAAAATCCTACGTCATTGTACAGGAAATACCTTCCAGTTTAACGACATTTTTTCCTTTTTCGGTTTCAGCTACTCAATCGGCCGGAATCGTGTCAGCAGTGGAGGAACTTTTTTTTAGCGCCTCCGAAGGCAGCGCATAAGTCGCTTGGATCTCAATATTTTTCTATGAAAAAATTATGTAATATAGGTCAAATATAGCCAAATATATTCTGAATTTTCCGAAACATTTCATTGAGTACTTTTCTTCCAAAAAAATCCCGAAAATCACTCAAATTTTCAGCGTTCACACAGGTATAGCCCCTTAAGGCGGACGCCTGAATTAGCAGGTCCAAAAAAGCGTTTTTTCGGGAATTTTTTTAGAAGGGAAAACAACAAGTGAGACCTGTAATTATTGAGGTATATTTTCATGTATATTTGAAATGTATAAAAAAAATGTTCAACATGAAACAATAAATAACGGCAGATTTATCAGTCTATTCCATGTGCGTATTGCGACTGCACACTCAGAAAAAAGATTTATTAAGGACAAAGAATTTTGTCTCCCGGCGAATAAGTTTTCTTATTCGTATGTCGGCCTACTACGATTGTATTAACAGCTAAGAACATTTTTTATTTAACTTTATGTTTAAGATTTACTAAGAATTTTTCTTAACATCTAATAGGATATATAAATTAGAAGAAATAGGTCTTTTATATCCGACAAATAGAGTTTTTCTTAACATCTAATAGGATTCTTCATAATCCCCCAGCTGGTTTTCTTCGAGGAATTGTGTTATTTCGTCCGTCATTATTTTTTCACTTGATCGTTTTTTTTCTCACTTAATATTCTTACTTACACTCAAATCATTCCTCACTGTCGAGTTTCTCACTTCCGAAACGCAACACTGACACTTGTGCCAAAAGCATTGGCATAGGAAGAAGCTACATGGTAAGCGTATGCGTGAGCTACATCTGACGAGCGGCCTGCTGTCGGGCCCGTCGCGTTGAAGGGCAAAGTGCGCATGCGCGCATTAGTATCATAGTCGCGAAATAAGAGGTTTTCGTGATTGGAAAGTAGTATTTATTTGATTTGAGGAAATTTTTATTCAAATTTTCTATTTTAAATATGGCTTTTAATTGATGTGAAAAATCGGCACGTAAAGAAACATATTTAGTGACGCCGAATAAATTCTGTAGTTACAATCACATAAAAACTGTCTCCATACGAGTAAACGTTTATTAATTTCTAAGAAATTATGGTCTAATGTGCCTATTTCTTGAAACATAATAAAGCTTTTTTCTGAGTGCAGTCCCCAATCGGCGGGTAAGATGCAGCTCGTAATTCTTGACTGAACCAAATAAACCAATAAAAATTTCAATTGTCATATATTTTTCTTCTGGGTGAATTGAGAAAAAGCTGAGAATATCGCGAAATTATAACTTTTCTCAAATTTGAAAAAAAAATGTGTTAAAAAAAAAATTAACGTGCTATAAAAATTATTTAAAAAGACTTTTTCAACGACTTTCTTAGTTCACTTAGAAGACATTTTCATACTGAAGAAAATAAACTTTGGTTTGATTCAATAGGTCGTTCAGTTTTTTTGCTATCACGACCGCCAATTTGGACAAGTGAAAATGAGAACTGGAGAAAGATGCCTCAAAGTTTTCAATAGGAGGAAATATCAATACCGAATATCAATCGCTTCTCTGCTTTTGGCGTTGCATCTTTGAAAATATTTACAACTCGACAATTAACTGGTTTGCGTCTATAATCAAGTGAAAATACATCCCAATATCGTGGTAAGATTTAAGCCAAGCTATCGAACTTTTGACGAAAAATTACGGCTCTAAAAATCGTCTCATTTATACGGCACCTTAAGGAGATAAAACGCTGGTCACATTTCTATCCAATAATTTATAAACTCGATAACTCTATATGCTCGATATAAACTGCTCACGCGTGTAAAATTTTAAATATTTCGTAACGACAATAAAAACAGGGAGTCACCGAATGTTTAGAGAAAATATTAATGATAAAACTTAGAAAAATGCGACGAGCAGAAGAATTTTCGTAGCCGCGACTTTTTAGAGAAAATGTAAAAATGTCTAAATCGACAATATTTGCGCGAAATGTTTCGTTTGAGTTTATTCTTAGATATAATATTTTTATTAAGCGCCACTGTAATTTACCAATGATTTAGAAAAGCCACTCTTATGCCCCCACAAAATACGGCCCTCCGCGAAAGGAATACCTTAAGGCGGGACAACACTGTGACGGATTAAAAAAATCGATTTTTTTGCGTTTTCTTAAAATATAAATACCCAAGAATATGCGAAAAAAATTCAATTTTCTCGAAACGGCTTTTCTAGACCTGGCCGGAATCGTAACTCTAGCTATAATTATCCGATTTTTCGATTTAAAAAACAAAATTTCCGTAATTGCAGTAGCTATCATCGTACGGACCCGTTTTTATTTATTTAGTATTTTATACGCCCCCGAATATAAGTAAAAGTTTCGTCAAAATTACACTTTTCTGATCACCTGCGATTTTGGGACTTTTTCCAAAAAACAGTTACGATCAACGAGAACTACATTTATATAGATGATTAAACTTTGTAGTTTTGTTTTTGAAACCAACCATTATCAAGTTATCCATTCAGCCCCAATAAACCTCAATAAAATAGCAAATTTTCTATTTTTTGAAATAAAGTTTTACACAAAATAAGTTCAATGTATGCTTAATAACATACTATTTTCCAAATTCCAAATAAATAATCTCGTTGACAAAAAAAAATCGGAAAAACACGATCTTCGAAGTAT
This sequence comes from Ophion slaviceki, assembly GCA_944452715.1. Taxonomy (NCBI): domain Eukaryota; kingdom Metazoa; phylum Arthropoda; class Insecta; order Hymenoptera; family Ichneumonidae; genus Ophion; species Ophion slaviceki. The sequence goes on along the minus strand of OX101790.1, from coordinate 22,070,270 downwards.
GTTTGCGCATAGAAATATTTAAAGTTTTCCCCCCAACGTCCCTTCGAGCCTTTACTATCCCGACCCTCGACTCTTATCCCACCCTCGTCACTTTACTATTTTCAGTTCCTAAGACCCCCCCCCAGAGGGTACTCTCATCTCAATTTCCTAATTCAAAATTGCATCGCATTTGCATGAGGACACAGGGAAATTGCGGAAAACCTGTGTCGATACGAACGACAGCAATTTTACTGAACTTCGGTTGTGTGGTCGACGGTGACTCATTTCCAGTAAAAAGAAAAGTCTCGGTAGTCGGTGAGCCAATTAGTGCAGGCTCGAGCAGTCACCCATCCGAGTATCGAACCGAGTCAACGATAGGGAGCGATTTTCGTTCGCGTAGACAAATATTACAAAATCTTGGGAAAAATATAGTAAGTTAAGGGAGGACACCACGGTTAAATTTTCGAAAAATCGTTTTTTTTTTGGAAACGATTTAAAAAAATCCTTTTAAGCGTCAAAAATATGATGCACGTTTTATTTTCTACCAATAGGTAGCATTGGATTACGAGAAAAAAATTCATCAGCTGTGCCGTCTATCATTCATCTCAAACTTCAAACACGTTTTCCTCCAAACCACGTTTTTAAATCAGCACGCAGCAGAAATCGAACAATTTTCGTCCAATCGACTTGAAATTTTAACTGTACCTTCTGAGATTTCCTTAACAGTCAAGTATGAGCGGTTTAGTGTTAAAAAATTGTTAAAAATATATCACTTTTTATATGAAAATTATGATCGAAAAACCGAACTTTTTTTCGAAGACATCGCCATTCTTTTCATTATTTTTTATTTCCCTCCGTACTCGACTGCTAAAACTAATATGATTAGCAAAAATATTTCACTCTCAGTTCCAGGATTAAATTTACGACAGTTCTACTGCGTGCCGCGGAGAGGGTTGGCTGAAAACCAGTAGTGCTATAGCGAATGGTGCACCGCCATTTTGGATTCTTTTTACAGATAATTTTTTTTACATACTTCGATATATACGTAATAAAGCCTGAAAGTTCTTTTGACCGTGTATTTTATCCCTTCATTAAAAAAAAAATTCCAAAGAAAACGGTGGAAAATGGGCAGTTCCAGTGGCGTCCTCCCTTAATCGTTTTTTTATTGCTTAAATCGATAGATGAAGTATCCAAGAACAAATTTACAAAGTTACAGAGGCCAATTGTGAATATTTTCGAAAATAAAAGGCCAAAAGCAGAGAAGCGATTGATATTTGATATTGATATTTCCTTCTATCGAAAACTTTCAAGCGCCTTTTCGAGAGTTTTCATTTTCACGATTTTTCTAAATTGGCGGGCGTGATAGCAAAAAAACTAAACGACCTATTAAATGAAACCTAAGTTTATTTTCTTCAGTATAAACATTTCTTCTAAATGAATTTAAAAAGTCGTTGAAAAAGTATTTTTAAACAATTTTTATAGCACGTTAAAATGTTTTTTTAACACATTTTTTTCAAATCTGAAAAAAATCTGAATTTCGCAATTTTTTCAGCTTTTTCTTAATTCACCCAGAAGAAAAATATATGACAATTGAAAATTTTATTGATTTATTTGGTTCATTCAAGAATTACCAGCTGCATCTTTCCCACCGATTGGGCCTGCAGTGGCAGTTTCATGTTGAACTTTTTTTTATACATTTCAAATATACATGAAAAAATACCTCAATGTTTACTGGGCTCACTTGTTTTTTTTTTTTTTTTTTTTTTTTTTCATTCTAAAAAAATTCCGAAAAACCGCTTCTCTGGTCCTTCTAATTCAGGCTCCCGCCTTAAATCATTTATTCGCATGAATTCGCGATAAATTTTTCTAAATCGAGTTAAAGAGTTGGAAACTCAGCCATTTTTCTACTCATTTCCGACAATTAGTTCGCCTCGAGATAATCGATCGATAAAGTATGAAAATATGTAGAGTGGATGGCAAAAGTGCAAGATTACTCACTTCCACGAGTTTCTTTTTGTTCTCGTCTTTCTCCTCGTCGTACACTTTCTTCAGTTGATCCTGGCGTCTCTTGTTCTCGAGACGCTCCTTGTCACGCTCCCTCTCGACCTTTAAAACACGAGGTGCGAGCGAATAAATTGCTTTGTAACATTTCGTTATTACGAACAGTCCGTGCAGCCTGCTCACTCTTTCATCGTCAATGAGAACAAAATGGACAGAATGTTGAATCGAGACCGGGCTTTCGCAGTGCGGAGTATACGTGTTAGGTTTATCGTGTTATCAACCGGGTATTATTTTTTAATCGGCAAATCATATACCATTCAGTAAGTGTATCGTGTACCTCGAACAAAGTTTGCCTGAGATCTCTGGCCAGAGTAGCAGTCTCCTGCAACAATCTCTGCTGCTCCTCTCGTTCTTTCTGCCATGCGAGCTCCATGCGAACTTTCAAACCTGGAATCTTTGTTCTTCCACTCGCGAGTAAACGTTCCTCCTCCAGCTGTAACGAGCCCCACGTATTTAGCAACAAATGGACGACTGCCAGCTCCATAATCGAGAAATCGCTCGTTCTTCAATTTTCCCACAATAAAAAATAAATAGATCGAACGCCACAATTGGCAGAACGCCAGTAATTTACCTCCGACCGCGCAAAAGATCATTCATTAATCCAAAGAGCCATGAGATGCAGTTTTTACAAATTATTAACTTTTATTCAAATTGACTTTCTTGGAGCTCGGAAATTTTGCAAATATGAATCTAAAAGCTGACAATGCATGAATCAACTTTTTTCAATATATTAGGTGTAAAAAGAAATCCATAATTTTTGCCTTCAATTACATGCAAAAATAATGAGTTTTTTTTAAGTAAAATGAAATCCATTATTTTTGCCTTCAATTTCATGCAAAAATAATCGATTTCATTTTACCACACCGAATATATTTACTTTATTTTTTCGCCAAGAGAAAAAAAAATATCTCCAGGATTTCTCCTGACAATCAACCAATAATAACACCGGTTCGATTGGAATGGGCCGGGAGGAGATTCCGAACTTTGAATACTCCGACGGTTTAAAATTCCGAATTTTAATATTCCGATATTCAAGATCGGGCCGGGTTGAAATTCCGAACTTTGAATCATCAGCACGCTCAAAATTCCGAAAAAATACTACCCCGAAACATTAAAACTCCGAAAAAATGTTACGCGAAGACCAAAACTCCGAAAATCTAAACACCGTCAAAATAATTCGGCTACGGAAGTTTTAAAAGTTTCAAAATTTTCAATAAATCGACCAATTATTTCAAGAATTTTTTTTATTAAGACGTGATTTTGCGTCAATTTTGAAATTTGTCTAGACAATGTTTACGTTCTACATCATTTTACACGAAAGACCAAAACTCCGAAAATCTAAACACCGTCAAAATAATTCGGCTACGGAAGTTTAAAAGTTTCAAAATTTTCAATAAATCGACGAATTATTTCAAGAATTTTCTTTTATTGAGACGTGATTTTGCGTCAATTTTGAAATTTGTCTAGATAATGTTTACGTTCTACATCTTTTACATTCAACTGTGTAGGCTTTTGCTGGTATGATCTTGACATGAAGCGCCGGGTTGAAATTCCGAACTTCGAATACGTCGACGGTTTAAAATTCCTAATTTTAATGTTCCAAAATCACAAGGTTTGTCAATATCATGCCAGCAAACGTCCACACAGTTGACTGTAAATGATACAGAACGTTTAACATTGTCTAGACAAATTTCAAAATTGACGTAAAATCACTTCTTGAAACAAAAAAATTCTTGAAATAATTCGTCGATTTATTGAAAATTTTGAAACTTTTAAAACTTCTATAGCCGAATTATTTTCACGGTGTTCAGATTTTCGGATTTTTGGTCTTTTGTGTAAAATTCTTTCGGGGTAGTATTCTTTCGGAGTTTTGAGCGTTCTGATCATTCAAAGTTACGCATTTCATCCCGGCCCCGTTTGGAAGGATTAATCCCTTTGCAAAAATTTCAAAGTTCTACTGAAATCAATTAAAGACTAAAAAGTAGAAAATAATTTTTTTTCACCAAGTCACCTATACGTGACTATAAATAAAAGCTCAAAATTTAGACATATAATCTTTAATATACATAAATCCGGTAACGTATCAACTGTATTTAATTTACTGTAAAACAACTTTAGATTTCTTAAATAAAAATCCTGAAATTGCGTATAAACGTATGACAATAATTTCTCTAATTACTATTGTGCCAAGATAAATACGGTTAATAACACTAAATTGATCAAATTTATTAAACATTTTAAAAGTTACACACGTACAGGTAACTTGGTAAAAAAAATATCTTCTACTTTTTAATACATTAAATAAAAGCCTGTTTTTTTTTAACATTTTATTTGCATATATTTTTTTTCACTTGCTTTGTCGACAAAAAAAATCCTATGCGCAATTGGCGGTCGAAAATTGAGCGCTAAGCGAGTCGGAGCCTTTTCCAAAAATCACACAAGCCTCATATTCAGACGTGGGAATTTTCTCAAAAGTTGGGTTCGGCTTTGGAGAACTTCTCTCCGTCTCCATAAATATTGAAGATTCTCAGTGGGTGGATGAACGCCCCGAATATTAAACGAGTAAAAAGGACTCGCGGTGATTCACATAGCAAGGGGAGAAACAAGTGAAAGGGGAAAAGTGGCGTTGCTCCAAACATGGAAGATTTGTCTTCCCTGCGAAACGTCACTGTGTCGCCATACCTCGTTGATCCTCGACTGCATCTCGGCGAGTTTGATCTGCCAGCCGGACTTCTCGGAAACGAGCTCGGTCTTGAGCTTGGATGCCTCCAGTCTGCTTTCGGATAGCTCGTCCTCCATGCAGCTTATTTGTCTCTCGAGAACCGAGACATTCGTCGTTGATGAATTCTCGTCGTCCTGCGAAAAAATGTAATGCGAAAATAATTAAGCGAATTTGACGGAGGAGAAATAAAAAGGTAATTGAAATGAACCGACGGTAGCGGGCGCGTGGTCGGTGGGCAATGCACCTGTAGAATTTTGGAAAAGCGAAACGACAAGCCCCTAAGGAGAAGGCAGGGATCGTAAAAGTTTAAAAGGACATCCGAAAACGAGAAAATAAAAATATAAATAAAATAAAATTAAAATAAAATTAAAATAAAATTAAAATAAAATTAAAATAAAATTAAAATAAAATTAAAATAAAATTAAAATAAAATTAAAATAAAATTAAAATTAAATTAAAATTAAAATTAAATTAAAATTAAAATTAAATTAAAATAAAATGAAAGCGACAAAACGTAAAAATAAAAATACATTAAGGGGCGAGATACTTTAGGCGAGAAAAAAAATTGCTGATTTTTATTATTTTTTTTTTAAGGAAAGATTTCTTTGCCATTTTTGAGACTTAGGGTATGTTTTATTACTACTTTTGGCTGTTACATTTTATTTTTTTACTCTTTAAAAATGGCGGAGGTTTGGCACGGACTTCTAAACGGGTTTGTTTGGGTTTTGTCAGACGGCGTGACACGTAGCGTCGGCGGGATTAATCACAAAAAAGACCAATGAAGATTTTTCTTTCGTTAACACTTATACGTAGAATATGAACCAAGAAAAAAAGAGAAATGTTGAAAATCGATGAAATGGTACACTTTAAAACACAAAAATTGAATTTTTTCGAATATAATTACTACAATTTCCATTAAAAAATACTTTTTTTTTCATTTTCAAAAACATTTAGGCTCATGTTTTAGACAATAAGGTTAGACAGAATTATTTAAAATTGCATCAGAATGGGTCGATTAGTTTCTTAGCTATACGTCACGCCAGTTTTGAAAATGCAACTTGGAAGACCGTGCTATACGTCAGCCATTTTCTAAGGGGCTTCGTGGGTTTGAAAATTTCAAAAAATCCATTTTTTTCTTTTTATTATCTAATAGTACAATTTGTCTAGAATATTCTCCCAAAGTTTTGAGTCAATCGGAGTAAAAGTCTAGGAGAGAGAGCCTTTGGGAATTCCCCCGTTGGGAAAGACCGGCCGGGAGCGACGCAGGTAATCGCATTTTTCTCAAAACACTATTTTCGTAGTGGGTGGACACGATTTCTCAAAAACTAATGCACCGATTTTATTGAAATTTTGCACACCTTAAAAATAGCATTTACTAATGATTGAACGAAGGTTTTTTTCCGATTACGACTAATTTTACAAGGCTATACGTAGTGTAAATTGTACCAAAAATTTAACTATTTTGCATACAACTCTGACAAAAAATCAAATTTCAATTTTTTCAAATCCTCCGTTCAATCACGAACTATAATTATCTACTAACAGAAAAAATTGGGTTTTTAATTTCAGATAAAGCTATCATGAGTTATCCTAGTCACCACGAGGACACTTTTTTTAGGGGTCTTCGGAAACCAGTTCCCACCGACTGATTTTCCCAAATCTTCGGATAAAATTTTTTTTTTAAATACTGTTGAAATGTTGCTCTTTTATGTGCTTAATATTTTGAATAAAATCATTTATGTATTATATTTTTTTAACAGAGAAAATATTATTTTTTTGGCTTCGAAACCCACGTAACGTCTTAAGGGATCAGCACAGTGTAAAATTTTCGAAAAGTCGATTTTTTTACGCTATCCGATAGTATAGACGATTATAAACATGCTGTTCAATTTATGGGGCGGAATTCGAATAATTTCGGTGTCTACAGCCTTTCTCACTTGGAGAAAGTGATTCGAGCAGGGGCGTGCGCACTCGAAACTTCAAACGCATTTTTCTCGAAATGTCGTTTTTCACAACAATGTAGACTCTTATAGGGAGAGTCTCAAATTTTTACACAACATTCTTCACGCCATTCTTTATCTTGCGATGGAAGCTTTTTTCAATCTTCATGTTTTTTTTTTTTAACGAAAACCTGTCGACAAAATAGGCTAAATTCGATACTTTTTTTTCAAACCGCCGCCATTTTGTCAATATTCATTTTAAAAAAACCTCCATAGCAAGATAGCGGCTTTCATACTGATTAATAATTTTTTTATAAATTTTGTTTATTTTCTGTTCTTCATGAGTGCTTTGATTTGACATAAAAAAATCAGACTGATTAGCGTATATTAACCATCGAAAAAAAATCATGAAAATCAACTACTTTTCGACCCCTTGCACTGTGATGACCCCTTAAAATTGATTAAAACAATACCATGCAATAGCAGAAAGTAGTCATAAAACATACCCTGAGTCTCAAAAATGCTGGAGAAATATTTCCTTGTAAAAAAAATCATGAAAATCAGCTCATTATTTCCTCGCCTAAAGGTGTCTCCCCCCTTAATAAAATGCGACAATACTTCGAATTGGTAATAAAAGACATTTTCTCCTTTCTATTGTAAAATTCGTTATGGAATACCGGAAAAAGTTTTGGAGAAAAGGAATTTTCGACGAATTCAAATTGATCTCACCTCGTCCGATTTTCCGGTTGATGTCGTCGACTGTCGACGCTGCCTGACGACTTTGAGATCCGCGATAGTTTTCTGGGCACCCTCGAGCATGTGCTTGTAAGTGTCACGCTCGCGCTTGTATCGCGACAGCTGATTCTGTATCGACTGTATCTCATCGTTTATCGCCTTGATCCTGTGCTCGTAGCGCAACTTACACTGTGCCATATCCGCTTTCTTCGACTTCTCGGCATTGGCGAGGGCGTTCTTGGCACGACGAACTTCGGCCTCGAGCGCGTCCGTATCAGCTGTGAAGTTACGCTGAACCTTCGATACCGAGTTGTAATCCTTCAGCTTGCTTGTCAGATCTTCGTTCTACAGAAAAAAAAAATAAAAAATAATAATGTTCATACTTGCACCTATTTTTTTTCGTTAAACATGAGTCTAGGAAAAAAAAGATCATTTTCTAGAAAAAAAAATTCGAATCATATCCATTCGGAAATAAAGTTAGGGTCCATATTAATTTCCCACCAATTTAAGGGGTCTTCCCACTTGAGAAGCTAAAAAAGGCTATTTTCATGAATTTTTTATAGGTTTATATTATAAATATTGATATAAAAGTTGTTACACTTAAGGGGTTACCCCCACTTGCGATTTTGAAAAAATCGATCTTTTTTTTATTGCATTTTTTTGAAGTATAAGTATCTGAGAATATGTCCTGAAAATTTCAAGTCGATCCGAACAAAATTGAAACTTTAAACGCGTTTTTCTCAAAATGGCATTTCTGAAGTCGGTGACCAAGATTACTCCAACACTAATGAACCGATCTTCTTGAAATTTTGCAGGCTTATTTAATACATAAAAATGTAGTCTTTAATCGTTCGATTTTTCTTTTCGAAAAAAAATGGCCGTTTTATAGCCAAAAAACGGCCGTTTTTTTCGTTAAAATCGAACCATTAACTGTCCGCCATTTTGTGAAAAATGAATATTTTTTAAAATCCTTCGATTAAAGACTAGTTTATACTTATATTTGACTAAATCCATCCGCATTTTTTTTTCAGATGATCCACTTCGCCGCAATGTTGGTCACCGCAAACCGTGTATATAAAAACATTATTTCATTGACGGCCATTTGCCACTAAACAATGTAATATTTTTCAATAAAAAAATTACTAAAACTTCTTCAAGATGTGTTCTTTAAGATGATATATTGATCGATTAAAAAAGTTTTCTAGTTTTCTTTTAAAAAATTCATGAAAAAGGCCTTTTTTGCGCTACAAGTGGGGGTAACGCCTTAATCAATACACTTTCGATATACATTTAAAAAAATTTAATGTATTGATGTAACCCATACAAACTTTAAACGCGTTTTTCTCGAATCAACGTATTTCGACGGCTTGTTGATAAAATCTTCAAGGATACTGGAACTTTACAACTATAACTATAGCGCATATCAAGGTTTTTTTTATTTTTATATTTACTATTTTTTGCCAAAAACGCTGAAAAAAACGTTTTTTTTTTGTTTTTCCGAAAAACGTCGGCCATTTTGTTATTTTTGTTCATATTAAAAGTCGTATGATATACGCTATAGCCATTGACATACTGAATCTCAAACCGTTTGATTTTTTTGTTTCGGATGATCCATCTCCGAGATTTCATCGACAGCGCAGACCTACAATTTTTTTTAAATATTTTTTTTACTACCATTTTTATGTATAAATAGTGACATAAATAAATTAAATTAAAAAAAATGTATTTCGAAAGATTATTTATCGAGTGTAACAACTTTTATATTGATATCTATAATATAAATCTATCAAAAAATGCATGAAAATACATGAAAAGACCCCTTAATTAGTGCTATACTTTGAAGTTGCATATGGACCCTCGAAGGGCAGTCATACTTTTTTATTGAGAGCCCTTGAAGCCGTCATGAATTATTCTTGTTACTCAATTATCTAACTAGATCTGCGTTCGTTTAAGGGATCAGCACAGTGTAAAATTTTCCAAAATTAAATTTTTCTGCATTATCCGATAGTATAGACGGTTATAAACATGCTGTTCAATCTTTAGGCCGAAATTCGAATGATTTCGGTCGCTACAGTCATTTTTAGAGAAAGTGATTCGAGCAGCGGCGTGTGACCTGGCGCGGACTCGAAACTTTAAACGTGTTTTTCTCGAAATGTCGTTTTCCAAAATGGTGTACACTCTCAAAGGAAGAGTTTTCAAGCTATCCGTCTCAAATTTTGACACAACATTCTTCACGCCATTCTTTATCTTGCTACGGAAGCTTTTTCTTAGTCTTCCTATGTTTTTTACGAAAAGTTGTCGAAAATAAAGCTAAATTCGATACTCGTTTCAAAACACCGCCATTTTATCAATTTTGATTGTTTTAAAACCCTCCATAGCAAGATAGCGGCTTTCATACTGATTAATAATCTTTTTGCGAATTTTGTTTCAGATAATATTTACGGCCACAACCGTGTACACCGTGAGGACTCCTTTTGTTCGAAGACATTTTCAACCGTTAAAAAAATGTACGAAAAATAAAAACAAACGTTGAAAAATTGATTTTCTGTTCTTCATGAGTGTTTCGAATAAACATTTAAAAATCAGACTGATTAGCGTATTTTAACCCTCGAAAAAAAATGGCGAAAATCAGCTATTTTTCGACCCGTTACACTGTGATGATCCTTTAAGATATCGCGGAATTTCGAGAAAATTAACAGTTTAGTATAACGCTCAGCGACGTTGATTATTTTCAACGTTATTGAACCTTAATTTTATGTTCTACGATGAAAATTGAAGACGGCTGATTAGAAATTTAAACGTAAACATTATTTGCGAATTTCTACCCTCTATTTTGAATTTTGGACACATAGGATCGATTCAGTAAAGGTAATAAATATAGTATCGATTCAGTAAAGGTAATAACTTCGAAATATATATTAACATACGAGGCACAATTAACTTTTTGACGTCCAATTAAAAAAAAGGCTTGAGTGCATAAGTCTTCTTAATAAGCGACTAGGTCCTTAAAGGGTCTTCTCACTTTTGACGCTAAAAAAGGCTATTTTCATGATTTTTTAAAAGGTTTATATTATAGAAATTGATATAAAAGTTGTTAAACTTAATAAATACACTTTCGAAATACATTCATTTTTTTTTAATGTATTTTTGTCAATCAAACAATCTTGAAACGCGTTTTTCTCGAAACAACGTTTTTCGATGGCTTGTTGATAAAATCTTCGAAACTGCTAAACCGATCCTTATGAAATTTTAACCACATATTTCTTTACAACTACAGCTATATCGCATATAAAGGATTTTTTAAATTTTTATATTCACTATTTTTTTGCCAAAAACGGTGAAAAAACACGTGTTTTTGTTTTTTTTCGAAAAATGTCCGCCATTTTGTTATTTTTGCATATATCAAAAATTGTATAATATGCGCTATAGCCATTATCATACTGAATCTAAAACCGTTTGATTTTGTTTTGTTTCGGATGATCCATCTCCGAAATTTCATCAACAGCGCAGACCTAAAATGTTTTAGGACATTATTTTAAATAACATTTTCGTCTATAAATAGTGACTTGAATAAATCATTTTTTTAAATGCATTTTGAAAGTATATTTATGAAGTGTAACAACTTGTATACCAATATCTATAATATAAACCTATCAACGAAATTCATGAAAATAGTATTTTTATCGTCTAAAGTGAGAAGACCCCTTAAGACGGAATGACACCTCATCGCGGTCGGTATGGTAGAGCAATTGTAGATACCCAAAAATCTCTGAAACGGCTCTTCAGATCCCGTCGAAACTTTGCCAAACGACGTCAAATAGATAGACGAACAGCTGTCTGCCCCTCAAATTTTCTGAATTTGAGAAAAAAAACGTAGATCGGGTTATCATAAGCCAATCTAAGTTTTTTTTCTCAAATTCAGAAAATTTGAGGGGCAGACAGCTGTTCGTCTATCTATTTGACGTCGTTTGGCAAAGTTTCGACGGGATCTGAAGAGCCGTTTCAGAGATTTTTGGGAATCTATAATTGTTCTACCATACCGACCGCGATGAGGTGTCATTCCGTCTTAAATGGCCCTTTCACCCAAACTTTTTTTTTCTTACTATCTAAGCCCAATCGTCCCCTATCTGGACCCAGCTAGGCCATCATGGTGTTGAAGTTTGCATCGTTGCAACGCAACGAAAATTCTTCTTTATTTCGATATATTTATTTTGATCACTATCCAAGCCCTTTTTTCCAAGTTTAGGTTATGGAACCTTAACAAAAATCTTCGCAAATGTCGCAGTGATTTTTGTAGCCTAAACGGGCGAAACCAAAAAATTTGTCAATCCGAAGAAAAAAGAACTTGGTTGCATCCCAACGATGCAAACTTCAATGCCGTGTGGTCATCCTCATTAGAGCAGTACCGTTGACGGCCTCAGAGACACCGAATTTTATTAAAGCTGCGATCGCAATTTTTTCACGATATTGTTCGGGCTTTGTTTGCAAGTTCTCTCATGGGAGTGAGAGATTTACTCACGATTTTTCTCAGGTCAGATAATTGATCCTTCAACGAGTTGTTCTCTTTCCCAAGACGATTTATTTCTTCCTTCGCTTCACCCAACTGGAAATTACTCTGTGATCTTTCGTATTCGCGGAGTTTCTCCTGTGAAACAGTTGAAAGATTGTAAACTATTTGGGGCGTGTACGGTTGGGTTAAATATTGAATTTCCGTTGATTCCCACCTCGAGTCGTGTCTTCTCTTTGGCCGAAGCACTCGATTGAGACTCGTGAGTATTCCGGAGTGTCTTTAAATCGCTCTCGAGCCTGCCCAGGCGTTCTTTCTGTTCGGATAATTTGCTGCGTAACGAAACGAAAAAGGCCGATAGAGAGATAATTGTGATTAATCGAAACGGTTCCCGATCGCACTTTTATCCTACACCTCGAAAGCAAAGTCTCACTTTTCACCTGGTTAGTGTCTGATTCTCGTTCTCGAGGCGATCACGCGATTCGAGCATCTTTCCATGCTTCGTATTTAATTCGTCGTACCTCTCGAGGTTTCGCCTCACTTCGTCTTCGAGGACTGCGCGAAAAGAAAAGATTGCACAAAATTTCGGTCTAGTGAACACGTCGAGGAAAGATCTGGAGCTTTTTCGTGACTAAAATAGTCGAAAGACGAACGATTTTTCTCATTATCAATTCTAATTGCAATGAAGAACTTTTGTGAGTAAAATATTCAAAAGATAAATATATTTTTAAATTATTAATTCCGATAATAATAAAGAGTTTTTTGTGAGTAAAATATTCGAAAGATAAATATATTTTTAAATTATTAATTCCAATAATAATGAAGACTTTTTTGTGAGCAAAATATTCGAAAGATGTATAATTGCCTATCACTTTCACTTGCATATTTTAAGTAGAAAAAATATATGTTATTCGCTCTCGAAGCGATTCAAATACATTTAAAATAGAAAAAAAAATTAGTCATATAAAAAACATCATTCTTTGATGGGCTACATCCACATAGGGGGTTCAAAAAATTACATTTTCCAAAAATATTTTTATTCGACAGTATCACCTTTTAGCTATATTCCCTGAAAATTTCATTGAAATATTCTCAAAATTGGATGAGCTACAGCTTTTAGCAGCACCATACTTCAAACGAAACACCGTTTTCAAAGTCGGTGGACATGATATCTCGAGAACCACTCGATGGATTGTTCCCAAATTTACAAGAGATACGACGAAAAACATTTAAAGGTCATTGACGATCTCACTTTTTTTGTATGATTCGTTATTTTCTAATAGTTACGTAAGAATGTCGACTTTTTTCATAGATTTTGTATGTTCGAGTTTCAACTCGTCACCGCGTTGTCAACAAAAATGATTTTGAAAATCGACGATCGTCAACGACTCGTATTTCTTATTAACTTGAATAACCCGTTTGGTTTTTCGATTTCCGATGGATCGTTTAAGCTGAAAAGTGTCCACCGTCAAACGTGGCGAAAAAAATTCCATCATCTGCCGGCGGCCAAGTTTTAGTTGCTTTCCTATATTTTTTATGATTTTTTTAACCCTTCCTTGACACACTGGGTCATTTTGACCCGGACAAATTTGAAATGAAATGCTCACTTTCCCAAAATTGAAAGTTTTCAATCATTCTTTACAATTCAGTTTCATACTTTGCGAATTTCAATCACGCGATCATATTGAGGAATGTTTAAAGTGTATCCCGAATTTTTGTCAATAAAAACCGACTGGAGGGTTGTTAATGGCAGGTGGATAAAAAACTATCCGGGTAAAATTAACCCGGTGTGCCAAACTCGTGGCCAAATAGAAATGTGTCAAGGAAGGGTTGAAGATTCGCAATATATGTACCTTTGTGTTTAAAAAATTGCGTTATTTTCACCAACCATTTCTCAACAAAAAATCGGAATTTGCCCATTTTTTTCGAGCCTCTAGGTAGATGTAGCCCCTTAAATTATTAATTCCAATAATGATGAAGACTTTTCTGTGAGTAAAATATTCGAAAGATGAATAATTGCCTATCGCTTTACCTTGCATATTTTGAGTAGAAAAAAATATGTCATTCGCTCTCGAAGTGATTCAAATATGTTTCAAATATAAAAAATCATTCTTCAATATAAATTGACTATAGTGTTGAAGTTTGCATCGTTGGAATCCAACCGAAGGTCTTTTCTACTCTTTTATTTATTCACTTTCTTCATAATCCAAAATCTTAACCTGCAAATTTGGTCTGTAGAAATCTGCTGAGGATTCTAAAAAACAGTTGAGTGATTTTTGCCGCCCAAATTTGGCAAAAAAAAAGTATCGGGCTATTAAACTTTCGTTGCGTTCCAACGATGCAAACATCAAGTTCATAATTGACTGGGGAACGATAAATTCTTTGCAATCGAAGCAACTCACTGGATACTCTTTCGGCATAGCTTTGCTTCAACTCGTTCATTTTCTTGGCGTTCATTCCAGCCTTTTCCAGAGAAGTAATTTTCTTTTTCAGACTTCCGATTTCCGTGTCTTTGGCTAATCGTTCCTCTTCCGCCAGCGTCTTCTGTGTGTCTCTTTCCTTCTTCATCTCCGCCAGTTCGGCGGTCAATTTAGCGAGCTTGAATGACGAGGAAGACTTGGTGCTCTCCAAGTCCTGTTTCGCACGTTTTACCTCCCCTTCCAGCAAAATTTTCGTCTGTTCCACCTGTGACGAAGATATTAAGAAAAAAAACAGAACACATATAAACATGGAAAAATTAACGTAATGTCCATTTTTTTCGAAAAAAAAAACGCCAAGAAATTCGAAGCTGGAGCGGCGGGTATTAAAAAGGGACTCAAGCGACCAAACGTATGATTGGCGAAATGCTCACAGAGGCGATTGTCTTCGACATTCGGCTCTCTCGATCGGCGAACGAGAACAAGTCGTCCTGAAACTTTTTAGACTTTTCCCTCTCCACAGACAACTCTTTTCTCAGCTCACTCACCGTGACCTCCATTTTTGCTGTGTTCGTCTCCGTGGACGTTGCCATTTCTGTCACCGATTAAAAAATGACCATTATTATTATTATTATACGACGGATTCGATGACAGTTTGATCCCGTCGAATGATGCAATTTACCCAAATCCTTTTTAAGCTGTTGGACCTCGTTGTGAGTTTTGAGCTTTTCCGCCGACAGTGACAACAATTTTGATTTCAATTTGTCCTTCTCGTCACGCAGCTTCGTTTTCTCCGAGTCCCAGGATTTTCGCTCCGACTCCCTCGCAGCTACGACATCCTCCAATTGTTTCTTCACTGATAGCACGAGGCAAAAAAACATTTATGTAAGATTCAATCGCGAATTATGAATGGCCGAGGAGCAGAAATGGGCATACTCGAATACTTTTAGTTTTCCAGTAGGAAAATAATACCGAATACATGTCAGATGGGTATTCATTTTTTTTCGACAATGAATCCACCTCGATTCAGTATTTGTTCTGAGAATAAATAATGAATCCAGTTGGATTCAGTATTCATTTCAAAATGAATAATGAATCCAGTTGGATTCAGTATTTATTCTAAATAAATAATGAATTCAACTGAATCCAGTATTCATTTCAACATAAGTAATGAATCGAATTCGATTCAGTATTCAGTCCGTATTCGGATATCTTCAAATTGAATAATCTGGAAAAATTCACACAAAACATGTTTATTCGATTGAAACATTATCGTCCGAGTACATTATATTTACCCAAGGGAAATCGCGCTCTTAGTATCTTGTAACTGAAAAAATGGGGGTAGAAATGGAACATGATATTTATCCCATTTTTCCAGATTATTCAATTTGATGACATCCGAATACGGAATGAATACTGAATCGAGTTTCATTTATTACTTGTGTTGAAATTAATACTGAATTCAGTTGAATTCATTATTCATTTCGAAATGAATACTGAATCCAGTAGGATTCGTTATTCATTTTGAAATGTATACTGAATCCAGTAGGATTCGTTATTCATTTTGAAATGAATACTGAATCCAGTCGGATTCGTTATTCATTTTGAAATGAATACTGAATCTAGTAGGATTCATTATTCATTGTCATTCAAATACTCAATCCAGTGGGATTCTTTATACATTTTCGGAATGAATTTTGAAAAAGTTTCAGTATTATTCATCAATTTAAAAAAAATCGAATACGCCCAACGCTGCCGAGTAGTAGTACACTGACAGAAAAATTCTATGAATAGTAACCAACCGCGTCTATTTGATTTTTTAATTTGCATTAACTAGATTTTTCGTGAAATCAAATTTTTCCTATTGCATTCCATTATTATTTATTTTTAATATATTTATTTATTCAAATAAAAATCGATTTAATATCTTCCAATAACAAAATATTTGATTTAATCCTCATAAATCTGTGATTCGGTTTCATCTGTTCAAAAAACAATTTAGTTGAATCCACTAAGTGTATCTATTTGGTTTTTTTTTTAATTTAAAGTAAATAGAATTTTTGTAGAGTCAACCATTCTTCTATTTGATTGAACTAAAGGTCTGTCTTTATTGCAACACACATATTGAAGGGGCGTGGGAGTAAAAAGGGTAGAGAGGAATATATATATATATATAGGTTATGTTTGAAAAATCTATAGCATGTTATTCGATAAAACTCTCTAATCATCACAATGATATTAACTTATTGATATAGCTTATGTGATAAAACAAATAATTATAGGAAATTCATTTCTGTCTCATGCCATATTTGCGACCAAGATGTTACAAGCACTCGGTTCGATTCCATGTTGGTGAAATATTTACTTCGAAAAAAATAATTTCAGAAGGCCAGGGAATGACGAGTTACGATACAAAATCGTTGTGGTAAAAATCTCAATTAAGTATTTCATTTCATTTTGGATTTATGAAATATTTTATGCATATAGTTCACTTAGATTTACAGTGTACATTGTAAGCAAATAAAGATTTATTTGAATCAAATCTTTATTTATTCAATTTGAATGTATTTTGTATTAAAAAAGAATAGCTGAAACAAATAAAAAAATATCTTTGCAACAAATAACATCGTAGTAGGCCGTGAGTCAAGGAAAAAACCTATTTGATTTAAACAGATCGTATTTTAATTTTTTTTTTGGCGGTGTAGTAGAAAATCAGACAACAAAAAATCTTACGACTCTGAGCATCGGCATTTTTATTGTCAACCACGAGTTTAGTGTCGGGTTTTTTCTTCTCTTTTTCGATGGCCAATTCCTTCGTTGTATTTTCCAATTTCAGCTTCAACAATTCGTGCTCCTTCAAGAGCTTCTCGTACTTGGTATTGGTCTCCAGACTCCTGACCACCGTCGTATCGTGCTCCTTTCCGTCAATTATACTCGCGAAAATACCAAAAACGTCGCCTGCGAAATTCAAATATGAATTATTACATGCCGATGGGTAGCTTGACTCGATAAATAATCGAACGTATTTATTACGTGATTAATTATCGTTCAAAACTGTAATGAAGTTTACATCGCAGGAATGCAACGAAGATGCTTGAAATGTTTTTTTTGTCTCTTTATTTCTACCATTCACTTTTTAGATTTTGGCTGACGGTCTCTGATAAGGATTCTCGAAAACGTTCGAGTGATTTTCGTAGGTTGAAGCAGTGAAAAAATGGTGGACTATTGAAAAAAATAATGTCTCTAGTATTTCAATAATGCAAAATTCAATGGTGTTAAAGTTTGCAACGTTGGAATGCAACGAAAATTCATCTTTTTTTTCCTTTATTTTTTCCATTTTTACCTCCCTTTTCCGGGTTTAGGTTGTGGATTCTTAACAACGATATTAAAAAATCTTCCAGTGATTCATGCAGCCTAAATGGGGTGTAAAAAAATTGGGCAGTACAAAAAAAATGTTCCGTTGCATACCAACGATGCGAACTTCAATACCGTAAACTTCAACGTTTTCGATCAACTTTGATCTCTATACAGGGTGTCCCAAAAATCAACAATAATATTGCAGGTGCTGACAGGCCAGCTCATGATGATCCAGAATAACCAAACATGACCTGAGTAAAAGTGTCATAGCTTTCGAGATATGTACGAGTCATAGTTTCGCGATACAAATACTGATCAATGGAATAATTTCAAAATGATCTCTTTTTGTAATAAAATAGCGATATTGTTGGTTACAGTAGAAAAAAGTGCTACGTGTTGCGTCGTTTTTAAATCTAGACTAATGACCCCATTTTTAAGATACGTTGCGGTCCGTCGTCGTGCATTTATTATGCCACTGTCAATTGAACTGAGCAATGAAAATTCAAAAGAGTTAACAATGTAAATATTTATGGTTACTATGGATAGCACGAAAAACAACCGAACCGAAAAATATCGATATTGGCAGCTGTGATATGTGAAATATTGCCTTAAGGGGGTGTTCCTCTCTGGAAACTTCAAAAAATGTTTCTTTTGGATTATTATAGTGTGAACTTTCAATCATATTTAAAGACAATCCGGACCCTGAAATTCTAAAATTTAACGAAGTTAGACCTATTTTAGTGGAAACTAAAATTTAAACGCGATTATCTCGAAACTAGCCGCTGAAATTAACACTTTGAAAGATCATCTTCCAAAAAAATTACATTGTAACCACAAACATGTGTACAACATGCTGGGAAAAAATTAATTTATTTCAACCAACGTGTTACTAGAAAAAATGCATCATTCCGACCCTTTAAATTGGGCTTCCAGAGATGGATACCCCATTGAGGCCTTAGGCCACTCCAGAGGCCGAAAAAATACAATTTTTGGAGATTTTTTTCAGAAACCCTACAAAATAAATCGAGATTACAAAAAGGGTGCTTATAATACATATTAGTGACTGTATACAATATTTTTTTTGAAGCGATTAATTTCAAAATGGCGGCTGTGCAGCGTTTATCTCAAAACTGCATTTTTTAAGTTGGCCGGAAACATAACTCAGACAATTTTCAACTGATTCACTTGAAATTTTGAATATATTTTGAAAAATACATTGTCTATGGAAGTACGTAGGATTTTTTTATATTGCATAGTTAATTTGTTATTAACAATTATCTGACGATTTTTTAGGCCAATTTTTCACTTTCCAGAATTTCGCCTAAAAAATCGTCAGATAATTGTTAATAAAAAATGAACTATGCAATATAAAAAAAAAATCCTAGGTCCTTCTATAGGCAATGTATTTTTCGAGATATATTCAACATTTCAAGTGAATAGGATGAAAATTGTCTGAGTTACGTTTCCGGCCAACTTAAAAAATGCAGTTTTGAGATAAACGCTGCACAGCCGCCATTTTGAAATCAATCGCTTCGAAAAAATTATTGTATACAGTCACTGATATGTATGATAAAAACCCTTTTTTGTAATCTCGAATTATTTTGTAGTTTTCTGAAAAAAAAATCCCCAAAAAGCTTATTTTTTCGGCCTCTAGAGTGGCCTAACCCCATAGTTAGAGATTTTCACGAATTTAAAAAAAGTGCGAATATCTCGAAAACTATGACACTTTTACTGAGGTCATATTTGGTTATTCTGGATCATCATGAGCTGGATCATCATGAGGTCTGTCAGCACCTGCAATGTTATGGTTGGTTTCTGGGACACCCTGTATATAAAAGTTAGTTTTATAATCAAAGAGTATTTTGAAATTTTATTTGAGGAACTTACCGATCTCTTTTTCCATGTCTTCAACCATTTTCTTCAATTGGACCTTGGTGGTGTAATCAGACGTTGTTTTCTTCTGACTGCGATTCTTGTACTCGTTGCCAAACTTCTTGAGGACGTCTTCTATCCTCTTGACCTCGTCGTATCTCTTCTCGATGTCCGTTTTTTCCGTCTCCAATTGCTCGGCCTTGCGTTCAATTTTTCTCAGCTTGAACGACAATATCCGACAATTCTTGTTCGATTGTTCGAGGCTCTTTCGCAAGCTCGTGTACTCGTCGGCTTGTTCCTCCCGAAAGTTGTCCTGCATCTCGTAAATTTCCTCCTCGAGATCACGTATTTCCTTCTTCATGTCCTCGTTCTCGTCCATGAGACTCTCGCAGAGTGTCTCGGCCGCTTTGAGCTTCGATCGGAGCTCCTCGCTCGCTTTTTCCCGCTCGTTTCTTCCAATTCGCGGATTCGTGTCTCTCTCGATGCTTCTTATCTTCGACATCAGGGTGGCCTTTTCGTCTGTCAGTGCTGGAGAGGATAAACATCATGGTGACCATTGCAATGGGATTGCAAAAAAGGAAGCAAACTTTTGTCGGTAGGTAGCAAAAAAAGAAAAAGAATCTTACTCTCGTTTTTGGCTTGTAGCTCTTTGACGGTTTTTTGAAGTTTGGTCATTTCGTTGCTCGAGCTCTTCGAGGACACGGTGTCAATGGTCGCCAAACGACGCAACAAAATGTCACTCTTTTCTCTCTCGACTCGCTCGCATCTTGCTTTCATGTCGCTCAATTGTGCCCGCAGTTTCTCAATTTCGTTCTGCAATTAAAAATCACGAAGAACATTCGGTCGGTCGTACAGCTCTAGTCCTTGAAACGATATTATCGTTAGTTTCGTCATGGCAGGTTGGAGCGGTCCAGTTGAGTCAAATGACGGCTCATGATTTTTTTTTTCAATGAACCTCAAGAAAATGCATACGAGGTATAGATTTATCCTGAAGACGTTAATTTTTCATAAAATACGTCATTCAAGGGCAAAATTGTGCATTTTTACAAGATTTTATTTAACTTGCTTCGTTCGTATGTCTGTGTTTCCGGTTCAAAATTTGTAATCCATTTTTCAAGGCTGACATCCGATTGTGCTGAAATTTGGGGGGCCGGGTTGAAATTCCAAACTTTGAATGATCAGAACGCTTAATACTCCGAAAGAATTTTACACTGAAGACCAAAAGTCCGAAAATCTGAACACCGTCAAAGTAATTCGGCTATGGAAGTTTTAAAAGTTCCAAAATTTTCAATAAATCGACAAATTATTTCAAGAATTTTGTTTTATTAAGACGTTACCCCCACTTGTAGCGCAAAAAAAGGCCTTTTTCATTATTTTTTTAAAGAAAACTACAAAACTTTTTTAATCGATCAATATACCATCTTAAAGAACACATCTTGAAGAACTTTCAGTAATTTTTTTATTGAAAGATATTACATTGTTTAGTGGCAAATAGCCGTCAATGAAATAATGTTTTTATATACACGGTTTGCGGCGACCAACATTGCGGCGAAGTGGATCATCTGAAAAAAAAATGCGGATGGATTTAGTCAAATATAATTATAAACTAGTCTTTAATCGAAGGATTTTAAAAAATATTAATTTTTCACAAAATGGCGGACAGTCAAAGTTAATGGTTTGATTTTAACGAAAAAAACGGGCGTTTTTTGGCTATAAAACGGCCATTTTTTTTCGAAAAAAAAAATCGAACGATTAAAGACTACATTTTTATGTATTAAATAAGCCTGCAAAATTTCAAGAAGATCGGTTCATTAGTGTTCGAGTAATCTTGGTCATCGACTTCAGAAATGCCATTTTGAGAAAAACGCGTTTAAAGTTTCAATTTCAGTTTACACGAAGAAAATATTTTTTTTTGTAAACTTACATAGAGTCATCTATTCCGGGCATAAAAAAAACTGCACTTCAAATTGCACTTCAAAAAAATGCAATAAAAAAAATCGATTTTTTCAAAATCGCAAGTGGGAGTAACCCCCTAAGAAGTCATTTTACGGCAATTTTGAAATTTGTCTAGACAATGTTATACGTTCTACATCATTTACAGTCAACTGTGTAAACTTTTGCTAGCATAATCTTGACGAACCTTGTAATTTCGGAACAAAAAAATCAGAAATTTTTAACCGACGGCGCATTCAAAGTTCGGAATTTCAACCCGGCCCTCATGTCAAAATCATGCCAGCGAAAGTCTACACAGCTGACTGTAAATTACGTAGAACGTAAAACATTGTCTAGCCAAATTTCAAAATTCACACAAAATTACTTCTTAATAAAAAAAATTCTTGAAATAATTCGTCAATTTATTGAAAATTATGAAATTTTTAAAACTTCCATAGCCGAATTATTTTGATGGTGTTAAGATTTTCGGAGTTTTGATCTTTCGGGGTACTAATTCTTTCGGGGTACTAATTCTTTCGGAGTTTTGAGCGTTCTGACCATTCAAAGTTCGGAATTTCAGACTGGCCCAGAATTTGGCATACCTAGATAACTTCGGTGACAATGCAATGACATGGAACCGTGGTGCTGGTCTGATGATGGAGGTGGACGAGGTGGGCAATGCAACTCCTTAATAGCATATACTAGGACAGTCGAGTTCGTGCTCATTTGTTTTGTTACCATGAGCACTTTTCATCACACATGATAAGGAGAGTCTGATAATGGTAGTGGGAAGTGGGAACTGAGATTTCCCAATGGCAAATGGTAGGACAATCGAGTTTGGGCTCTTAACTTTGTTGACTTGAGCACTATTATAAAGTTTCTCGCGAAACCTTTGTAACCTAAGGCAAGGTATTTTATTACGCTGATGTCTGAATGGCATGGGGATCTGGCATGGCAAATAAATAAACAAATTCTAATACTAAAAAGTAGAATATAAAAAAAAACGTAAAAAACTATTTTAAAACAAGCTTTTATTTAAAAGGTCGTGTGCCAAAAAGTAAAAAATAATATTCAGTAAAATTGAAAATCATAACAGTATAACTTCAAAAAAGTCACTTCCTCGGTCACTCATCATAGGTGCAAATAAGGGTTCTTCTCACTTCAGACACTAAAAAAGGCTATATTCATGAATTTTTTGAGAGGTTTATATTATACATATTGATAGAAAAGTTGTTACACTTTATAAATGCGCTTTCGAAGTACATTTTTTTTTAATTATTTGTTTATGTCACTATTTTTTTATTTTTTTTATTATCTCTGCTACGGCGACCGCTTCGCTTTTTGTAGCTTCCATGTATGGGGTATTTCCCCTCATTACATTTCCCACCATATGTTTATTTCATTATTTATAGACGAAAATGGTAGTTAAAAAAATGTCCTAAAAAAATTGTTGATCTGCGCTGTTGATGAAATCTCGGAAATGGATCATGCGAAAGAAAAAAATCAAACGGTTTTAGATTCAGTATGTCAATGGCTATAGCGCATATCATGCGATGTTTGATATATGCAAAAATAACAAAATGGCGGAATTTTTTCGAGAAAACAAAAAAAAAACGTTTTTTTTTCACCGTTTTGGCAAAAAAAATAGTAAATATCAAAATTTAAAAAAATCCTTTATATGCCCTATAGCTATCGTTGTAAAGAATATGTGATTAACATTTCAATAAGGATGGGTTCAGTAGTTTCGAAGATTTTATCAACAAGCCGTCGAAAAACGTTGTTTCGAGAAAAACGCGTTTAAAGTTTGTTTGGGTTACATAAATGCTTAAAAAATTTTTTTTGGTGTATTTCGAAAGTGTATATATTAAGTGAACAACTTTTACATCAATATCTTTAATATAAACCTATTTTGAAAAATAATGAATATAGCCTTTTTCAGCGACTAAAGTGAGAAGACCCCTTACAAGGATCATAAACCTGGATAGTTTTTAAATATGAAATATAAATTTTAAAAACTTGAGGCGTTTAACGTCATAAATACTAATACTGCTTAACATTTTTTTTTTAAAGCGTCAATCGTTCGTAATTTGTATTTCATATTTTTAAAATATCTATATTTATGTACCTTTTAAGTACTTGCACCTATGATGAGTGACCAAGGAAGGGACTTTCTTGTAGTTATACTGTTTTGATTTTCAATTTTATTGAAGATTATGTTGTACTTTTTAGTGCAGTACCTTTTAAATAAAAGCTTGTTTTCAAAAACGTTCTTTACGTTTATTTTTTATATTTTTTATTACGTAAATAAGAAAAACTTGTGTTACTACCAACTTGAAAAATTAAAACATCATCGATGTTTATTTTGAAAAAACAGCGCCGGCGACTGTTTCATGCAACTCAAAATGAAATTTTAAGTCATTTATAATTGTGCCTATTTATATTTACGTCACGAAATTATTTATTATTACCACTAATTAATATTAAGTGTTGCCGAAATACGAACTTCGCGGACATTGAGATTGGCAGCAATGCTCTTCATTCGCCAGCCAAGATTCGTAATCTTTCATCAAACCTTGATGGTTCCATATTGAATATATATGATTTAAGATGTGCAAGATGGGGTTGTTTTTTCTAAATGTCTACAAAGGTTTAGTTTCCATTAATCCGTTGTCAGAAATGGTTTATCTTGGTGCTAAGTAGCCAAAAAATGACATCAGCCGTAGCGCGAACGTCTTGCCGATCTAACCGCACGTAAAATGACATGCATCAAACTATTTTTTATCTCTAGTCGTTTGTGGTGAAAAAATGTCAAAAAATTCGCAAAGACTCACTATAGTCTAGACAATAACATATTTTTTTTAAATTCCATCTTGGATTGTGGCTCAAGCTCCAACCTCCTTAAGGGGTTACCCCCACTTGCGATTTTGAAAAAAACGATTTTTTTTATTGCATTTTTTTGAAGTGCAGTTTTTTTTTTGATGTCCAGAATAGATGACTCTATATAAGTTTACAAAAAAAAATATTTTCTTCGTGTAAACTGAAATTGAAACTTTAAACGCGTTTTTCTCCACATGGCATTTCTGAAGTCGGTGACCAAGATTACTCGAACACTAATGAACCGATCTTCTTGAAATTTTGCAGGCTTATATAATACATAAAAATGTAGTCTTTAATCGTTCGATTTTGTTTCGAAAAAAAATGGCCGTTTTATAGCCAAAAAACGGCCGTTTTTTTTCGTTAAAATCGAACCATTAACTTTGACTGTCCGCCACTTTGTGAAAAATGAATATTTTTTAAAATCCTTCGATTAAAGACTAGTTTATACTTATGTTTGACTAAATCCATCCGCATTTTTTTTTTCAGATGATCCACTTCGCCGCAATGTTGGTCACCGCAAACCGTGTATATAAAAACATTATTTCATTGACGGCCATTTGCCACTAAACAATGTAATATTTTTCAATAAAAAAATTACTGAAAGTTCTTCAAGATGTGTTCTTTAAGATGGTATATTGATCGATTGAAAAAGTTTTGTAGTTTTCTTTAAAAAAATTAATGAAAAAGGCCTTTTTTGCGCTACAATTGGGGGTAACGCCTTAAGTTACCTACACCTTTTTAATACGTTTTACTACTTGGGCAAAAAAAATGTGTACTTTTCAGCGGAATAAAAAAAACCTTTTTGGTCATTCTTCGATTGGAAAGATTTTGTTCGAAGTTCACTTTACCTTTTCAGTTTTTCCTCCTTTCTCCGACATCCCATCCTGTCCATCATCAGTCGGGCCATTGTTGGTTTTACCGGTGGCATCGTTCGACCTCGATTTCCTTACCTGTATAATAAATTCGGCATCGTTGTCTGAACTGGTCCCGTTGCTATTGTCAATGACACCTTTGATTTGTAATTTTTGGGGTCTCTCGAGCATCGTCTCGTCGACCGAGTGACGTCGATAATCGTAACTGTCCGATTGCGCACCCGCGTAATTCTTTTTTCTTTGGCTTGCTGATGAATTTACTTCCGGCAGGGTGAAGGTTTGCTGGGCGTCTTGCGTCACGTCTAGGGCCGAACTCCAGGTCAGCGAGGTCGAAGATATCGGGGATATTTTCTCCTCGTCCTTCGTCAAATTTGAGGTCGATGCCCATGTTCGCCTGGGGTCCGGACTCACGCTCGACCTGATTTCACATCGAGATCGCAAGAAAATAATTTTTGAAAAATGACCCAAAAAACAATAGCGAAAGAGATCGAAGAGGATCCACTTTGAAACTTTGAAGCTGAAAATTGACTTTACCGAGCTGAAGAAGGTTTTCCAGATAGACTAGGCGACGAGGCCGTTGTATCCTTCAGGCTCCCTCTCTTTCCGACGTGATCCTTGTAATCCCTTCAGAATAAAAAGTACTTTTTTCCAAACCAAAACAACCTTAAGGCGAGGGGGGGGGGGCATTTACATCGATTAAAAAATCGATTTCTTTTTTTTTCTTTAAACGATAGAACTATAAATGTAGAATATTTTCCTAAAGTTTCAAAGCGAAATTCGAAAAACTTCAAACGTTACAGTCCGTCAATGATGTGCCTCGTCGCTCGCATTCGGAGCGGGCGTGAACTTCAAACGCGTTTTTCTCAAAACTGCATTTTCGAAATTGGCGTGCAGGATTACTCAAAAACTATTAAGCCGATTGAGTTGAAACTTGGTAGATAATAATATTTTTTTTATTTTAATTTTTTATTTTTTATTGGATTTTAATGTTAATAATATTGGTACCATGTACTTGACGAGAATTGTTTTTGAAAAATTGGACAAAAACTACTTTTTTAATCCACATTTTACAGAAATGTGGCGTGAAATGTTGATTTTTTTTAAACGCGTGCCATTTTCTTAAATTTGCATTTTCTTCATTTCAATTACCGTCATATAGAAACTACATATTCTAACTGAAAAAATGTTTCAACTTTTTTGCAAATCAAAGTCTACGGGAAGCTAGACTGCACGCGGATTCGTATTTCTCGCGGCGACCTTGCTGTAACACTCTGCCACAGCTCCGACATTTTGATGATGAATTAAATAAAAAATATTGTTTTGTATGCTTAAATATACTATTGAAGTATACCTAAATTTTGATAATTGCAGAACAATTATTTCTTAGTTTCAAAAATCCCTCAATATTGCTTATTTTTTCCTGTCTAAATGTATATCCCGCCTTAACATTGCTCCAAAAAAAAACTGTGCACACTCGGCTACCCGAGTAGAAATCCTGCTCCGGCTACAAAAACGACCTGATCAGGCATCCTGATTTTATTTCATGTCTTGATCAGGATTTTTTATCAATCCCTGATCATTTTTGTGACACTTTACCTGATTTCGGTCTGATCAGGGTAAAAATTCAAGGCCTGATCAGGTTCAAAAATCGAGGCCTGAGCAGGGTGAAAAGTGAAGGCCTGACATGCAGTCAGAAGAGAGTAGTTCGCTATTGCTTCGGAAACCACCATCTCATCGCATTCTTCATTGCACTGTCAAAAAAATATTTAATTTGAATGGGATCTATTAAAATCAAATAGGTTTTTTACTACAATCCTATTTGTTTCAAATATATTTTTTAGAATATTCAATGGAATATTTCACAAATCCAAAATAAACTGAAATACTTAATTCAGAGTTCTACCACAGTGATTTATGGTCTTGAAGTTTGCATCGTTGGAATGCAACGGAATTTGTTTTTTCATTTTTATTTTCTCATTTTCATTATTCCTTGGGTTTTATTTTATAGAATTTATTATTCTAGAATTTAAATAGAAACAAATATATTTTGTGGAATAATAAAAATGAGGAAATAAAAATATGAAAAAGAATTTTCGTTGCGTTCCAACGATGTAAACTTCAAGACCGTAGTGATTTTGTATCATAATCCCCCATTCCCTGGCCTTCTGAATGGATTTTTCCGAAGAAAATACTTCTGCATAAGAGACCACATAAATTCCTATAATTATTTGTTGTATCCCATGAACTGTCTCAATTAGTCAATATCATTGTGAAAATTAGAGAGTTTTACCGAATATCATGCCCCTCTTTTTGGATCTCTTTGGGGATTTTTTTTCAGCAAAACTACAAAATAAATCGAGATTACAAAAAAGGGTAATTATCATACATATCAGTGACTATATACATTAATTTTTTTGAAGCAATTAATTTCAAAATGGCGGCTGTGCAGCGTTTATCTCAAAACTGCATTTTTTTAGTTGGCCGGAAACATAACTCAGACAATTTTCAACCGATTCACTTTAATGTTGAATATATCTTGAAAAATACATTGTCTATGGAAGTACGTAGCATTTTTTTTATTGCATAGTTCATTTGTTATTAACAATTATCTGACGATTTTTTAGGCAAATTTTTTTAGAGTGAAGAATTTCGTTAGAGAATTGTTAATAACAAATGAACTATGCATTATAAAAACAAAATCCTACGTACTTCCATAGACAATGTATTTTTCAAGATATGTTCAACATTTCAAGTAAATCGGTTAAAAATTGTTTGAGTTATGTTTCCGGCGAACTTAAAAAATGCAGTTTTGAGATAAACGCTGCACAGCCGCCATTTTGAAATTAATCGCTTCAAAAAAATTATTGTATACAGTCACTGATATGTATAATAATTACCCTTTTTTGTAATCTCGATTTATTTTGTAGTTTTTCTGAAAAAAAAATCCCCAAAAAGCCTATTTTTTCAGCCTCCAGAGTGGCCTAACCCCTCGACCTAATAAAAATAGAAACTTGGCAGTACCCGCTTTAGAAAAGAAAGAGAGGGTCAGTACACAGTGGCGTGATTTTTCGAGGTACACAGAGGTAAGTCATGATATGAATATTTTCGCGTTGTGATTTCGATAGATACTGGTACTACCTCATTAGGTAGGTACTCATTGTTGATTAATATTCAATAAATGATTGTGATTG
The DNA here is from genome assembly GCA_944452715.1 of Ophion slaviceki. NCBI lineage: Eukaryota > Metazoa > Arthropoda > Insecta > Hymenoptera > Ichneumonidae > Ophion > Ophion slaviceki. The sequence goes on along the minus strand of OX101790.1, from coordinate 22,041,808 downwards.
ATCTCATAATATGCTGTCTTTTTTTAATTAATTTTTCAATAGTTTACTGTACAATACTCCCCATTGTACCCATGGAAATACTGGAAGGAGGAAGGAGTGAAGGGTAGGGAGAAAGAATTGTGGGCAAGAATAAGATGTGGAAATGTATGGAGGGCGGGAAAGAAGGGGGAGAAAAATTGGCGGTGCAGGATTTGTGAGGAGAAATTTGAGATGGTGGAGCACCTCCTAATTTGCAAAAAAGGCTGGGAAATGATGCCAAAAGAGGCAAGAAAAGAAGCGGAGGAGTGGATACAAGGAGTTGACGAGGTTGCGATAAAGGGGGAGATCATTAATATGTTAAGCGGGAAAATAAATGTGGGAATTTGCCGCTACTTCAAAGAAATAGAGGCATTATGTGCAAAAATGAAAAAAGAGGAAAAAGATGAGAGCGACAGCGATCAGTAGTGGTTAGGATATAGGTTAGAATTTTAGACGTAAGTTGTTAGGTATAAGTTCGTGAATGAGATTGATTGTAAGAAAAGAGACTTTGTAAAAAACTTTATAACAAGTTGTGCAAATAAAACTCTATTATATATATATATATATATATATATATATATATATATATATATATATATATATATATATATATATATATATATACTCCCCATTGTATAGAGAAAAGCACTCCATTACCTACAAGTGTACAGTGGATCAGGGTAATTTTCTTCAAATTTTGCTTGATTTTGACATTTTGTTTGACTGTGAAATTAGGCATGTTTCACTGTGTACACCCCCAAGTACACAGTGGATCAAATCCCATTTTTTTTTATGGTTATTTTCTCAATATCTATTGGGTTAGGCCGTTCAGTGTCTTTTAACAAAATGAAGCCATTGAACACACCTCACGTTTAGTCAACGTTTCATTGAGATTGTGTGAACGGTTAGGCAGCTATAGACCTCTGAAAAAAAGAGCCACTGATCCCACTCTGACCCCAGTCTTCTCCAAAATACGGTCAAGGTCCTTAATTTTCATCCTGGCATAACATTAAGGTCACGCACGAGGTCTTGAACACGAGCATTTCCTTCGTAAATATCGTTCGAACGTATTCCGGTATAAACGGTCGATTTGTATTCCGTTTGAAAAAAGAATACATATACGTATACACGAGCTCGAGAAAAGGGTTGACTGGCTCCTGCGTTTCCGCATATTTTTGCTCCTTTTGCAGATTCCCCCCTCGCCACCCCAGTATGATGTTCCCCCTTTACTCGCGGTATTTACTACGACGGAGTAGTACACGCTGTTAACAAGTACGAACTGTATATACGAAGTACGCCGTTTAACTCGCAATTTATCGAGCGATCGGTCGTACTCAATGGCATATTTCGTATACGAAATGCTACAAATGGAAAATAAATGCATGCTGCACTATATAGGGGAGTAGTGGATAAAGTGAATGAGCGACTCTCGTATCACGCCTCGTTGCAAATTGCTCTACCGTATGGGATTTGTTCAATGCACATATTGGAAAAGCAACTACACGTCGTTTTGGTGGAAAAAAATTGATTTCGCACCAATTCCGGCACGGAATTTTGACTTTTATTGGAATTTTATGATATTGAAGTTTGCATCGTTGGAATGCAACGTAAATCCTTTTGTTGAAGTTTTGTTTCGTTTTTTGTGTTACTGTGTGAAATCCTTTTTTTCGCAGATTTCGGTCTTATATTTCTGAATAAGCATCATATAAAATATTTGATTGCAGTAGCTCGAATCTGCGACGAGAATTTTGAGAAATTAAAAAAAATATATGTTCATTGAATTCCAAAGATACACGCTTCAACGTTATTGGGATTTTTATCATTTTTAGATTAATGAAAAATAATTAAGCATTTTTTGGGCATTCGAGAACGAGTACAGTGTTTCAAAGGAGTCGTTTTTCTAATGTTCCTTTGTATGCTTTTAATGTGGTCGTTTACGATCTCATCCCTTTCACTTTTTACCCATACTTGTCACTTCGCTATTTCTAGATTCTCAGAGTTCTCCCAGAGTGTTAACCACTTCTATTCAACGTTGAACCTTACATCGTTAGAATGCAACGAAAATGATTTTCTTTTTATTTATCAAATTTCCTTTGTCATATTTGATCTACGAAAATCACGCAAACATGATTTTAAGATTCTTATTTAACGATCTACAACAAATGTGCAAAATATGGGTCCGGATAAAAACGAAAATAATTTTTGTTGCATTCCAACGATGCAAACTTCAACCCCATTGCTATTCCATCTTAAGGCGGGATATACATTTAGACGGGAAAAAATTAAGCGATTTTGAGAGATTTTTGAAACTAAGAATTTTTAGAGATTTTTTAAACTTAGTTTTTAAACTAAGAATTTGAGAGATTCTTTAAGGGGTTACCCCCACTTGCGATTTTGAAAAAATCGATTTTTTTATTGCATTTTTTTGAACTATAAGTATCCGGGCCCATACAGAAATATGGGCCCGGAATAGATGACTCTATGTAAGTTTACAAAAAAAAATATTTTCTTCGTGTAAACTGAAATTGAAACTTTAAACGCGTTTTTCTCAAAATGGCATTTCTGAAGTCGGTGACCAAGATTACTCGAACACTAATGAACCGATCTTCTTGAAATTTTGCAGGCTTATTTAATACATAAAAATGTAGTCTTTAATCGTTCGATTTTTTTTCGAAAAAAATGGCCGTTTTATAGTCAAAAAACGGCCATTTTTTCGTTAAAATCGAACCATTAACTTTGACTGTCCGCCATTTTGTGAAAAATGAATATTTTTTTAAATCCTTCGATTAAAGACTAGTTTATACTTATATTTGACTAAATCCATCCGCATTTTTTTTTCAGATGATCCACTTCGCCGCAATGTTGGTCACCGCAAACCGTGTATATAAAAACATTATTTCATTGACGGCCATTTGCCACTAAACAATGTAATATTTTTCAATAAAAAAATTACTGAAAGTTCTTCAAGATGTGTTCTTTAAGATGGTATATTGATCGATTAAATAAGTTTTGTAGTTTGCTTTAAAAAAATTCATGAAAAAGGCCTTTTTTGCGCTACAAGTGGGCGTAACCCGTTAAACTAAGTATACTTTAATAGCATATTTGAGTATACAAAACAATTTTTTCAAATTCTATTATCATCAAAATGGCGGAGCCGTCGCAGTCTAGCTTCCCGTAGACTTTGATATGCACGAAAAGTTTTTAAAAAATCATTCAGAACGTGTATAGTTTCTGTTTGACAGTAATTTAAATAAAGAAAATACAAATTTAAGGGAATGGCACGCATTTACATAAAAAATCAACATTTCATGCCAAACTTCTGTAAAATTTGGATTAAAAAAGTAACTTTTTTATTTTACGTCACGTAGAAGGTAGCAATATTATCAATATTTCTACCAAATTTCAATTCAATTGGCTTGATAGTTTTTTAGTGATCCTGCACGCCAATATCAATAAAGTAGTTTTGAGTAAAACGCGTCTGAAGTTCACGCCCACTCCGAAACCAAGCGGCGTCGACAGGCTGTAACGTTTGAAGTTTTTCGCACTTCGCTTTGAAACTTTGGGAAAATATTCTACATATATAGTGGTATCTTTTGAAGAAAAGAAATAAATCGATTTTTTTTATCGTTGTAAATGTATATCCCGCCTTAATTAACTGCTTTATCGCATTCGCAGAAGGGCGTGATGAGGATTTGTACGAATAAGTGCGTTTTTCCATCATATGAATTTATTACGGCCTCAAAGTTTGCATGATTGAAACGCAACGGTATTTTTTTGTCAATTTTTTGTCATTTCCCAAAAGACTTTTTAGCATACTTAGAAAAAAAAACTACAAACACGTTAGTGTGATTCTTGTGGCCTATAAAAGTGGTAAAAAATTAGAGTATAACAGGTTAGTGAATTTGATACATTAATTTTCCTTGCACTCTGGCCATGCAAACTTCAACATTATGGTTTGATTTTGTTCATTTACTGCAAGATTCGTTTTACGAATTTTGGTGTAAATTACGCGTGTGGAAATTAACGGAAAATTAATTGAATCAATGCATTCACTCCCCTTACATTCGCTATTAATTAATTCGCTATTAATTTCCTGATTTTTATAATGTTTTCTTTATGAAAGATTTCTTCACCATTTTTAGGTTTAGGGTATGTTTTATTAGTACTTTTAGCTACTACATGGTATTTAAAAAAATTCTCTTGAAAAATTGCCAAAGTATGGCACGGTCTTCTAAATTCCATTTTCAAAACTGGCGTGACATATTGCTAAAAAACTAATCGACCAATTCTGATGAAATTTATTATAAATCTTTCTAACCTTATTGTCTAAAACGTGACCCCAAATGTTTTTGAAAATTAAGAAAATAGCATTTTTTGCAAAATGTAGTCATTTTTTCGGAAAATTCAATACTTTCGTTTCAAGCGTACCATCTCATCGATTTTTAACATTTCTCACTTTTTCTTGGTTCATAATCTCCGTGTGAGTGTTAATTAGAGAAAAATCTTCGTTGTTTTTTTTTCAGATTAATCCCGGCGGCGCTACGTGTCACGCCGTCTCCCAACATCCGCCGAAACCCGTTTAAAAGACCGTGCCATAACTCCGCTATTTTTAAAGATTAATAAATAAAAATACCATGTAACAGCCAAAAGTAGTACTAAAACATACCCTAAGTCTCAAAAATGGCGGAGGAATCTTTCCTTTAAAAACAAAATTATGAAAATCGGCAGTTTTTTCCTAGGCTAAACGTATCTTCCCCCTTAATTCGCTTCATGTACAGCAAAATTTGCTTTACGAATTTTGCTGTAAGGGTAAATCAAGAGATAACGCGATAGCGCTATCACAAATAAGTGGTTAAAAAATACTCATAAATCAATATGTTTATGTAGGTAATTATGTGCATATGTACCTGAAACAGCGCTTGCAGCGCGTTGGCCATCGTACCTGGGGATGGAACCCAAGCGGACACAAAGTATCCCCTGTTACGGAACCGTAGGTTTTATGATGCATCCTAAAGTGTTGATCAACGTTATTATCGTCGTTAAATTCATTACGTAGTCTGCTTCATTGAAGGAGGGTTGAGCGTTCCACCGATTAATGTTAAGGGGTAACACCACTGTAAACTTCTAAAATTAAGCGAATTTTCGTGATCTTTTTTTAGTGCAAGGACAAGTTGGAGGATAAAAATATTCAAGGATGTTATTAGTCGTATATTCAAGTGAACAAAAATATTTGCATTAAAAAATTATATAAAATGGTGACGCTGGGGCCATTCTCGCGAGGCATGTTGAATTTGAGACGCTCTGCGGCACGGAGTATAATTGACGCAAATTTGAAAGTAATTTTTTTTTATTCTATTAATTAATATGAGTATAGGTAGAGAAATACGTAGGGGATTTTAAAAACATTAATTTTTGTGTAATTGGCAAGCATTTAAGGGGTTAGGCCACTCTAGAGGCCGAAAAAATGGGCTATTTGGGGATTTTTTTCCAGAAATACTACAAAATAAATCGAGATTACAAAAAGGGTGTTTATCACACATATCAATGACTGTATACAATGATTTTTTTTAAACGATTAATTTCAAAATGGCGGGTGTGCAGCGATTATCTCAAAACTGCATTTTTTAAGTTGGCCGGAAACATAACTCAGACAATTTTCCACCGATTCACTTAGAATGTTGAATATATCTTGAAAGATACATTGTCTATGGAAGTACGTAGGATTTTTTTTATATTGCATAGTTCATTTGTTCTTAACTATTATCAGTTGATTTTTTAGGCAAATTTTTTGAAAGTGAACATTTTCGTCACATAATTGTTACAGCATACGTATTGTACAATCAACAAGTCTCATTTTCAACTTTTTATGCTCTTCGACCATGTCCTCGTGTACGGAGGAGAATATTTCATCGATCCCCCTATGGGATAAATTAAATTTACTCGAAAAAAAACTATTAAAATTTTCGACGATGCGACAGCAAAGTAACTCGCAATATTTTCAAGTTTGCAAGAGCAGAAATCGAGTTGTCACGTTTGTCATCGCGTCATAAAGGTATCTGGAACTCCAGATAAATCCGAATTTCATTTTAAATAGGGAAAAGGTGTACGAGTCAATACCATAAGGTAAGATGATAATTTTCAGTAGCGGCGAAACTATTAACGCTATGTAGTGATATTGTCTGGTAAAACATAGCATCCCCCTCCCCGCGTTAGTCAATTCATGATGGCGGTGTGAGCGACGCACTTGTTTCAACGGAAAAAAAAAATAAAAATTGTGAGCTGTTGATCTAAGGCAAGGTTGACATTAAGCTTAGGTTACTTTTATTGTATACTGTCAGTTGCAATCATTGTTGTGTTTGTGGCTTTATAATATGCTCAATTTGGGTTTTGGTTGGCGTGGTAACAATGGAATACTTATATGCTATGTTACCGAGCAATGACTAAAAACGTTGAGTTTCGGGCAAGATAATTCCCTTCTAGGTGTACAAGATGATTGCTATGAATCATCTTGTACACCTAGAAGGGAACCATCACACCTAGAAGGGAATCATCACACTTAGAAGGAAATAATCACACCTAGAAGGAAATCATCACACCTAGAAGGGAATCATCACACCTAGAAGGGAATCATCACACTTAGAAGGAAATAATCACACCTAGAAGGAAATCATCACACCTAGAAGGGAATCATCACACCTAGAAGGGAATCAGCACACCTAGAAGGGAATCAGCACACCTAGAAGGGAATCAGCACACCTAGAAGGGAATCAGCACACCTAGAAGGGAATCGCACACACCTAGAAGGGAATCATTATACCTAGAAGGGAATCATCACACTTAGAAGGAAATAATCACACCTAGAAGGGAATCATCACACTTAGAAGGAAATCATCACACCTAGAAGGGAATCATCACATCTAGAAGGGAATTGCACACACCTAGAAGGGAATCATCATACCTAGAAGGGAATCATCACACTTAGAAGGAAATAATCACACCTAGAAGGGAATCATCACATCTAGAAGGGAATCGCACACACCTAGAAGGGAATCATTATATCTAGAAGGGAATCATCACACTTAGATGGAAATAATCACACCTAGAAGGGAATAATCACACCTAGGAAAGAATCACCACATGTATAAGGGAATCATCACACCTAGAAGGGAATCGTCACACCTAGAAAGGAATCATCACACCTAGAAGGGAATCATCACAACTGGAAGGGAATCATCACGTCTAGAAGGGAATTGTCACACCTAGAAGGGAATCATCATACCTAGAAGGGAATCATCACACTTAGAAGGAAATAATCACACCTAGAAGGGAATCATTACACCTAGAAGGGAATCATCAAACCTAGACGGGAATTGTCATTTGTGTACAAGATGATCTCTAGGGATCATCTTGCACACAAATAACGTACCTACTTTATTTTTGTTAAATAGATTGTCTACTTATGTTCAAACTACACTACTAATGTATAATCGATCTCACAAATAATAATTGATATACCTAAGTGACTTAAGACTGGCTGTAGAAGACTGGTTTAATTTATTCTAGTTGGGTGAGATGAAACTTATAATATAAAGGTAAGTAATGGTAACTTGTAAGTTCAGTTTATGTTGTATATCTATGATTAATGCATACATAAAGGTGTTGTAAACTCGAGCAAATTTTAATGCATATTTACCTAATTTCTCCAAAATAAAATAAAAGTTCCAAAATAGGGGCAAGATGATCCGGGGGATCATCTCATCCATACCCTAGGGATTATCTTGAACACCGGGGTGTCCAAGATGATCCTTATGTAAGGTTTTGAAAAAAGGGAAATCTTTCTATCGAAACCCTGATAAATTGAATATTTCGAATAGGTCAATCGTATGATAGATAAATATATCAGTAGTAAACGCTTGCGGATCTTAACTATGTTGAATGTCTTTGAAATTACGAGCATTCTCCGTTTGGGAGATCATCTCGTACACCTTTCCCCTACTTTTCGTGAAAATAGATCGGAATCTTGGAAAAATAGGAAATTCTTCACGGACGAAAATGTGATCAAAACAAGGCATGTTTTTCATGAGGATAGTAAACTAAGTGAATATGTACATTGCTTACGTTATTCTCGACGCTGGGACGCTCTCTCAAAGATCTATCTTTAGATCAATCATAGTGAGATTTAGTGCGCGTGGATGACGATAGTAATCCCGACGTATCCGGATGTTGCACCTTTTCCGCAGTCGCATTAATCGCATAAACCACAGCTCACGAATTTATTTATTCTCATCGCTCGAATTTCGAACAATTTGGTCGAAGGAATTGTGCCTTGCGCAATTATATAATTGTATCGATGAAATATGCCTCACTTGGGACAATTCTCACATCCCACCACTTTGGACACGTCACAAACATTTCCCTCGGTCACCACTCGAAACTTTTTCGATTTCTCGTTTTCGTAGGTGTATTTTTCACTTTGCAAAATGTTTGTTAATTTTTTGTCGGAAAATTGGAGTCGCGCTTACGTAATTGGGCTCATCTCGAACTATTCTAATTCGTCGTTCGCGTCGACGTAGACGACGAACTTTACTGGCATTGCCGGTTCTCACAGACTAACGCGTCTCGTTCTCTAACCCAAATGCAGCGTTCGACGTGATTAAATTTATCCCCGGGATTGTACGAGCGCGTGTTGGGCCAAGAGCTTCGAGTCTCGGTCACCAACTTTTGCGCGCTCTCATCTACCGTCAGTACCGTCGCCGAGCTATGCGCACCGCTGTTTTCTCTCTCTCTTTTTTCCTCTCTCTCTCTCTCTCTGCGTGCTATATTAGTGACACGAGGCTAAAAGCGAAAAAAAAATCAACGGCAAAAAGGATCGTCGCAATCGTTTCTTTTCCTGGTCTAGTTTGAACTGCCGTCGGAATTCCGGAGCGCCGTGGTGTGATCTTTTGGAAATTCTTATCGCACCGAGCTCCGTGTCCGTCGAAGAAATTCAACTGTAGAGAAACTTCAAACGCCTGAGGGCCGTTTTCAACAGTGTTGAAATTTGCATCGGCGGAATGCGGCGAATATCATTTTCATTCGTTGTTTTTTATGTTATCCAAAAGCTTTTTTTGCGGATTGAGCTTGTGATTCTCTAAATAGGATCCTTAAGGCGGGACTCCATTGTGATGGGTAAATAAAAATGATCTTTTCGTATTTTTTAAGAGTATATATATTCAAAAATATGTAAAAAAATATCAAATAGAAATATTGCAAATTAACAGTTAAAAACTTTCAATTGTGTGTTTTCTCGAAACGAATTTTTTCGACCTGGCGGAATCATAATTCTAGCTATTACTGTCCAACTTTCAATTTTTTTAAACCAAAACTTCCACAATTCCAGTAGCTATCGTTGTGTGTGACCTTTTTTTTGAAATTCAGTATTTTTTAGCCCCCATATATAAGTAAAAATTTCGCCAAAATTGAACTTTTTTTAACATCCGCCTTTTTGTAAAACTCTTTTTTTTCGTTGTTAGTTCGACGGGAACTACATTTATGTAGATTATAAAGGAGGTGGAAGTGTGCATCGTTGGAATGCAACGAAAATTAATATATTTAAATTCCGTAAATTTTTTGGCAGTTTGGCCTACAAAGATCCATCGTCTATTTTCGAAGATATTTATTTAGCGATGTACAATATGAATCTAATTTAAAAAAGAAAAAGATTTTCTATAATATTAAGAACATGGACAACAAAATTTAAAAAAAACTTTCGTCGCGTTCCAGCGATCAAAACTTCAACACCATAGGTTATAAAACTTTTCTATTTTTCAGACCAACCATCTTCCAGTTATCAATCTGGCCGTTGAATCACATTTTTTATGGGGAGGCTCTATTATACTCCTAAAAATTGACACCTCAACAAAGGTGTCAATTTTTAATTTTCTTGAATCAAAATTTACACGATATAAGTTGCTTAATAACATACCTTTTTCCAAACGCCAAATAAGTAAACTAGTACGCAAAAAAAATCGTAAAAAACGACTTTTTTCAACCCGTCACAGTGGTGCCCTCCCTTAAAAAAGTATAAGTGATTCTCGTACCCTAAATCTAACAAAGAAAATTTGGGCAATCAAAAAAATCATGACATTAAAATAACGCAAAATTAATTTAAAAATAAATTTAATTATTTTTATATCCTCAAAGTGGTCATTCTTTGAGGAAATATATATATTTTTCTCACTAAATGCTGCGGAGTTTTCGTCTCCATGAAAAATCCCCAAAAATTACGTAAACCCTCCTCGTTTCATATTTTTAATTTCTTTCTCTACGAAAATAGGTCGAGGTGACTTTTTTACGTTTTTGAGCAGACTGCGAAGGCTATTCGTTTTTCTCTTCTGCTGCAGTATCCAGGGATTATTCTTCACAAAATCTCCAGCTAGAAGTAGTAAAAATTCTTTTTTCTCGAAATACTCTAAAAATAAAACTCCCAAAACCATGATTCTCTTTCGATGTAATATTCTTTTAACAATCATAAATTTATTTCGATTCGAAACTTTTTTCACGTGAACAAAGTTCCAAGACTCGTAGAATCGCCACGAAGAACTTCACGACCGGCTGTAAATAATTCGATGCAAACAAATAAGCGTCGAGTGGGTAGAAAAAGTCTTCGATCCAAGTTCCGTAAGATCGTAAAATTCCTCTCATTTATTTTCACTTCCAGTTATGTCAGTGTTGAAGAACTTTTTGCTTTTTTGTTATAATCTTAACACAATTTACCCCGAAGCTTCAACCACCCCTGTGCGCTGTATCAAGGCTCGTCTCGTTTTATCGCTATTGCGGGGTTCTACCGTCTCGTCAGGTATGAGAAAGCGATTGCACGCTGGAAGCAGAAAACTGTAAAAATCTCGTCTGTGTGCGCAGTAAGAGACGAGAGAGCAGGACCGAGAAATGTTGTTGTAGGAAGGTGGAAGGAGCGAGAGCGTGCACGATTGGGTTGCTGCCAGATTATATATTTATCTCTAGGATATATATAGTTCTCGCTCAACTCGAGGGCGTAAGCTCACGAGCGCCAAAAGCTCCATGCGGATGTAACGCCGAGATCACGCAAACGCGATTCCGCCGGTCACGTCGGGCAAGTTTCCTTCACATTCGTATATATAGACATATTTGTATGCCTAAAAGTAATTAGATTTGTGTACTATTCGTTATTTTCTGGAAAATCTGTTTTCCTTAAGGGGCCTGCGTGAGCTTGCAATTTCAAAACTACGATTTTTTGCATAGTTTTATAGGCTAGGCTCTTAAGGGGAGAGATACCCTTACGCGAGGGAAAAATTTCCTGATTTTCATTATTTTTATTTAAAGGGACGTAGGGTATGTTTTATTAGTACTTTTGGTGTTACATGGTATTTTTTATTAAGGCGTTACCCCCACTTGTAGCGCAAAAAAGGCCTTTTTCATGAATTTTTTTAAAGAAAACTACAAAACTTTTTTAATCGATCAATATACCATCTTAAAGAACACATCTTGAAGAACTTTCAGTAATTTTTTTATTGAAAAATATTACATTGTTTAGTGGCAAATGGCCGTCAATGAAATAATGTTTTTATATACACGGTTTGCGGTGACCAACATTGCGGCGAAGTGGATCATCTGAAAAAAAAATGGGAATGGATTTAGTCAAATATAAGTATAAACTAGTCTTTAATCGAAGGATTTTAAAAAATATTCATTTTTCACAAAATGGCGGACAGTCAAAGTTAATGGTTCGATTTTAACGAAAAAAAAAACGGCCGTTTTTTGGCTATATAACGGCCATTTTTTTCGAAAAAAAAATCGAACGATTAAAGACTACATTTTTATGTATTAAATAAGTCTGCAAAATTTCAAGAAGATCGGTTCATTAGTGTTGGAGTAATCTTGGTCACCGACATCAGAAATGCCATTTTGAGAAAAACGCGTTTAAAGTTTCAATTTCAGTTTACACGAAGAAAATATATTTTTTTGTAAACTTACATAGAGTCATATACTACGACTTGAAATTTTCAGGATATATTCTCAGATACTTATACTTCAAAAGAATGCAATTAAAAAAAATCGATTTTTTCAAAATCGCAAGTGGGGGTAACCCCTTAATCTTGTAAACCGGCACGGTCTTCTGAACTGAATTTTCAAAAGTGGCGTGGCGTAGAGCTGAAAAACTGATCGACCAAGTCTGATGAAATTTGGTATAAATCTTTCGAACCTCATTTTCTAAAACAAGATTCTAAATGTTAAAAAAAAGTCTTTTTAAGTATCTTTTTGTTGCAAAATGTAGCCGAAAAATTCAATATTTTTCTTTCACAGCGTACTATTTCATCGATTTTCAACATTTCTCACTTTTTCTTGCTTCATATTCTGCGTATGAGTGTTAATGAAAGAAAAATCTTCGTTGTTTTTTTTCCGATTAAACCCGCCGACGCAACGTGTCACGCCGTCTGACAATATGTGCCGCAACCCGTTCAGAAGACCGTGCCATTTTTTAAGATTACTTTTTTTTAATATCATGTAACAGCCAAAAATAGTAACAAAACATACTCTTAGTCTCAAAAATGGCGAAGAAATCTTTCTTTTTAACCAAATTCATAAAAGTCAGCCATTTTTTCTTCGTCTAAAGGTATTTGACCCCTTAACTTCAATTTGCAACAAAGCTTTCGTAAAAATTACAAAAATCGATCGAGTTATGACGACTTTTGTGAAGGGTCGACCCATTGCACTACGGCGAGCCGCCCAGCTGCAATTTACCCTTTTTTCTTTTACATTTTCGCACGATGCTAGTCGTATTTGAAAGTCTTTTCGTCCGATTTGCTTCAAATCCGGACAGAGCTTGGTTTATACTATTTTCTATCATATGACCCGATGACTTTTCGATACATATATACGTTCGTTAACAACAAATGATTAAAGTTGTTTTTTGTCGAAAATCAAAGTCCCTTTTTGTACAGCTTGCCATTTTCGTAATTTTCAATTTTTCGGAATAGTATCCGGTCGTGGGGAAATTTCATTATAATACTAAAGGTACATTTTTTTATTTTTTCATTTTAGACCACCCTGGTTGCCAGAACCACCTCCATCGATTGGCCATGCGGCAACGATGGCACTTGGTTTAAATAATAATAACTTCGTTGCTCATCAATGTTTTTCAATAAAAATAAAACTCACACTCGACAAGACTATGTATTAATGGTGTGAAAAATCCCGAACTCGTCATACCCATAGTCTCATCATAAAAAGAAATTGAAAATCGAGCTTATAAAAAAATATTTCCTATTTAAGGGGTTACCCCCACTTGCGATTTTGAAAAAATCGATTTTTTTTTATTGCATTTTTTAAATATAAGTATCTGAGAATGATAGATGACTCTATGTAAGTTTACAAAAAAAAATATTTTCTTCGTGTAAACTGAAATTGAAACTTTAAACGCGTTTTTCTCAAAATGGCATTTCTGAAGTCGGTGACCAAGATTACTCGAACACTAATGAACCGATCTTCTTGAAATTTTGCAGGCTTATTTAAAACATAAAAATGTAGTCTTTAATCGTTCGATTTTTTTTTCGAAAAAAATGGCCGTTTTATAGCCAAAAAACGGCCGTTTTTTTTTCGTTAAAATCCAACCATTAACTTTGGCTGTCCGCCATTTTGTGAAAAATGAATATTTTTTTTAATCCTTCGATTAAAGACTAGTTTATACTTATATTTGACTAAATCCATCCGCATTTTTTTTTCAGATGATCCACTTCGCCGCAACGTTGGTCACCGCAAACCGTGTATATAAAAACATTATTTCATTGACGCCCATTTGCCACTAAACAATGTAATATTTTTCAATAAAAAAATTACTGAAAGTTCTTCAAGATGTGTTCTTTAAAATGGTATATTGATCGATTAAAAAAGTTTTGTAGTTTTCTTTAAAAAAATTCATGAAAAAGGCCTTTTTTGCGCTACAAGTGGGGGTAACGCCTTAATAAGTTGCAAGTCGGAACAGACAGTATTGATCAAGCATTCTGCACTCTACCTTATCGACATTCCCGCACTGGTTATTCTTTATACAAAGTATAAGAATTCCCATGCAAAAAAAAAGCCAATTTTCCCGGTCAGAAATTTACTTCAAATAGCAACTTCTACTTACATCGAAAAGAAGAAAAACAAATGTACGTTGCTCACTCTCTTTTCGCAGCTTCGCGTTATCGGAGTTTTGGAATACCACGGGGAATCATAATAGTGTCGAGGGTCCGTGGTCGTACAAACATCTCGGCGTGTAAATATATCGTAAATATATTGTAAATGCGTGAAAAGGCGTGGGAGCAGCTTAGCGCCAAGGGATAAGGAAGAAATGTCAAAAAATGCTAACCCTTAGATCGTATAAATACGGATTTATTTGTATGTTTATAGTAAACTATGAGAAATAAGTACACAAAGAAATAGCGTATAGACCATGCAAAGCTCTCGGAGGTAGCATGAGTAAGCGGTGGGTTACGTGCCCACGCATTTTGCGAATCTCCATGAGAATACAAGTGGGAAAAAAGAGACGGACACAGTAGCGGAGAAAGAGAGAGGGGCCGAGAGGGGGAAAGGGAGGGTGAGAGAGAGAGAGAGAGAGAGAGAGAGAGAGAGAGAGAGAGAGAGAGAGAGAGAGAGGACTAGAGAATATGAAATTCCTCGCGAGCCGCTGACGTTTTCTTCTTTTCCCTCGTGGTTTCCTCTTGTCCAAAGATGTGCGTGAGTGTGAGAGGGAAAGAAAAAGAAAGAGAGAGACTTTACCAGGGCGACAACAGAACACACATCCGTATATTCCTTTTGCCTTGAGCTGCATTGACGAAGTTGCGATCGACGTTGAGCCAGTTCAGAGATATGAAATTCCCATCGATGACGCGCCCGTTTTATAGTCCCCTCTTCATCCTCGTAACCCCAGGCTCGATATTCTCACAAGTGCAATTTTTTTTCTCCGTACGACTGTAAAAATTCTTATAGCTGAAACGATCTCATTTGCTTTTCACGATCACTTTGGATTTTCCGTCACGATTTTACGGGATTTTCCAAGAAAGGTGTTGACGTGAGGTGGCAAGAGTGGATGAAAGTTTAGCAATAAATATGAGAGGCCTAAATATACACAATATCGTACTTATCGGGATATACATTTACAACGATCAAAAAATCTACGATTTTGATGATGAATTAATTAAAATAAATTGTTTTTTTATACTATTTTATATTACAAATATACTATTAAAGTCTACCCAAAGTTTAATAATTGTAGAATAATTATTTCTTAGTTTGAAAAATCCCTCAATATTGCTTATTTTTTTCCTGTCTAAATGTCTATCCCACCTTAAATTAACGGAAGTTAATCAAAATTTAATCGTTAAGGGATATGTTAACTCCGCTAATTAACGATTAACGGATTAACGTTTTTTCTGCCCAGCTTTGATATTAGATACTCACTTCTTTCTATCTCGGAGATATGTATGTTGTAGATTGTTCGAATCTTTATTTGTATGACTCAAACTGCAGACTATTTGAATATGTGTTCTCGAATAAATGAGCTCCCGAATAATTAATCCTTTGGTGTAATAGTTATTCGATTTCGTCATCGGTCAAAGGATAAAATTTTGAATAATTTAACCTTCGTTATTTTGAGAGTTCATAATTCTGTCGTTTCGAAATGTTTGTCGTTCTATATTTAGTCATTCGACATTTTGACCCCCACCCGTTTTTTTTTGTCGCTAATGATCCTTATTTTCGGCCCAAAGTCGATTTTTTAAGAAAAACAAAAATTAAGTGCTCAACCATTCGTTTAAATCGGAAGATGCGTTGAAAAATACGTACTTGCATGAAAAAGAACGTAATATTTTTTTTTTCAAAATATAAAAAAAAATCGTTTGAGGTTTTTAAAGTGGAACGTTTGTAGATACGAAAAAGGACAGTGTCGAACGTTTTTCCAAAAAGTATATTTATTCGGAAGTTTGAATTTGAGCATTTTCGGGATAGAGAAAAACGAAAAAATCTACTCCTTCGGCAGATTAATTATTGAAAACGTATATTTTCCGCATTTTTTTTTTACTTCAATGACTTATTATTATCGACATTTACCGCAATCGACGCATAGTTACGGTGCCCGTTGCACATAGCCCTCCTGCATGATGGACACTTTCTTTTAGTTTTACGATCGGCATTCTAAATACATAATTTATTATAGTAGCGCAAAATGAAAAATATCTATGAGCATTTTCTATCGTAACTCACTTACACGTAGTAATAAAACACCAAATTTCACAAACCAATTTTTTCGCTTTTAAGACACTACTGTATAAACGGGGTCGACCTGACCCCAGGTCCTTTTTGACGGCTGTCCTCAGTACACGGGCAGGATGTAAGATGGGGGCCGAGTGTCCACCCATATAAAATAGGAGTGTGGGAAGATTCGAACGCCGCACTGCGGCCGAATAGACTGCCCCGTTTTCCGATACAGCCAGTTGAAAAAAAAATGAGGTCAAAATGGCCCAGTGTGCAGTCGAAGGTCTAAGAAAACGATTTTTTTACCCGTCACAGTCACTTAAGGCGGGACACCTTTAGCGTCAGTTTCAAAATCATTCGTTCGAGTTACATCAAATGTTCTATTAGAATCAAATAAATGTTAAGCAGGCGGATGAAGGGGCTCCATGCGCCATTTTCTGAACCGGAACATCGTGTTGTCTATTGATCGTATTACGAAACTCAAAACCTTATGGTAATTTTTTATAAAAATCCCATTACTGACTTGAGTTCAAACTCGTCCTTCGGGATCCGCCAATTAAGGGGGGAGACACCTTTGGGCGAGGAAAAAATGTGCTGATATTCATGATTTTTTTTTAAAGCAAAGTTTTCTTCACCATTTCTGAGACTTAGGGCATGTTTTATTACTACTTTTGGCTGTTACATGATATTTTTTAATTATTAATCTTTACAAATGGCGAAGGTATGGCACCGTCTTCTAATCTGCATTTTCAAAACTGGCGTGACATATGGCTATAAAACTAATCGCCCGATTCTAATGAAATTTGGTATAAATCTTTCTAAACCTATCGTTGCATGATCCTAAATATTTTCGAAAATAAGAAAAAGTTTTTTCATTGCAAAATGTAGCAATTTTTTTCGGAAAATTCAATCTTTTTGTTTCAAAGCGTACCATTTCATCGATTTTCAACATTTCTCACTTTTTCTTGGTTCATATTCTGCGTGTGAGTATTAATAAAAGTAAAAATCTTCATCGGTTCTTCTCAGATTAATCCGG